>WEKX01012576.1:350712-377905 GCA_013390025.1 Pitta sordida | reverse complement strand
GTTATTTGTCTGAAAATGGAGCCTTTGGCGCTTGGGTGGGCTGGAAACGGCCTCTGACCACTGAGCCTGGCAGGGGATGAGTTAATGGGTTTGTGAGGGATGTCAGGCCAGTCCAGAAGGGCTGCTAACGAAGGATGCACTGGAAATATGGAAACCCCAGCCCAAAGCATCAGCCAGAGAGTGAAATCCCATTTTACAGAGCGAGGAACACTCACAGGGACAGGGGCAGGGCCTGGGGCAGGGTTTGTTGGGGTTCCAAACCCATCAGGTGGAGGAGAAAGTGGCTCAGGGCACCCCCAGGAACTTCTGGTTTGAATCCCCCGGTGAAACTGCCTGTCACAACGAGCAGCAAATTTGATTGATTGCGTTTGCTTTGCTTTAATGAGCTCTCAGATCTGATGAAGGGATTTAATAGGCCTAAGTAAACATTTCTGTTTCACACACACCTCCCCAGTGCTCACAGCCAGGTCTGGGAATGCATATGCAGAGCTTCACATCTGATCACAGTCAAAAAGAAAAGCTACAATTTCCTCCTCTCCAGCCAATCTGGAAGGTCAGGATCCATTTCTCCCACCCGTGGTGTTTGCTGGCAGATTTTCCTGCTGTACTCAGGTGAGAGCAGCAGCAGCTCCGATTTCCTGCCCATCTCTGACCACACTTAGAGCTTTCATCCACAAAAACACAGACCCACAGATAAATATATTTATTATTCCTAGGTGAGAGAATAACCAAATCATAGGTGAAAATATCAGTGAGGGATTAACCCAATAGATTTTTTACTCTTAGGTTAGTAAAGGATTAACCCCTGGGCTTTGGGGCAGGTCTCTACAGCAGCACTTAGCACATCCCCCCACCCAGAAAAAAAAGAAATCACCAATAAATCAGTTAATTTATGGCAGCACCCACAACTTTCCCTTCTCAATGTTAATTTAATCAATACAGAAACATTGAGTTGGGTTTTTTTTCAATAATCAGCTCATCAGCAAAACCTCCATCAATAACACCTGCCACTGGCTTTAGCAAAAGTAAAACTAATTATTATGGGGCAGATGCTTCTGAACTGAAGGCAGGGGGTGTGTGGGCACAGAGGGCAGCTCTGGCCTGAGATAATGAAGCTGTGTAATGAGGGTGAGGCAGGTGAGCCCCTCGGCCCTGGCACAGACTCCACTGCCTGGGGGGGAGCAGAAGACGCTTCCCAGAGAGCCATGGGATGGTTTGGGTTGGAAGGACCCATAAAAATGGCCCAGTGCCACCCCGTGCCATAGCAGGGACACCTTCCAGCATTTCCTGGCTGCTCCCAGCTCCATCCAGCCTGAATCCTGAGGACACCAACCATTCCCTGCTCAGCTCCTAGCCCTGGCAAAAGGCGTTTTCCTGCCCAAATTCCAAAGCTCTCTCCCAGCCTGGCCCCAGGCCAGCTGCCAGCACAGCTTTACCCCACATAACCCCCCCAAACCCCAATCCCCCAGCCCGGGAAGGCGAGGCACTAACGTGTGGAGGCTCCAGCAGCACATCCCCATCAATAAATCATCCCCTCACGGAGCTTTCCATCCACACACGGATTTGCTGCCCCCAGGGGCCGGGAGCCCCCAGCAGCATTTTCTACCTGAGCAGTTCCCCTCCACCTGTGCAGACAGGCCCTGCTGCTGCAAAGGATGAATATTTCAGTGGCTCAGGGAGCGGGGGCTGAGGGGAGGCAGTCACGCAATGTGTCAGAGCCACTTAGCCCAGAGCCCTCAGCCCGGGACACCCCAAGTGCCACACTTGGGCATTTCAGGGCATTTGGAGCTTTCCTTGGCCTTGGCTCCTGGAAACTGAGCTCTCCATCCCAGCCAGGCCCCAGGGACGGAGCCCAGGAGTTTAGGGACAGCAAAGTGGACCTGCAGCAGAGCTGAGACGGACCTTTGACAGGGCACGGAGTGGCAGGACACGAGGGAATGGTTTCAAAAAAGCCATGGGAAGAAAGCTGATTTTGCTGGAAGAAAGGATTTTCTTGGTTATTTGAAATGAAAGCACGAGAAGAAAGTGCGTTTGAGGCACTCTTGCCTCAACCAAGGCCAGGAAGGTCCTGAATTGCTTTCCCAGGCAGCATTATTATTTCTATTCCATAATGCCCAGATTAATCAGGGTGCCCAGAGAAGCTGTGGCTGCCCCTGGATCCCTGGAGGTGTCCCAGGCCAGGTTGGAGCAGCCTGGGACAGTGGGACAGTGTCCCTGCCCAGGGCAGGGGTGGCACTGGATGGGCTTTAGGGTCCCTTCCAACCCAACCCATCCCATGGTCTGTGGTTATGGCTTTAGGGAAGAGCTACTTGCATTTCCCAGAGGAGGAACTGGCACAAGGAATGATGTAGGGAAAAGCAAAGCCCAGAACCAGCCAAAGCCATCAGTGATTCAGCTCCTGAGCCAAGAACACAGACTTGGCAAGAGGACCCAGATCCATCCGAGGAGGAGGCCCTTCCAAGCCCAATTTCCATTTGAGTTATTAATAAAAAACCTCTTAGCAAACAACTAGAAGAAAAATTGATTCCATCCTCTTGCAGAGTAAAATCTAATGAGGTTACACAAGGTGACATCTTCACAAGCCAAGGGTTTCATTAGAACAAGGGGTGTTTAATTAGGGCCAGGGCACTGCAGCTCCAAAAGAAGCTTCTGATGAGATCAAAGTAAACTTGGGTGACATTTTGTCCCGGAGAAGCTCAGACTGGTTCATCATGGAAACCACGGGAAAGGACAGGGAGTTTAGGAAAGCTTTGACTTTGTTTCCACTTGTAGAGCCTTGGGAATCTCTGCTCATGAACCAATGGAGCAAATGGGTTTGTTTGTTTAATTCCCAACAACATGGACTGAGCTCTAATTACACCTTTCAGGTATGAGATGAACAAAGAAGGACCTTCCAGTGCTCCTTCCCAAAGTACCACCCAGGGTCAGAGCACAAGGTGAGGATGGGAGTTAAAATTAACAAATCAGGAAGAAATGAAGCTGCTGCAAAACACAAGTTTGATGCTGTTCTTTCTCCCGAGACACAAGTGATGTGGCTCTGAAAGAGAAATCATAATGATGGCAAAGACATTCTGCTGTTTGCAGCTGAGGAGAAGGAGAATGTTCACGTTCCCACACCCTGTGAGCTCCGTGTCTGAGCAGGGGAAGGGGATAAATCCAGCAGAATGCTGAGTTTGCCCATTGTTGCCTTGGCAAGAACGTTGTCCATGGCCCCTCCAAGAGGACAAAGCAAAGGATGGGAAGCATCTCCCAAGTGCCGCCTCAGGACAAGGATGGCTCAGCTCAGATCCTTCGGGATGAGGAATCAAAGGCAGCCAAATGCAGCAGCAGCCACATCCCTTCAGCTATAAAAAGCCTGATGCTTTAATCAGCCTTCCCAAAAGGTTCCTCTTCCATTGGAAAACTCCAAACCTTTTGATCAACAGAAAAAAAAGCGACCAGAGTCCTGAGGAAAAAGCTGGGGGCTGCCTCAGTGATCTCAGCTCCGACACCTCGGCCCAGATCAGCCCTGCCCCGGGGAGCCAATGAGGGGATCATTGATCCTGGCAGAGACACAAAAGTGAGATTTTAGGGAAGGAGCGGCCCCAGGCTGGTGCTAAAGCAGGAAAGGTCCCTCAGGGAGAGGATTATTGCAGATAACGATGAGTTTCTCTAATGATTCCCCACAAGTGGTGAGACTAAAAGCAACGTTTCCTCTGGAACTGAAGGAAAGAAAACCAGTGATCCTGCCTGGGTCGTCAATTCAGGACCCTGCTGGTCTTGGCTGAGGAAGAAGTGCCTCAAAACTTCTTCCTTTTATTTCAAATAACCAAGAAAATTCTAACCCCCAAACCACCAACCCCCTCGTAACAAAAATACCCCAAAACAAACCAAAAAACCTCCCTCCTTCTTTCTTCTGTTTCCATTTTAAATGCCAAAGAAAATCCTTTCTCCAAAGCATCCCCATTCCGAAATATCCATTTTCTTACACAATTGCTATTTTAAAAGTCAAATTTACATCAGTGACACAATTCTGAGACACAAGTGATGGAAAACGACTTTTGATAGAAAAATACCTCGAAATGAAATTTCTATTTAACTGTAGCTGAAATGTTCATGTTCCAAAGTTACTGAAGCAACAAAGCCCAAAATAACATATGGAAAATGTGGGAAGCAACTCCCAGGCCTTGAGGAGTGAGGACTCAGAGTACTTTGATATCAATATTTCACAGGATTAAATGCGAAGATTAATGGGCACATCTTTGCCCAGGAAAAGGTAAAACTGAAACAAGCAATAAAAACATTTTTGCAACCACCCAAAGACAAATGAAGTTCAAAAGCAATTGGCCGTAAGTCAAAATTATTAATTGTTTGAGTGAACACAATTTAAATACAGAGTCTAAAGGGCATTATTTAGCATGAAAAGGAGCTACAGGAACATCTTTTAAAGCATGAATCTCTCCCAGCCTGACTCAGACTTTCTAAACTCTATTTTTTTAACACAATGGGGGTGTTGTGCAGTGTGTGTTTGGGGGTTGTTTTAATAGAAAGGGGTGGAACTGCTCAGGGCTCATCATCTCTGCTCAGCCAAGTGGAAATGGTGTAAATTTTGAACACAACCATCTGTAAACAACATTTTCCCTTCATTAGAGCTCCTGATCATCTCATCACGTGGAATGAAGATGAAGGAGAAGGTTCCAAGGGAAAGGAAAGGACGAAAAGTGGGGGAAGGGAAAGGACATGAGGAGAGGTTTGTTCTCATTCTGTTTTCTTTCACATTTGGGTCATTTCTTAGGACACTACAGGGATTTTTCCTGAATTGGGGCTCCTTCATTCCAGGGATCCAAACCCAGAGCACAACTCTCACACCACCACCCACCCCAAACACTAAATGCCACCCTTCTGCCTAAAACCTGGAGAATGAACCCTTGCCCTCAGTAATTCCCTGTTCTGGTCATTAACAGTGATAATAACAGGTTATTCCAGCTGGAAGGACAATTTATTCCAGGAGCCCCAGTGAAGAGCAGCAAAGTGCCTTGTCACTGGTTTTTTGTCGCGCAGGGAAAGGTGAAATCGGAGCGTAAAGCTGCAGGTGATGAACCCTCCGCGATCCACCCCATAAACTGGGAACTCCAGAACCTTCAATTCCTGCTCCAAATCCCTCTGCAGAGGTGACATTAAACCCTGAGAGCTCCATTCTCAGAGGTCAGCAAATCTCATCATTCCTCCCCCATTAAGACACTGCAGATTCTAATTCTTGTTTGGAGAGAGCGATATTTTTATTTTTCAGGTGATGAAAGGCAATTAATCAGTGCGGTGTCTCCACTGTGAAAAAACACTTGAATACAGCTGCTTTAATTCCCTTAAGTGACTCCTGCTGCCCGGGAGCAGCGGTGGCTCATCTCCTAAATCACTCCGGGGTTCTCAGAAATCCTCACCCGGAAAGGGAAAGTGTCTCGTCTGAATCCATCCCCATCCCAGGACTTGGGGATGTCCCGGATCACACGTTTCCAAAGCAGGATGTGGGAGGAAGCAGGAGCTCTCCCTTCCCTGTACAATCCTTGAATTTCCCCACACAAACCTGCCCTGATGCCCAGCAGAAGGAAATTGTGTTTTAACCTTCTAATTACCATGGATGGGGAAATCATCCAATTAATTTAAGGCAGAACGTAAAGCAGATTTACCACAGGATGTCCTCCCCAGCCATCAGCATCCCAGAACAACATTTACAGGAGTTTAACGAGGGCTAATTCCTGATTAATGGGTTTGTATCCTGCCTTTCAGCCGTGCTGGGATGGAAAAACAGTTTAAGAGATCGTCGAACAAATCATGTCTTAAGGACATGGCACCACATCCCAGAGCCCAAACGGTGCCTCTGCTTTTCCTCTCCAGCAGCAAATCTGCTCCTCACGCTTTGGCTGCTCGTGTATTTTTAAAAGCTTCCTCCTTCTGTTCCCCACACGTCTCCAAAATCACTTTCCAAGTGCAATTAACACGTGCCTTCATTAACTCGTGATAATGACTTCAGATCGCTTTGAATGTTCTCTCAGGTCTGTAAAACCAGCAGGTTTTTTTGGGGTCCCCAAACACTCCCCTCTGCTCCCCCCTGCCCAGGGTGTACCACACTGACCATTCCCAAAGGAGGGGAACAAGGATCTCCAGCCCTTTATTCCAATCCAACACCATTCCATGCCTGAGAAAATGGCTTTGTCTTTCTGTGAGGTCATTCACACAGATGTTTTCCCCCCGTGTGGGTAATTCAGTGTATTGCAAATAAAAACCTGCTTGTCTTGGGCATAGACTCGGTTCTCGTGGTTTTAGTGGGACACAAAGTTAAGCTCAGCCTTGTTTGATGGATCCAGTTCTCAAAGCTGGATGGTTTCCCCCTGTTGGGAGAGTGAGTCATGCAAGGAAAGAACTCCTTTCCCCGTGTCTCCACTTCTTTGTTAGATGGTGAGTTGGACTAGATGATCCTTGTGGGTCCCTTCCAAATCATAATATTCTGTGATTCTGTGATTCTGTGATAGGAAAGGTTTCTCTTTTTAATTAAAGCAAAAAGAGCAGTTTGCAGATCACACAGCTCTCATGTGCTCACCTTTGATTTTTCCTTTTTCTCTTTGCCAGCCAGGAGAATATTCAGGATTAAGTTACAGCCCTTGTTGCTGACACATTCAAGGCTTAAAAACACAAAATCAATGTACAGCCACACTTAACCTTTCCTGAGGGCTTTGCAAAGCATTGGACAAGAAATAATGAATTCTGCTTTATGGCAGGCTTGGATTAGCCAGGAAAGAGGGTGGAAATACAAAAATATGGATTAATAAATATGTAACAGGTTCTTGAAGAGAGCAGTTAATGGAATAACAAGTTCTCCCAGCCTAGAAGGTTTTTCTCAGGGATTTCCTTCCCTGCTGCTCAGGATGTTTCTGGTGCTCAACACACACAACTGGGGGAAAATCCATTTCCCTGCAAATCCCAGTTTCAGCTGCACAACCCCCCAGGCTGCCTCATCCCCCCAAGGGATCCACATCCTGGAAATCCAGGGGCTGGGAGGGGCAGGGCCGTGTCACTGCTTGGTTGGTTTGCAGAGGGGTTGGGGCAGCTGTGAGCCAGCTGTGAGCCCCATGTGAACCCGATGTGAGCCAGCTGTGAGCCCGATGTGAGCCAGATGTGAGCCAGCTGTGAACCCAATGTGAGCCAGCTGTGAGCCAGCTGTGCTCTCCTCCCCCTCTGTGCTGGGCCAGCCTTTCCTGGAGCCAGTCCCAGCCCAGTCCTGCTGGAACACACAACTCCTGGGCTGGGCAGCACATCCCTGGCTGAGCCCCAAATCCTGGCTGGGCACGGGGAGAGGCCAGAGCTGCTCCAGCAGCAGCTCAGCAGCCAGGGGCAAAGTCAGGTGTGTGATTTGGAAAGAGAAATGGACGTAAATGCACCTGCCCCAGCGTGTCCCACCTTTGCTCTTTGCCAGGCTCTTGTCGTTCGCAACAAAAGGGCCCGAGACAGACACACGTGCTCAAAGNCAAAGGACACTAAACTTGGGCTGATCTTGAGGCAAATGTCCCAGTGAAATGGAGTCAGTTAAAGAAATGGCTCCTGAAATCCTGAAAATTATTATCATCATTTATTATTGTGTGTGATGTGGTTAAAACCTTACAAAAAACAACGAAGCAAGTGGTTTCATCTGCACCATCCCCAGAGAAGCTGTGGCTGCTCCATCCCTGGGAGTGTCCAAGGCTGGGCTGGAAGGTGGAAGTGGATGGGCTCTAATGTCCCTTCCAGCTCAAACCATTCCTTGGTCACCTGAAAGCATCGTCTTCTGAGCCCATTTAAAAAATATTTGCAGCCTTTTCCAGCCATTCCCGTGAGAATTACTGACAGTGATGGGATGGTTTGTGTTGGAAGGGACAGGGGGTGGATTAGATTATATTAAAGGTCCCTTTCGACCCAAACCACCCTGATTAAATCAGCAAGAACAGTGTTTCATTTCATTTCTGAGCCTGGAAGAACATGAGGGTCATGCCCCACACAGCCCCCAACAGGTTTTTCCCCGATTTTCCAAGAATCCCTCATGTTTTCCAGCAAAGCAGCTGCTGATAGTTCACAGGGAGTGTTTTGTCAGCTCTCAGACGTGCCTGAGGTTCCAGAGGGGCAAAATGCCAAGTGCTGCTCCCAGGCAGAGGCAGCATTCCCTCAGTGCCGAGGGACCCGCTGCTGAGCCACAGCTCGGCTCTTTTCTTGCCTAAATTGTTGTATTTGAGGGCTTTTTTTAAAGGCCAACCTGTGCACCCTGAGAGCAAAGGGAGCTGTGCCCACCCTGTGGAGACCTGGAGTGACAAACGGGAGCAGCAGGGGGGTGCAATTGCCATTCGAAGCTGCAAAGTCACATTTATTTTCAGCTGACTCCGACCTTTCCGCAATTAAATCTTGCTTCTTGCGTTTTTAACACTCGCCGGCTGAGCTTTTATTATCAATAATGCAGAAGGAGTGAGGGAAGCAGGAGCTGCCCAAGAGCTGATTAAGGAAATCTGCAGATTTCCTGCACCTCCGACACTCACACGACACCTTTTGCAACCGTTTCATGGGGATGGCTGAAAAAATACACATTAAAAAATTAGTTTTCAAGTTTAGTTCTGTGAGAAGTTGGATTAAAGATGGATAAAGATTTTAAGATTATCAAGTCCAACCAAATAAGCAGAAAGGAGACAGCGGAGAGGACTGGAGTTTCCCTCAGAATTGTTTCCAAATCCATTATCCACTGGATAATGTGTATATAAAGCAGTTTCCAATAGGAGTCGTTCATTTCTCCCCTAAAAATGCTTTTATAAACCTGTGGAATTCCACATTCCCCTGAGGAGTTTTCCCTGCCCTCAGAAATGGGTGTGCTCTGGGCTCTCTGTGGCAGAGCCAAATCTGCTCTGAGGCCTCGATAACGAACAGCTCCGTGTGAGGGAAGGCTGAAATACTTCAGTGAACTGCATTACTTGAAAAATTGTGGTGTGAAGGAAGAAATCTGTTCCCTGCAGCACATTCCTGAGTCCTTCCCCCTTCCCTCCTTGCCGGGTTTGGGGTGCCCTTGGCTGGAGCTCTGCTTTGGGCCCCGCCGCAGCCTCTGACCACTCAGCTCCCATGTTTCACATTCCTGCCTCGTGTTTTGGCTGGGACCAATTCTGTTTATACCTCAGGACTGCAAAACAAGATTTTTTTCACCTCCAATATTCTCAGGGAGCTGAGAAATCTCATTGCACAGATGTTCCCCAGGGAACTGCTGCCCTGTGTGCTGAGGCAGCACAGGGTGCCCACAGTCCCCAGGGGTTTGGAGTGGCTGGAGCAGAGCCCTGATCAATGTGGTAATTCCTGGCTGCCTCCTCACTTTCCCCAAGGTGAGCAAAAGGCTCCACGCAGCATTTTTTGCTCCCTTCCAGTGACAGATGTTGTGCTTCATCAATTCAGTCATTTCAGCCTGTGAAACAAAGGCCTCGGAGAATAAACAGGCCTGTCAGGAACGGGCCTGAGTGTAACACAGGGACAAAAATCAAATACATATTTTAACAAACCAACTGTCCCCTAAATGAATTTTATATCTCTTTGCATGACAGCCTAAATATGGGAGATAAATATTTTTAAAATTCATAAGCATAATACCAATGGCCCTGAGTAATCCCAGTGAATTTATCTGCCCAGAGTGAACCAGTGAATGGATGTGGACAATGAATTTATCTGCCCAGAGTGAACCAGTGAATGGATGTGGACAACGACTGAGTGACATTCAGGCATCACTGACACAGGGTTTGATCCTGAATGACCAGAGAACATGAATAACCAACTGACCCAGAATTCCCGTGGAACTGGGGAGTTATTAAGGGATCCTCACACGATTAAAGAGCTGCAGGACTTGGCTCAGACTGTGATTTGTGGCTGATTAAAGTCCACAGAAATATTTCACGGGGGTTCAGTGGAGCCCCAGGGGCTGTCACTGAGCTCAGGCACCTCCCCAGCGTTTTGTCCTTTCTTTAGTGAGGAAGGGATGATGGAATTCCCATTTCTTTTCCCAGTTATTGAGTGAAGGAAAGCAGCTCGGAACAATGTGCTCACACATTTGGCCACAAGTTCCCTTTCCCTGTGTCCTTGGAGGTCTCTGTCCCTCAGGAACAAGCTGCTGTTCCATTAACTAAATTCCCTCCTCAGGCAGCTGATTCTGGATTATCACCTTGCAGAGCAGACTTTGGCTCCATTTCCCCTTCCTTCAGCTTTTTCATCCCCCAGAGGAATTTTTCCTGGCGTCCTCCTTGAGAGGGTGTAAATAAGCTCCAAAACAAGTGACAAAAAGCCCATAATATTCTCTCACCTCCCAGTAAAAGACGTTTCACTGCTGCCAGTTTGTCTCAGCCGAGACAATTGCCGAATTCACAGCAAAGGCTCTGAGCACAGAGCTCACAGTTTTCACGGCTGTACCTGCTCTGTTTCCTGGCACAATTCTGACAAAACCAGGATTATCTGCTGTGGGTGAAAGAATCCACCCCAGCAGCACATCCAGGACCCTCCTCCCCCAGCTCTCCTTGTCTCTAAGAGAGAAAAAACAGGGTTAAGGTTCGCAGAGCTTTGAAAAGCCTGACTGGGAACTTGGCTTTAATTGTGCTCATTGATTTGTGCATTAATATGCCATTACCTCCACAATATATGATGGCTGAAATCTAGACAATGTTCAGATTTATTGCTGCCTTCTTTCTTTTTTTTTAATCTTGTTAAATCACTCTTATTGTTTCTTCCATCTCCAGAGGTACCTAATGAACAACCTTCGAGTCAGACATTAAGACTTCCAGGCAGGAAATCTGTTAACTGTGCAAAAAAGCACGTTTTTATATATATCATAACATTATAAATCTTAATAACCTTAAAAGTTTTTGCTCTTCAGGGTCCTTTACCATCTGCTTCAGCTTTTATTTCCCCACCTAGAGCTGAGGATTGAGCTCAGGAATGACCAGGGAATTGTTCATTTATTCAGAGAAATGGACCCAAAGGAGGGCACAGGGTGAACCTGCCAAAAACTTGCCTGTTCTTCCTCCAGTTTGACAGAGATTTTCAGCCACATCCCTTAGGGCAAACAGGAGAAAGATCACTTGTGTGTCCACTACCCCCAAATATTGGACTGAGGAAATTTCTCATTTCCTACACCCAGGAGTCTTTGGATCCCTGTGTGTCTTTGGTTTAATCTGTTCTATGAAATAATCAGATTCATTAAATGCCAAGGTAAACCAGATACTGTGGCCACCTGTAAATAAAATCCAGGAATGTTTCAAACCCCAGGAAACCTGGAAGTGGGTACACAATCCATGCCCCTGGAGATTATCCCAGTATCCAGTGGGGTTTATCTTAAAATTCCTTCCACCCTTACACACAGTGTCTCCTCAGAGCTGCTGCCATTTTAAACGACCTCCAGAAAAGAAGTTTCCTTTGGGGGTTTGGAATTCCTGGAGCTCAGCAGTCCTGCAGCAGAGTTCCAGCTGAATGCAGCATCCTGAGGGGAGCTGCAGCTCTGCCCAGGCCCTGGGAACGAAGCCAAGCCCAAGGGCTGCACAAGGTATTGATGCATTGCAGATAAACCTGGAGCTCTGCGATCCAAACACGCATGTTCCTCCTCCTCCCCATTCCCTTGGCCCAGAAGGGGCCACATTGGTTTTTAAAAGGCTAAAACACTGGATTTCTAAAGTCCATATGTGCAGGTAGGTTGGGTCATCCTGTGAACCTCGGGCTTTGGGGCTGTTCAGTGCAGCTTTGCTTTCACATTAATGCAAATAATCCATCTTTAGGAGCGACAGAACCATTTAATTAGGCAGCACTCCTATATAATTATATTAATTGTTCATTTTACCATTGGAATAGCAGCTAATTGTGCACTACAATTCTGTGATCCTGCTCAGGAAACAGCATCAAACATTATCTTCAGCCCTGTTGCAAACAGTCGTGTGGCAACAAACCACAACTATTGTCCTAAGAGGGGGATCTCTCATTTTATCCACCCAGGAGACTTTTGATCCCCGTGTGCCTTGGGTTTAATCTCATTTTTATCCTTTATGTTCATCAAATGCCAAGGTCAGCCCTTGTACCTCAGTTCCCAGCAGCCTGGGCAGGGTTTGTGCCTCGCCTCCCTCTCTGCTGCCACAAGGAAAACTCTCAGGCGTGTTCCTGGGAATTCTTGGTGCCACCGGCTCCACCCGAAGGTTGGAGATCAGATGTGAGGCAAAACTAAAACCTCCTGTGGCTCAGCACAATGAGCTTTCCTTGGATTCACTGGGGGCTGCCACAGCAATCCATAAATCCAGCTCCTGGCATCCCCAGGGCAGGGAAATGTTGGGCTCAGCAGAGGGAGCAGCACAACTGTGGAGTCACGATGCTGCTGCAGAGCAGAGATTGGCCCCTCTGCACCCAAAAACTCCTTATCAGGGGATGAGCAATTCACCTTCCTACCAGCATTTTGTAGGGATAAAAGACCCCTTTACTCATCCTCATTTTCCTCCCCTTTCGTATAAAATTAAACTTCCCCACAATCAAATAAAAGCTGTGCAGGGCTGTGTCAGAATTACTGATGCCCGTTGGTGCTGATGTCCAAGGCAGCTCTTGGCAGAGTCAGAGGTCAAAGGAGGAGATCTGGCATTGAAATGTTAATAAAATTACACACACAACACAGGAACACACTGAGCATCTCTGGCAGTCAATGCACGTACTCAAACCCACTTAAACGCCACAATTTCTGCCTAAAGCCCCAAGGCAATCCCTTCTCTCCAGTATACACACACTAATACAAATAAATCCAAGCACCCAAGTCGGTTTTCAGATTCAGAGCAAACCCTGTTCAAAGCCCACCCGGGTAAATCCAGTGGTGAACACCGTGAAGATGGTCCTGCACCACAACTTCTAAAATACACAAAATCCAGACAAAAGAAGATCAAAGTCCTGCTGCCCTGAGCCGAAACCCTCCAGAACAAAGGATGGCATCAAAGGTTTGGGTTCATTGTCTGTCCCACAGCCTTTCCCCTTCTGACACACAGTTACTGTCACTCATCCCAGCAGAGCAGGATGGATATCCACGACCCTGCTCAGGGCTGGGGCTGCTGCAATTCCCCGGAGCAGCTGCAGTTTCAGCCCAGCTCAATAACCCCCCGTACAAAGCCCTGTCCAGCAGCTGAAATCAGCCCCTGGACATCGAGTTCGTGCTGGAAGGGGCTGGATGGAGTCACCCCCTGAGTTGGATTTTGAGTTTTTTATTTTGATGGTGTGTAGGGAAGCTTGAAGCAGCCAGTGTTTAAACTGGAGACTCTGGGGCTTTGGGGTTTTCCTTTTTCCCTTCACATAAACAAAGGGTTTAGCTGCACCTTGTAATTAGGAACAGACAGAAGCACAAAAAATACAATTACTGGAGTGGCCTCTGCTCCTTTACGTGTCCTGTGTGAACAGGGCTTGGCATCTCCCAGAGTTATTCCCCAAGAAATCACACCCCCAGGACACTCCAAACAGGGCAGTGCTTCCCATTTGGGGCAGGAGAAAAGCTGCAGGAGAACAAATCACCTTTGGGGAAAGGTCCAATAATGAATTAGCCTGGATCCTCCCCCCCCCCCCATTCTGCACCTGACCTCGGTTTGCTGATAAAGGACAGCAGATAAAAAATCACTTATTGGCATCCAGACACAGCCCTGCTCGAGATAAACATCACAACACAATGTTTCCTGCTCCCTTCAATAAGTGAATTAATTCCTTGCCTGTGTCAGGGCTCATCCCTCGCACTGCTGACTGAAGGCTTTCTGTAACTCCACATATCATTAACCTGAGTATATAAAGCCCTTTCCTGGGGGAAGAAGCATTTGTTTGCTGAGCAGCAGCAGAAAGAGCCAGAAAAGATCAATTTTCCACTTCAAGATTTAGAAATGAATTAAAGAAATCCTTCCTGAAAGCCATGCCAAATAAAGACATCAAGTGTGAGGCAGCTGAAGTGAGTCCTGAAGCAGAACATCCCTTTAGGCCTTGGTTTGTCTGAGTTCAGTGTCACTGCAGGTGCCAGAAGTGACACCCCTTTCCCTCAGGCTGCAGCTCCAGGCCCTGCTCAGTCTAGTTTCTGGATAATATATATTTTATTGGCTAATGAAGTCAGTTTTATTCGTGGTTCTATTTTAAACAATTTGTGCCTCAAGCCAAGTTCCCAATTCTGCAGCCAGGCTGGGGCAGATCAGGGTTCAAACACCCCAAACATCCCCACCTGGCTCAGGTGAGTTCCTTCACAGGCCTGTGAAGGTCCCAAGCATGGAAAGATTATTAATATTCATTTAATAACATTTTATTGGCTGGAGGCTCATTTAAGAGCCAAGCCCAGCATCTGCACATGGTCATTTTGCATATACAGTGAGTCAAATAAACTGAGAGCAGCACCTCATCCTTCCTGCACATCGCTGTGACCAGGAAAACACATTGTGGATGATCCAGACATAAAAAAACACCATTTATCAGCTTGCCTCAAGCCTGGATGGTTTTTTTTTTTAACTCCCCCAGCTACTAATCTTCCCTGACAAGGAGCTTTTGATCATCTGCTCCAAACAGAACGTCCCAGTTTGCAGGGCCAGCACAGGAATTGTTCACTTCCAAGAAGTCCCGTGTGATCTCCTTGCTGGGATGGGGAGAAAGGAGGGGCTGGTTTGGGCTGGGAACAGCCCCATCCAGCAGCTGTGACCACATCTGGGGCTGTTCACTGCCACACACTGAACCCATGCAAGCACACGTCCTTCAGAGAGCTGACAGTAAAAAGCCAAATTTTAATCCTGGAGCTGTTTTTTTTTCCCAAGGTCAGAAGTCCGGGGATGTTCTGAGCCTCCCCGGCTCTAATCACCTTTCCTTAATCTCCCATGAACACAATGGGTTTAAAACCACCCCGAACAAAAGAGGGGATAAAAAAAGCTGCTCTGGGGAAGTGGCTCTCACACAAACAAACAAACAGGGGAGAAGGAAGCTGGTTTATTTCTTTTTGGATTAGTTTAGAAAACAAACAAACAAAAAAAGTTTAGAAAACAAACTCCTCAGCAGTGTGGGCTCCGTGTCACATTTCCCTTTGTTATCCCGTCTCCTCTCGGATTTAACCTTGGGAAGGACAAGATCCACTCAGAACTGAATGCTGAGATCAGCTGGATCCTAGACAGAGGATTTGGGCACCAGGAGCAGGGCAGACAAAATGGGGCTGAGCGTGGCTTGAGCCTCATTTGCTTTCCCACAGCCCTGAAATGAAATGTTTTCAAAGCTGCGTTTTGCAGGGGATGAATAGAAATGCACAGAGTTCATTCGCTGGGACACACACCCGAGGCTTCTGGGCAGGGTTAGGAAGAATCTGAGCCTTTAAAGACGCTGAAATTCAGCTGAAACTCACCTGCAATAATAAATAAAGTGTGAGGAGCACTCCAGGCTTCCTGGCAAACTTCACACTCCTGCTCATGGCGTGGCTGATGCAGCTTTGCACCGACCCAAAGGACGTGAAAAACCCACCTGACACAAGATTTGGGCTTTTAGTCCCAAACAAATGTGCACACACAGCCCCCATGTCCCCTAAAGGTTCTCAGTCCCATCCCCCTTGCCAGGCCCCAAATTGTCAGGGATAAATGCACCTGTTAAAAACTCCCTGGGTGCTCATTCCAGCTGGATTTGTCTGGCTTGAAATCAGGCTCCTCAGGTGATTCCAATTCCTCATCTTTCTCCATCTGTGACTCGCAGATTTGTCCCTCATAAAGGTGCCAGTGGGGCATGGAGGGTATTAATAGAAGCAAATGATTTTACAAGCCTCAGAAAGAGCCATAAATCAAAGCTTTGGAGCTAAATGTTCCCAGCAGTCGGGTGCTGTCACAGCCGGGAGAGAGACTGGAAAAAAAGGACATTTTTCCTGCCTGGATTTGCTCACGAAGGGTGAAAGAACAGCTCCAAAGCAGAGTCTGTCAGGAGAGAGTTTGGGTGAGGTTTCACCTCCTGTTTGATGGGTCCTGCTGACCAACCTCTACCCAAAAAAGGGCTCCTGGAATTGGGGTGTGAGCCCAGGCCAGCACAGGGATCATCCCAGCACAGCCCAGAGACAATCCTGCAAGACAGAACAGCTTCAGCTGTGGTCTCCTGAGCAGAGACCAGACTGTCACACCCCTGTAGCTTCCACGTACAGCTCCGTTTTTAATGCCTCGTGTGAACCAGAACACTTCATGTTTAATGAGTCTCCTGAATTCACCCCGTCAGACAAGCCGGGAGATAAATCAGCCCGAGAGCTGAGCAGTTTTTACCTTCAGCTTCACTTCATGGAGACAAGAAACGCTTTCCTTTCCCATCAAACCTCTGCTGAAAAGCAGAGCTGATGCTCCAGCGGTCCTTAGAGTCATGGTGGGGGGTCACTGGGAAGGGCGAGATTCCTCTCCCCGGCACAATCAGGGGACAAATGGCTAATTAGGAGGGGGTTGCCAATTATTAGAAGCCGCTGAGTGGCCGTTAATTAAGCTCTATTCCAGCTGAAGGTGGGTGGTTGACAAACCTGGTTTTAAACCGCAAACAATTTGAACTCTCAGTAATTTAAGGACCAGGAACTCAGTAAGAGACTGAGGAATCCTAAGTTCAGCGCTGCTGCTGAGGGGGTTGGCAGCTCCTGAGCACCAAGGGTTTCACAAACGGAGGATGTCCCAGCGCCAGGAACAGGTGCCAGGGGCTGGGAGGAGGTTTGGTTGCTTTGGAATGGTACTGGATTGCTGCAGGTCCCTGCGGAGAATCAGGGATGGATTTAATGCCTGGGGTGAGTATCAGCCTTTCCCCCGGGATTCCCAAGCCAGGGACGTGTGGGCTCAGCAGGTCCAGGACACCCCTTTCTTCCTCAGGAAATCAGGGAACACAAAGCCTGACACAAACCTCTTCATTTCACACCCTCTGGAATCCATTCCCTGCGCAAAACAGGCTCCTTTCTCTTGGAATCCTAAAGCACAAAGCTGGAAACCAGCAAGTTCAAACATTTTTCTCTTTTATGGGAAAAAAATAGATGCAGGTTCCAAAGCAGAGATGTTATTCCTCCTTGTAGGTGTGAACTCAGGGCACTGTCCCTAGGCACAGCCCAAATGAGGTTGTATATTTTGCAAACGCTTTTATTTTCTCACACTTTATCTGCTCCCCCCGCTGATGGCTGAGACCATCCTGCATCAATATTTATGAAAAACCCCCTCGCTGATGTCAGAAGCACCTGGACCAAGCCCAGAGTTTCCTGACAAAAGGGTTTTTTTTTTTTATCAGCCTCTGTAAATATGTGACCTAAATAATACAAAGTGTATGGGAGTGTTTGCAGCACCTCACACGCTGAAATATCAGATTCCTGTGCGCACCTGCTTGTGTTTTATATAATAATAAAAGGGAATATTAAAATGGGAGCAGCGATTCTGGCGATTAAAATTTAATACCAAATAACAATTCAGATTCTTGGAGGATCTGGAGACTAATGTGGAAAGCTGGCAGTTAATTGAACCTGTAGGAAAACTGCAACAAATAATTTTTTACTTTAATTTTATATTATTTTTTTACATTTTTACTAGGCGTGAACCTGTGAAGGGAAAATTCAAAACAGAGGAGTCATTTAGGAGCAACTCTAATGCTTTATTTTAAACAGGGTTGATGATAATAAAAAAATCAAACACGTTTTAAACAGAAAATCTGGAACATTTCACCCTGAATGTTTGACTTTATTAATTTATTTTTATCTATGTGGGCTTTTCGGGGAGGTTTCTGGGAGTAAGAAATAAAATATGGAGATGATACGGGAAGAAAACACGCCATAAAAATCCCTGTGGGGTTGTTTTAAACGTGGTTTAAGGAGGAAATATGAGATTTTGAAGAGCGGGTGGCTGGCGGCAGAGACAGGACCTGGCGCTGGACGCGGCGCTGGAGCCCCAGCAGGGCTGGGAGGGGCAGGAAAAGCTTCCCCAGGGAATTCCCCGGTGTCCATGAGCGGGGAAGGGGCTGATCAATAGTCTTTAATTACGGGGGGATGAGCTGGGCTAAAGCAGATTCCCCCAGCCAGGAATCCCATCCCGGCAGGAGGCTCTGGACCCCTCACCCTCATCCTGCAGGGATCCGTCCCTCCATCCATCCATCTCCCCCGGGAATGGCGGCAGGAGCCACTTTGGCTAATTGCAATCCCGCCTTAAAAGCATCCAGGGGGCACAGCAGCCGCAGCTAATGCGGGGCCAGGGGTTAATGCTCGGCTCCACCAGAGCCTTTCATCTTCCAGAAAGGGAAAGGGGCCCCTCTTTATTTAGCTCCGTATTTATTTGCTTGCGTTTGGTCCTTTAAAAGGAATTAAAGCCGCTCCACGGGCAAGGAACAGCATTAAAAAGAGCCCCCCCGCTCTGTGCCCAGCTCTGCCGTCTCTGGCAGGTGGCTCTGCCCCTCCTGCAGTGGCCTTGGTGGCATTGCGGTGGCAGGGGACACTGTCACAGCCCCAGCCCCGAGCTCGGGGGGTCCCAAGGAGCAGCTCGGCTGCTCTTCTCCTTCGGGAGCTGGTGGGTGCAGAGCCTGGTCCGGAACTGCAGCCTCACTGAAATCAGCCCTTGGGGTTGGATACAACACCGGGAAGCCACGGGAACTGTGCGAGGTTTGCGAACAAAAGCTGATTTGCAGCAGCCGAGCACCTGCTCCCCGCAGCAAATCTGCCTTCCTTGGAAGCAGCAGATTGACGCCTTCAGGGGATGTGCCCCTAAACACGGGGGGAGACTCGGAGGTGACCCCATTGCCCGGTGTCAGGGCACTGCTTTGCCCCCTGCATTCATCCCCGAGCTTTACCTGCTGTGCCCATCTGCTCTGGACACAGCTGAGGTGTGCACACAAAACCCTGCACTCAATCACAGAGGAGGCAGAATTGGGTTTCCCTCACCCCTCGGCTGCTCCAGTGCCCAGAGGGTGTTGGCAATGCCTGGGGGCACTGACCTGTCCCTTCCTCACAGCTGCTGCCACAATGGGAGCAGCCTCAGGCCATTCCCAAAGGGATGGAGAGCCTCAGCAGCGCTGGGACAGGGGGACCCTCCTGGGTCAGAGGGGGGAAGAGCAGCTTTCTCAGCCCCTCTGGTTATCCATTACTCAGTGAAAGATGAGGCCCCAGCAGCACAGCCAGGAGAAATGTTGTCTGATGGAAAAAACACCCCAAAGTCTGAAGGAAGGAACCCCCCCATGGAGCTCAGCACCCGCTGGGAAAGGAGGTGCAGATGGTTCCAGGCTGCACAAGGGGCACAGAAATGCTCTGTTGCCTTGAATTCAAGGCTGAAATCTCCTGTCCCCAAACTGGTCACTGGGCTGTGCCCCTGTCGCTCAGACACAGGGTTTGTCTGGCCCAGAGCCAGCCCTGGGTGGGCAGAGCTGTGTTTGACTCAGCTCAGATTAGTGGCAGGGGCAGCTCAAAAAGCAATAAAACACCGGGCAAGGAAGGCAAGTGTGGGCCTGGCATGTGGTGTGATATTTCCAGCAGTGATAACCTGCAGGAAGGAGCTCTCCTGCCCCCCCTGTGCAGGGAACTCATTAGACACGTCAGAGCATCCAGAGCCTTCCAGGGCAGCTGGCTCCAACATCTCTAATGCACTTCTCCTCCTGGGAGCTCTCACAGCAGAGAATTGCTGTTCCCAGCATTGTGCAGGCACAGAATTTGGGTTTATCCACAAGAACACGCTGAGCAGAACAGAGAAGGAGCCCTCAGCCTCCTTACCCAGGGTTTGGTGTCCCAGCCTGAGCCGTCCATGTTCCAGCAGGGACCACGGGAGGTGAGTGAGCTGTGAGCAGCCTTTACATCCTTCCCTGCATCCCTCTGACCCTTCACAGCCCAGACATGAGCCCACACCACGGGGCTGGTGGGAAGATGCTTTCCCAGAGACGAGGTCTGGAACATCACCTGCATTGGTACCCAGAGCCACCAGATCCTGTGGGACGAGCAGGGACTGGCACCAAGGCTGAGGGGCTGCAGGATGCCAGGCAGCATTCCCAATGCCCTGCTCCCTGGCTGGTGTAACAGAGCTCAGCCAGAGCTGCCTCCAGGCACAGTGGAAGCACTTTGTGGCTCCGAGTCCTCCAGGTCTGCCCCTCAACTCCATTACTGTCACTTTACACCTGCCACTGTGTCTAGAGGATCCTGCCACAACTTAGAGAAATCCAATAGATTCTGCTGGTGCTCACATCCCTCATCCTGTCTCCCCCCATTTCTGCAAGGAACATTATCCACCTAAAAGCCAGAGGTTGAATTCCCCTTGAAGCTCTTGGTGGGTCCGTCCTTGCCATTAGTGAGACGTGGCTTTTACCAAGAGATTCCTCCTCAGGCCCCTCCTGCCTCCTTGGATCGATCCCTGCAGGGCCCAGGGGGCAGCTGCTCCCTCATGCCCGTCCCTGTGGTGCTGGAGCCTTAACTGGGATGGAGGGAGGGCTGTGGGGAGCCAGGCAGGCTCATCCCAGGCATCAATAAAGCCCTTTAGGAGCACAGCTGTCCCCTCAGCCCCTGGATGTGCCTGTGGAGCTGGGAAGCTGCTCCTGGAGGGGGAAAAGGGGGGGAATCAGCTGGGCCCCTTCACCCTGTGATGCTGCCAGGGGACTCAGGGCACACGGGGCAAGATTCCCAAAGGAATCCCTGAAACAAAGGAGGCTCCTGCAGCTTGAGATGAAAGAAGGAACTGAGCCAGTTTGCCTGGGAAAAAGAACAAACAAAACCAAAACTAAAAGAAAAATCCACATTTTTGTGGATAGTTTGGCTCTAGAAGTGCAAAAGATAACAGCAGAGACATCCCACCCACACAGAGACGGGCACAGGCTGCTCAGCATCCACTGCAGAACGCCTGGGATTTCATTTGTCATCATTTCCAGGCTCAGTCTGAACCAGCTCAGAGAGACACGGCTGTGGAAGGGGAGCACTTTGGGGGGGGGCTGAAACACGGCCCCCTCACAGCCACAAAGGGCACCCATCCCCCCCCGAGCCCTGCCCCAGCTACAAACATGAGGCTGAATGTCCCTTTTCACCTGCCAGCTCCTCCCTGAGCCCACGGGGCACCCGGTCAGGGTTGGGGACAGACAAACCCCAAAGTGAACCCAGGAGGAGGAACAGGGTGACTGCCACCTATTTATAGCCCAGCAGTGGTGCCAAGGCAAATGTAGGTTACTGTACCATGTGAATCATCCTGCTCCGAGCAGCCAGCATGGAATCGAGGGATGGGAGAAGGGGGTGGGGGGGCAGCAGTGGTTATAAAATCCTGCCTTGATTGACTCCAAGTTGTGGTTTGCCAAGAGCCTCTAGACAGGAGTGTGGAGCATGTGATGCTCCTGTTCCCACTACGCTGGAGAGGACCTGCCTGTGAATCCCAAGCAATGTGCCAGCACCATCCTGTCACCGTGCCAGCGCTGACACGAGGAGTCAGAACAGCTTCACTGCTTGAAAATCTGTGGCTGATTCTCCAGAAAACAGATGGAAGAGTTTCCTGACGGGCAGGGCACGAGACTTCAGTTCTTCCCTGATTCTCGTCCTCCTCTGGGTCTGTGGAAGGGGATTAAAGAGTAACCCCCCCCTGTTAAATCTCTCTGAGACTGAGATGCAGCAGAAGGAAGTCAGCGCCACCAGTGGGCACCAGCGGAACCCGAATTCCTGTGAAACTCGGTGTTTTAGGTTAAATCCACTGCTCTGCAGAGGGGCAGCATCCCCCAGGGACCTGGAGCAGGTTCACTCGTTTGTCAGGATGTGACAAAAATTAGGCCATGTGTTTCCCAGACCCCACGAGCTCCCGAAGAACAAAGGGTTTTCTGTAAAAACAATGCATCAAATAACTGCACAGTGACTCTGGTGTCGGGTCCTCAGAGCTTAAAGCTTCGTGTCGTAAAAAAAAATGTTTCTATTTTTGTATCAGTCTCTCAGAACACGTTCTTTGCATTACATATGAATGCTGCATCCCCTGGCTCCAGACTTTCTGTCATGGGTGGAAGGGCGACACATTCCAGTCCGCACCAGGGCACCCAAACGGCAAATTGGGCTCCCCAAATGGAACATGAACGAAGGTTCCTCCCAGACCAAAGGGACCAGGAGGGAAAGGCCAAGGAGCTCAAGGAGTGACCATGGGGGCCCATCAGAGGCACCTGGGATCCCCTGGCCTGATCCTGATGCTGACCCTGGGCCCAATCCTGACCCTGGGCCTGATCCTGACCCTGGGCCTGATCCTGATCCTGGGCCCGATCCTGGCCCTGGGCCCAATCCTGACCTTGGGCCTGATCCTGATCCTGGGCCCGATCCTGGCCCTTGGCCCAATCCTGACCTTGGGCCTGATCCTGATCATGGGCCCGATCCTGATCCTGGGCCCAATCCTGATCCTGGGCCCGATCCTGACCTTGGGCCTAATCCTGATCCTGGGCCTGATCCTGACCCTGGGCCCAATCCTGACCTTGGGCCTGATCTTGATCATGGGCCCGATCCTGATCATGGACCCAATCCTGATCCTGGACCCAATCCTGACCATGGGCCCGATCCTGATCCTGGGCCTAATCCTGGCCCTGGGCCCGATCCTGACCTTGGGCCTGATCCTGACCCTGGGCCCAATCCTGACCTTGGGCCTGATCCTGACCATGGGCCCGATCCTGACCATGGGCCTGATCCTGATCATGGGCCCGATCCTGACCTTGGGCCTAATCCTGATCCTGGGCCTGATCCTGACGCTGGGCCCAATCCTGACCTTGGGCCTGATCTTGATCATGGGCCCGATCCTGATCATGGACCCAATCCTGATCCTGGACCCAATCCTGACCATGGGCCCGATCCTGATCCTGGGCCTAATCCTGGCCCTGGGCCCGATCCTGACCTTGGGCCTGATCCTGACCCTGGGCCCAATCCTGACCTTGGGCCTGATCCTGACCATGGGCCCGATCCTGACCATGGGCCTGATCCTGATCATGGGCCCGATCCTGACCTTGGGCCTAATCCTGATCCTGGGCCTGATCCTGACGCTGGGCCCAATCCTGACCTTGGGCCTGATCTTGATCATGGGCCCGATCCTGATCATGGACCCAATCCTGATCCTGGACCCAATCCTGACCATGGGCCCGATCCTGATCCTGGGCCTAATCCTGGNAGCTCAAGGAGTGACCATGGGGGCCCATCAGAGGCACCTGGGATCCCCTGGCCTGATCCTGATGCTGACCCTGGGCCCAATCCTGNATCCTGGCCCTGGGCCCGATCCTGACCTTGGGCCTGATCCTGACCCTGGGCCCAATCCTGACCTTGGGCCTAATCCTGATCATGGGCCCGATCCTGATCCTGGGCCCAATCCTGACCTTGGGCCCGATCCTGACTCTGGGCCTGATCCCTGTCCCCCCCAACCACTCTTTACTCCCCTCTTCACTTTTAATCCCCTTTACCCCCTCAGTGGAGCCCATTATTGCTCAGCCATCCCTTATCACCCAGAACATCCTCCACTCCTCTCTTCCCATCGTCTCCTGAGTCCCAGATCCCTTCACGACGTGCAGCAGCACCTCTCAGCTGCTCCATTCAGGAACTGTTTCACAGTTTCTTGTGGGTAAAATATAGAACTCCCCCCCTTGCAATCAGGAATTTAAGAATATCCCCCCCCCCACCTCCAGCTCTGCACGGAGCTGCCTTTCCTTTGAAATCAGCATTTCCCTGGGAATTCCACGTTCACAAACTGCACACCAAGGCTTTCCCACTTTCTGTCTCACTTTCTGAAGGTGGAACATAAAAAAAGCCTGGAGAGCAGCGTGTGGGGAGCTCAGGGATGGAGCCAGGGCTGGGCCATGTTTAATTCATCACCGGCAGCTGGAATTTTGGAAGCTCCAGCCCAGACTGTCTTGCTGACTCACACGAGTGTGGCTCGGGAGCATTTCAGGCAGAGAAACCCTCCCCAAAAGTGAACTCCTTAATGTCTCCCAGGCGAGGAAACACAAATTACACATCCCAGCCAAAGCTGCTGGGCAAAGCCTCCTGTCCTGGCAGCTCCTGCAGGAGCAGGGGACGGATCCAGCCCCAGCCCCACCTCCCCCTGCTCAGCTCACACACATGATTTATTTAGAAAGAAACGTTTCAAAAGCATCGGCTTTATTTTTTTTCCTCCTTGACCTCTGGCACCTATTGATTGCTGCTGTGAAAAACAAATCAGGCTTCATCTGTGCTCCAGAACATCCCCCCGGACTGCAGAGCAGCCCCTGAAGGTCACACTGAGCCCTTCCACCCCCTCTTCACGTGGAGCTGCTCCAAACTGCCTCCACCCCTTCTCACATTCCTTCCCAAACAGCTTCTTCCTAATTAAAGGCTATTTTTCACTGGCAAGGATGTTGTAACCTGCAAACGAAGGTGAGATCTGGCACACAGAGCATTTCCTTTCCCATGGACAATTCCATGGTGGGATGGATGGAAAGGGATGTGGAGGGGACAGACTTTGGATCCCAGAGAAAGGAGATTATCAGGCCCAGCTTTTTCTCATTCACAAATAATTCCCACTGGATAGTTAAGAAAATGGGGTTAAGAGCCCAGCTGGGAGGGGTTGGTTTGCTTTGCTTTTTAATTCTAAAACCTCCACTTGACACATCCAGACACAACCTGCTCTGCACCTCAAGTGATGAGGCAGAATATTCTGACCTTGGGATTTGCAGGTGATAACCTTGAAATTCTTTTCTCCAAGTGTTTTCTAGGTTTAATTAATTGCCATGGAGTCAGTTAATGAGAGACAACGTCAATCAGGGGTTTGGAATTCCAAAGGAAGCGATGAAGCATCTCATGGTGTGACCACAGAAGGTCACTTGAAATTATGGAAATTAATATTATTTCTGACTTTGTAGGTCCCTCTCTCCCTGGTTTAATGGGGATAAGAGAGAATTCCGAGTGGTGAATGTGCTGGTGGAGGGTCAGTCCTTCCAAAGCAGGAATGTTGGAGCCTCAGAGCCTCCAGGACTCCAAGGAACACAATCAGTTCAAGGACTATAGAATTACATTTGATGCTGGCCAATTTAGGAAAGCACATTTGGGAAGACGTTTCCTTACATCCCAAATGAAAAACAAGCTCCTGTCTCATGATAACTCAGAGTCCCTGAGCTAATCCAATGTACGACTGCCCAGAGCAGGCATTGATTTCAAAAATAAAAAGAAGCAGCATTAAAAATTACCTTGTTTTTTTTTTTTCCATTTCGAAATCAGATTATGGAATCATTTCAGAACTGCCTCTGACCATCTCCCTTCTCCCCTTTCCCAGCCCCTCCCGTGTCCATGTCCTGCTACAAACCGACCCCATTGCTTTGAAATTTCTGTGAAAACTTCCAATTTTACCCCACCTTGAGAGAAAAGGGGACACTTCCAGCAGCCCCCTGTGGTTTGTCCCAGCCCCAGGAGTTCAGAAGTTCTGGAGTTATTGATCTGCCTCCCGTGAGTCTCTGCAGGATCCCATTTGATTGGGATTTATTCCTTCCCCCTCATCAGCTCAGACTTAGTTCTACCAGGGATGTTATTGAGATGCTGCAAGAAGAAGGATGGAGAAATTGGACTGAAATTCCAGCCAAAGCTCAGCTTTGGATAAATCAGGTTTGTCCAGGCTCCTCTGAACTCTTTGGCCATTAAACTCTCAGGTTCTTCACCAGCAGAGCACAGGGTGAGTCCTCCAAGCAGCACCACCTGAATGGTCTCTTCTTTTTAAATTTGCCTTCCCTGGAAAAGCCTCTTCGGTTCTGTTCAGAAAAACAAACCATTTCATGTGCAGCATCTCCATAAAAACTGATCCCTCTGAGAGCTCAGCAGCCTTTGCAGAGCAGACTTTTGCTTTAGCACTAATTAAAAAGAAAAATCAGGAGTCACTGCAGTTATGGGGAGCCTTTCGTTGTCTTTCTGCACCCAAATCAATTAAACATCCAGCAGGAGAGCAATTAACCCAGATACAAATTAGACTGGCAGGAGAACGTGGTTCCTGGTATTGGGCCTTTTTATTTTAGAATAAAGTTCCTGTGCCCAGCTCCCCAGATTTCCAGCCCACAGGAATTTCTCTCCTTTTTTTTTTCCTGGGAAGCAGCACTTTAAAAATAGCTCTGCCCTATGGCAGCGTTGTCACCTGGGATGGGATTTACAGCCCCAGGAAAAGTGGCCATCAAAGGGAGAATTGCAGCCACTTTTCAAAGTGATATTTTTAGAAAGGGAAGAGTATGGGGGAAAAAACCCCTCCACCTCTCTAGAGAAGATAGGAAGAGCTATTTTTGCTCACTTTATCACCAGAAGATCACCATCCTGACCTGGATATACTGTAGATGTTCTGGAGGGCAATTTTCAATTTGAAGCATCAGAAAACACAAAGTGGGAAACACGAGCAGTGAGGCAGGAAAGTGAGCAGGGCACGGAAGCATCAGAGAGGCAGAGTCACCTCCTTGGCTTCTCATCGAAAGCAATTAAACCTGAGCTTTTGGGAGCCTGGGCTGTGGCTCAGGGCTGATCCTTGGAGCAGTTCTGCAGCACTCAGGGGATGGGAAGGGAGGAAAGGGAGGCTCGGGGTCTGCCTTGGAGTTCACTCCTTTCCTTGGGTAAGTTGGGCTCTTCCTTCTGAATCGACCTCATCAACCTTCACCTCCAAACTCTTCCTGCCTCAAAGCAGCTGTTCCAGGCAGGTATTTGTCACGTCAGGTTGTGGCCTCTCTGAATCAGGGATCCACAAAGCAATTCCCTGGCAGGAGGCAAATTTTCCAGTATCTGTCCAGTGTCCGAGGCCGTGGGTCCAGAAATGCCCCTGGGAAGGGTCCCCGTTATTTGTGCTCAATCTGCTTTTCACTGGGCTTCAAACTGACAGGGAAGAGGTTTGGAACAGAGTATTAGGGAAAAACTCTTCCCTCGGAGGGTTGGGAGGGGCTGGGATGGAATTCTCAGAGAAGCTGTGGCTGCCCTTGGATCCCTGGGAGTGTCCAAGGCCAGGCTGTGATCCCTGGGACAGTGCNCTTGGAGGGACAGGGGTGGATTGAAGCGTGTTTGTAGCTGTGAAATTGTCCTCGGCAGGGAACTGCAGGAAATTGGGCTGTGGATGTTGGGTTGGACGGGGCTCTGAGCACCCCGGCACAGGGGAAGGGGGTCCCTGGCCATGGCAGGGCTGGAACTGGGTCCCTTCCCCCCAACCCCTTCCGGGCTGTGATTTCCTGAATTGCTCCTGCAGCGCAAACTCTGTCCCAGGGCTCTGCTGCCAGG
>WEKX01012576.1:261622-350445 GCA_013390025.1 Pitta sordida | reverse complement strand
GAGGGGCTGGGATGGAATTCTCAGAGAAGCTGTGGCTGCCCCTGGATCCCTGGGAGTGTCCAAGGCCAGGCTGTGATCCCTGGGACAGTGCGAGGTGTCCCAGCCCATGGCAGGGGTGGCACTGGAAGAGCTTTAAAGGCTTTTCCAACGCAAACCATTCCAGGACTCCCGTACCAAGTCCCTCCTCCCTCCATAATTCACGGGCCAAGGGCAGCAGTGGGATGGAGCTCAACAGCCAGTTCAGGACCGTGGCCAGGGCCTTTGCTGGCCAAGGATTCGATATCCTGCTTGGATTTAGTGGGCCAGANAAGGGGGTCCCTGGCCATGGCAGGGCTGGAACTGGGTCCCTTCCCCCCAACCCCTTCCGGGCTGTGATTTCCTGAATTGCTCCTGCAGCGCAAACTCTGTCCCAGGGCTCTGCTGCCAGGAACGTTTTACCTTCAAATGCAACACGGGAGATTTTGCTGCGCAGGAAAAGAGCCCAAGGGTCTGGCAGAGTTTGATTTAAGGGCCTTTAGCAGAAAACCAGAAATACCTGTAGAAGTTCAGCTTCCCCAGCGCAGGACACCAGCCCCACTCCCTGGGAATGAGGGACCCCAATCCCAGGGTCCCTTCCCCGGCTGGTTAAATGCTGCCAGGGCTGGGATCGCTGTCCTTGCTCCCTTGGCTCAGCTGCAATGACACCAATTCCCACCAGCTGGTGACCTGGGACGCTATTTGGTTTAATTTTAGGGTGACCAAATAAGGTTTGAGGACGTCAGTGTCTCCAGCTGACAAAAACCAGGATAAATTCCGTGGCCTGGAGAGTCACACCAATTCCATCCCTCCCTGGTGTGGGACATGCAAGGGGACCAAATCCTGATTTCCAGACTCTTCTTCCACTCCAACAAAATCCCTGCTGCTGTTCCTCCTTGCATGGATTTCACTAAGACCATTTAGGCTTAAATTGCTTCAGCTTAAATCAGGTTTCTGCTAAAAACAGGCAGTGACTTACCCACACCCTTTGAGCTGAGAAAGAATTGTTTTAATAGTTCCAACCATGTTGCATTACCTTCACTCTGCTGCCATTCTGTGTCACAATAAAACACCCCAAGCCTGTTATTCTGCCTCTGATTCAGTAATTTAAAGGTTTAATTGTTTATCACTGGATGAATTTTAATCTCCTCTCCCTGGGGGCCGTCGGGTGTTGTCTCACCCCCCCTTTCTGTATTTGCTTTCCTATTTTTGAAGGAAGCTGCAGGACTCAGTCTCCCCCTCCCACAGCATTTCTTTGCTGCAGCTTTGCCAATAAACCAAGGTTGAAATCAGTGCCAATAAACCAAGACTGAAATCAGTGCTGCTGCCTCTCCCCTCCTGCCCCAGGACGCGCCGGGTCCCTGTTTTCCCAATGTTGGCTTGTTCAACTTTAAGGCAAAAAAAAAAGTTCTCCAGCAGCAAAACCACTGGTGTGGATTTCCAACCCCTCCAGAGATGGAGAGGGAGGAAAATGGGATCGTTCCCTCCCGAGGCAGCATTTCAGACTCATTTCCCTGACTCATGTTAACCTTCAAATCACCTTCAGGGTAACGTCGAGCCCCGTCCAGCTGCTCCTGCTCAGGGATCAGCGATTCCCACTGCAAGGAAAACAAGGTTCTTTATTTCAGCAGCATTTCTGTACCTGCTTGTGAATCCCTCTGTGAGTGCAAACTTTTCCTCCTCTAAATATCCTCATTTTTAATAATCCCTGAGTGCTATTGGTCTGTGCTCTCTGAAAGTTTGCGTTGCTCGATCTCAATATTAAAGAAATAACTCAAACGCTGTCACTGCTTGATTACAAAGCAACAATTTATTTGGCAAACTGGGGAAATGGCTTTAAAACTTCGAGGTATTTAATAAAAGGGAGTTCCATTACAAAGTTCCACGTGCCCCTCCCTCCTTGCTGTTCCACACCATTCCCTGCTTTTCAGATGAAATGGATAATAAAAGCTCCCAAGCACCTCTGTTAACCCCGTGGTTTCTTTTCCCATAAGTTTTCCTTATGAATAAAACCATTATCTGTTCCCCCCCCCCTCCCAGTTTTTACTTATCAGGGAAAAAAACCCACATTAATAAACCAGATGATAACATATTCCCTGAACAAAATGCAACGCCCTGGCAGACTATAATTCCAATTTGACTTGCAGTGAGACCCAAAGCTTTGTGCCTGTGGAAGAACCCTTAGCAGATCGAACGGGTCAGATGGCTCCTCCAGAACCAGCTCTGGAGCTGCAGGGGTTAAAGTGGCAGTGCCGGTGTTTGCCAAGCCCGCGGCTCGCTGGATAATCCCGAGCGCTGCCCGGCCCGCAGTGCTGCAGTCCTATGACAGCATCATATTAATGAGGCAGCAGAGAGAGGGGTGCGAGGCTCCCCCATGTGCTCCCGCTTTAACCCCGTCCCTCGCACTTCCCCAACTCTCCACGGCCACACGCGGCACCTTCCAGCCGGGAATCGGGGGGTGGATCCCACGGGAAAGGCACCGAGGCGATTCCTGAGCAGGATTCTGCCTGTTAACAAGATAATCTGCTGGGAAAATCGGGCTGGGAGCACACACAGACCCTCCTGAGCACCTTCTGTTAACTCTCCCCGCTCAGAATTCCCTGCTTTGCCATGGGAGCAGCAGCAGGGATTTTGGCTCTGGGGAGTTTTGGTGGTTGGGGTTTTTTGGGTTTTTTTCTCTACTCCATTCGCTCCGCAGCCGTGACCCCTCCAAGAGCAGCCCCGGGGCTGGATCGTGGCCAGGCTCAGTACTGCGGCCCCTCCAAAGTGTATTTTGGCGTGTAAACATCATTTCTAACACGGTTTCAAAGACCGGTTTATTCCTGAGCAATGCACCAAGCGTTAGAGCGGGGTGTGAGGGTGGGGAGGGGGAAAGAGCAGCGAGGAGAGGGACAGAAGGACCAGGAGGAAGGACCTGGGGGGGCTTCCAAACTCCTGTGACATCCCGGCTGCTCCAGCCCCTCCCGGGTGCCCCCGAGAGCCCCAAGGCGCTGCCGCAGAGCCGCCGCCTCCCCCCCCGCCCGCCGCGACCTTCACCCGGAGAGCCCCCGGGAGGGCGGACAGGCTGGGGCCGGACCCTTGTCCCCATCTCGGGGTCCCTCTGTCCCCCGCACCCCCAAGCAGGGCTGTCCCCTCCCTCCCCGGCCCGGTGGGAGCTGTCCGTGGTGATGCAGCCGCCGCTCCCCATCCCGGGAATCGCTGCCGATCCCAATCCCGACCCCTGGCCCCAGAACCCGACCCCCGGCCCTACCCTGTCCTGTGCCCCCCGCTCCGCCAGGGCCGCTGCGGGGAGGGGGAGGAAGAGGGAAAAGAAGCGAAAGGAAGGAGGAAAAGANGGGCTTTATAAGGGGCGGCGGCGGCCGGAGCAGCCCCGCACCGCCGCCCCCAGCGCCCCACCATGAGCTACACCATGGAGCCCCTGGGCAATCCCTCGTACCGCCGGGTCACCGAGACCCGGGCCACCTACAGCCGCGCCAGCGCATCCCCGTCCAGCGGCTTCCGCTCGCAGTCGTGGTCGCGGGGCTCGGGCAGCTCCGTGGCCTCGTCCTACAAGCGCCCCAACCTGGGCGGGCCGCGGGCCGCGTACGGCCCCACGGTGCTGAGCTCGGCCGAGAGCCTGGACGTGAGCCAGTCCTCGCTGCTCAACGGCGCGGCCGAGCTCAAGCTGAGCCGCTCCAACGAGAAGGAGCAGCTGCAGGGGCTCAACGACCGCTTCGCCGGCTACATCGAGAAGGTGCATTACCTGGAGCAGCAGAACAAGGAGATCGAGGCGGAGCTGGCGGCGCTGCGGCAGAAACACGCCGGGCGGGCGCAGCTCAGCGACGCCTACGAGCAGGAGCTGCGGGAGCTGCGCGGGGTCCTGGAGCAGGTGAGCCACGAGAAGGCGCAGATCCAGCTGGACTCGGAGCACATCGAGGAGGACATCCAGCGCCTGCGGGAGCGCTTCGAGGATGAGGCGCGGCTGCGCGACGAGACGGAGGCGACGATCCGCGCCCTGCGCAAGGAGATGGAGGAGGCCTCGCTGATGCGGGCGGAGCTGGACAAGAAGGTGCAGTCGCTGCAGGACGAGGTGGCCTTCCTGCGGGGCAACCACGAGGAGGAGGTGGCCGAGCTGCTGGCGCAGCTCCAGGCGTCCCACGCCACGGTGGAGAGGAAGGACTACCTGAAGACGGACCTGACGACGGCGCTGAAGGAGATCCGCGCCCAGCTCGAGTGCCAGTCCGACCACAACATGCACCAGGCCGAGGAGTGGTTCAAGTGCCGCTACGCCAAGCTCACCGAGGCGGCCGAGCAGAACAAGGAGGCGATCCGCTCCGCCAAGGAGGAGATCGCCGAGTACCGCCGCCAGCTGCAGTCCAAGAGCATCGAGCTCGAGTCGGTGCGCGGCACCAAGGAGTCCCTGGAGCGGCAGCTCAGCGACATCGAGGAGCGCCACAACAACGACCTCAGCACTTACCAGGTACCGGGGGGGCGGCCCCGAGCCCGGGGATGGGATGCGGGGGGGGCGCGGTGCCGGCCCCGCGGGGAGGGATGGGGGGTGGGGGGGAGGATGCGGGGAGGGCGGTGGGAGCGGCTGAGCCCTGCTCTGATCCCGGCCCTGCCTCCCAGAGCGGCGGGGAGAGTCTCTAAAAATCCCTTTTGCCAACTTTGCCCTGCTCTGGCCGAGTGAAGTGTGTGTGTGTCACAGAGGGTTTCTCTGTGTCTCCCTTGCAGGACACGATTCACCAGCTGGAAAACGAGCTCAGAGGAACAAAGTGGGAAATGGCGCGGCACTTGAGGGAATACCAGGACCTCCTCAATGTCAAGATGGCCCTGGACATCGAAATTGCTGCGTACAGGTACGGTAGGACCGCTGCAGACACGGCTGGAATGTTAACAGCGCTGCGGGTGCTGCTGGCTGGGGAAGCTTTGCCACTGATAAGAAACACCTGCATGAGGTGAACACAGTGAAATTAGAGCTGGGCTGAATGATCGCCACCATTACCCAGCTCAGCGAGAGCCCAGGAGGTCATTAGGGACCCGCTAATTAGTGGCAAAGCTCCCAGGCAGCCCCGTGGGCACAGGACAGTGACTCGGTGCAGCGGCTCCCTGTGCCGCATTGTGTCCTTGGCTGCAAACAAACCACGAGATGCAGCAAAACACGAGTTTATTTTTAATTCCCTTTCGCTTTGCATATGCCAAGCGAGCGGTGCTTGTCACTCGAGTTCCCTTTTATCGCCTGTGAACTTGCTTGATCACGGTTTCAAGCAGGGAGCGCTAAATCCGCCTGTCACAAACACTTTGGCTTTTCTTCCTCAACTTTCCTTTGGAGGCAGCGGCTCTGATCTGCAGCCGAACGCCGCTTGCTGTTGCCATCCCCTGGCAGGTTTTTTTAGTCTCCTTTGTATCACTTCAGCAGCGCTCCGATGGGAGTTCTGATCTTTCTGGGTCACAGGCTTAGGTGCTACACGTAAATTTGGATAGAAGAAAAGTAAAACAAAAAAACCCCCCCATCTCCAGATGTGTCTCAGTTCCCTCGGGCAGACACACAAACCCCGGGGCCCGAGTCAGCTGAGCCAAAGCCTCCAGCTCTCACGTTCACACGAGAGAGGCCCCCAAAATTACTGAACCAGTTCATGTGCTTTAATCGGCTCTGAACGGCTCAGCCACAATATTTCCTTTGGCTCTGTGGCCAATTCTCTCTGCCGAAGCCTAAATTGGGTATTTTGCCCTGCCCTGCGTTGTGCCATAATTAATTGTTTTTGATCTAAAGGATGATTTCCTCTGCTCCCTGAAGGTGTGACACTGGCCACGCACAAACCAAGTCCAAAGCTGTTTGCTGAGTCTGAATTTCCCAGAGGAGTGAATCCAGGGAAGCTGCTCTGGGACTGTGAGCGATGGATTGTGCTGGGCAGTTCCAGCATGTTCCATGTGCAAACCGGGTCCATCCTGCTGGCAGGGAAATGTTACACAACCACGGAATGGTTTGGGTCGGAAGGGACCTTAAAGACCATCTCATTCCAACCCTTGCCACGGGCAGGACTTCCCACTAGACCAGGTTTTTCCAAGCCCTGTCCAACCTGACCTTTAGCACTAACAGGGATGGGGCAGCCCCGGTTACTTATGTTGGGGTTCTATGCTCACTTTCTTTTCTTTTTCCCCCTCCTGATTCCCTTAGGAAGCTCCTGGAGGGTGAAGAGACAAGATTCAGTGCCTTCTCTGGAAGCATCACTGGCCCCATATTCACACACAGACAACCATCTGTCACAATAGCATCCACCAAAATCCAGAAAACCAAAATTGAACCACCAAAGCTGAAGGTCCAGCACAAGTTTGTAGAAGAAATCATTGAGGAGACGAAGGTGGAGGATGAGAAGTCTGAGATGGAAGATGCCCTGGCAGCCATCGCAGAGGAAATGGCAGCCAAGGCACAGCAGGAAGAAGAGGAGGAAGAAAAGGCAGAGGAAGCAGCTGCAGAGGAAGAAGCTGGTGCTGAGAAGACTGCAGAACAAGCAGCCGAGGAAGAAGAGAAGGAGGAAGAGGAAGCAGAGGAGGAAGAAGCCGCAAAATCTGACGCAGCGGAAGAAGGAGGCTCTGAAAAAGAAGAAATCGAGGAAAAGGAAGAAGGGGAGGAGGCTGAGGAAGAGGAGGAGGAAGCCGAGGCCAAGGGCAAGGCTGAAGAGGTGGCAGCAAAGGCAGAGAAGGTCAAATCACCTCCCTCCAAGTCTCCCCCTAAGTCCCCCCCTAAATCCCCTGTCACAGAACCGGCCAAGGCTGCCCCGAAAGAAAAACCTGCAGAAGCAGCAAAGGAACAGAAGGTGGAGAAAGTGGAGAAGGTGGCCAAGGAGGAGGAGAAAGCGGCAACTCCTGAGAAACCTGCCACGCCAAAGGTGACCTCCCCAGAGAAAGCTGCGACGCCAGAGAAAGCTGCGACCCCCGAGAAGGTGTTGAGCCCCGAGAAGGTGGAGAAGGCTGTGACCCCAGAGAAGGCTGTGACCCCAGAGAAGGCCGTGACGCCAGAGAAGCCCCGCACTCCCGAAAAACCTGGGACCCCAGAGAAGCCTCGTTCCCCAGAGAAACCCCCCTCCCCAGTCAAAGACACCAAGGCTGTGGTGGAGGAGACCATCACCGTCACAAAGGTAACGAAGGTCAGCGCGGAGGCTGACAAGGAGTCCAGGAAGGAGGACATCGCCGTCAACGGGGAGGTGGAGGAGAAGAAAGAAGAGGAAGCGAAGGAGGAGGAAGACAAGGGGGTTGTCACCAATGGCCTCGACGTGAGCCCCGTCGATGAGAAGGGTGAGAAAATTGTGGTAACCAAGAAGGCAGAGAAAATAACGGGGGAGGGCGGGGACAGCGGCACCACCTTCATCACCAAGTCGGTGACGGTGACGCAGAAGGTGGAGGAGCACCAGGAGAGCTTCGAGGAGAAACTGGTGTCCACCAAGAAGGTGGAGAAAGTCACTTCACACGCCATAGTGAAAGAGATCAAAGAGAGCGAGTAGAATAAATCATAGCTAAACTTAAATCCAAGAGCTTGGGTCGGTGCAAAAGGTTCAGCCCTACGGCAGCTGCCAATGCATGTGAGTGACGGCTTCAAAGCAGAACGGGTTCTCTCATGGAGGCTCCAGACACACAGTATTTTACTTTTTTTCGTGCAATATAGGGAAAGGGGGGGGAAATGCATGCAGGCTCAAGATGTACAGCCTCCACAGAGCTTGGGGATCTACCAAAAAAAAAAAAAAAAAGAAATTAAAATACTACTACTAGTGCATGAGATGAAATGTGCAAAGGGAAGCTTTTTTTGAATTTCCTGAGCTGTTGGAGGGATGTATCTGAGGGACGACTTTAAGGTGTATTATGCAAAGAACCAACTGAGCCAAAACCAAACAGAAAACAGTCATAGAATATTCATGAGAACCAGAACTCTCCTAGCCTTAAACAAAAAAAAGCTACTTATAAATAATTATGTTTACCTCACTGGTGCAATTAGGGTGGACTTTTGCTCATGGGAGAACCTTGTTGACATGCACAGTTCGCAACCTTTTGTTGTTTGATGTAAAACAGTCACAGCAGTTCTTGCTCAATAAAGGTCAATACTGAGAACACGACTTGTCTGGTGCCTTTCTTCCCCATCCTTCCCTGGGTTTGGGGCTCTGGCCTGGAGGGGGAGGCAGTTCTGGGGTGGAGAAGTGCTTTGGTTTTGTTTTTCCTGATGTCATTTTTCTGGGAGTTGGGCTTGGATGATCCCTCTGGGTCTCTTTCAGCTGGGGATGTTCCGTGGTTTGGAAATTGGGTGTGAGGAGCAAATTTCCTGTAATGGGACACAAAGAGTGGCTTGAACAAACACTTCAAAGGTGGATCCCAGGTTTGCTGAAGAGCCTCGGGGCTCCTGGAGGGGCTGCAGTTGGCGTTCGTGGGCAGGGGAGGGTGTCCATCCCTCCCTCCATCCTGCTGAGGCTGTGTCTGGCAGGGTTCAGATGTGCCACACGTGGGGTTTTGCTCCTTGCACACCCCTCCCCACGTGCAAGGAGAGCCTTAAAGATGTGGGAATTTCCAAAGAACTCCTCGATTTTCCTGTGGGGAGCGTCTCTGTGACCCATTTCTGGGTGTGGGACCTTCTGTGACGCCACTTTGTCACTCGAGAGTGCAAAGACCCTTTGACTAAACCCAACCAAGACAAGGCCATTGAAAGGGGATTGTTTCTCATTATTATTTTACCCCTCTTGATTTAATTACACGGGACCACCCTTATCAATTCTCTGGCCCTAATGATCCATCGGCCTCAGAACACAAAAGGCCTCCTGCCACTCCCAGGTTGGTTTTATTAAGAACAAAACCCCCCAAAAAGCCTCTAAAATCTCTCCACACGGAAAATAAATGGAGACAAATGAAACAAAGGGAAGAGGAGGATGGATCAACTGCAATTTGGGAACTGGTAGGTCATTGTGAGATTAATATTGTATTTGTTTCACATTTCAAGGGGACAATGAATGTGGATTATGCCCCGTAAGTAGCAAAGAAATGCAAAAATCTTTAATCCTGGGTTCAGGACAAGGACTGCCCTGAAATCCAAGGGTCTGATTTCCATGTGCCTTTCAATTCTTCACCAATCACTGAAGATCAAGTAGTTTTTAATTGAAGCCATCCAGCACTTTATTCACTGCAGAGCTGGTGGAGTCGGCAGCAGATAAACCTCCCAAATAAATCCGAGTGTCTTTGTGTTGGAAAGTAATGAATGTTTCTCAAGGATGGAAATCAGCTGCCCAGCTTGGCTGCCTGAGCGATGTTTAATTAAAGCAGAGTTAGCAAATTAACTGGCAGAGTCTCTGCACTGAGTTTATTTGTGAGAGGTGTGACATAGAAACACCTTCAGCAATCTGAAGTTGAGCAGCCCAGTCCCACTCCCCTGTCAGTGTCTGCAGCAAGTTCTGCTGAAACCCCAAACACAAAGATTCGCATTTTATAGAAATACAGATTTATATAAATACCCTGTGAGCACTGAAGTTGTTTTTCCCAGGGATCTGAACAAAACTTTCAGGAGAACAACCAAAGGTATCGCAGCCCAGGATCCAACCTCCCTGGGTGCGTTTGGGGGGGAACTCCTGAGCTCCCCACTGCCATGGGGTTTTACAAACATCCTCATTTCCCCCCCCCCAAATGCCCCCCAGCCTTTAGTTACACCCACAGCTGCTTTTCCCCCTCTGTTCTAACACACGAAATTTGTGAGTTTAGTTCATTTCCCCCTGCAAATGTTTCCACCAAACCCTAAGAGGAATAAGCCAGTGCTTCACACCCTTCTGAATGTTTGTAAAACTATAAGAACTGATTAATATTTAACAGTGCCAGGAGGTTTTGTCTGCTGACATCTGCAATCAAACACTTCCAAAAGCCAGCAGAATTCCCGGGCAGAGAGGCAGAAATTGGAGTTTATTGGAGTTTATTTGCCTGTTCTGCACCAATTACTTCTCCAGACTGCACGGAACCAGGGAAGGGGGTAATTATTTTCAGCAGAAAAGTTCATTAAACAACACAACGTTCTGTAAAGGGGAAAACAGTAATTAAAGGGATTTCCAGTGCAGATTTGTGTCTTGCAGAGGGTGGGATTTCAAGCCCCTGGTGACTGCAGAGCTGAGGGGCTCTGACACGGGGACCTGGAGATGCTGCAAGGAAGAGACTTCCAGCATCCCAGAATGAAATTCCAGGTGGGGACAAAGTGGGAACTGTTACAAAACACAAACTGTTGGGTTTGCCAGGGAGCTGAGTCAGGCACTAGAACCTTCCCCAGGCTTTCCAGGGGCTCTGCTCTCCCCAGTCCCACGGGGGGTTTGTCCCTGCTCTGCTCAGGGCTGAGCTGTCCTTACCTCAGCTGGGGAGGGAGGCAGCAAATGAGGAATTGCTAATTAACCAGTGACCTGCAGGCAGGTTCCTGCAGTCTGGAGCTGCACCTGAGCGGGTTCTGCCCTGGCTGGGTGCAGGGTGGGCACCCAGCACCTCCCTGGATTTGAGCTCCCAGCCTGCCCCAGCCCCTGCCAGAGCAGCAGAACATTCCAGACACTCGTGGCTTCACTTGCAGCTCCAAGTGGGGTTAAAGTTTCTGCCGAGGCTCCCCCTGCCAGTTTTGCTGCATTGCGTCAAAGCAGCTCCTGCATCTGCCGAGGTGAAGCAGCAGAATCCAACCCCCGGGTACCTGGGCACACAAACCCGCAGCTCCAGTCCCTCCCCAGCACCTCCCTGAGCCCGGGGCTGTGCTGGGGGACAGACTGGGAACACTGGGGGACAGGCTGGGAACACTGGGGGGGACAGACTGGGGGGGACAGACTGGGAACACTGGGGGCACAGACTGGGAACACTGGGGGCACAGTCTGGGAACATTGGGGGCACAGACTGGGAACACTGGGGGACAGACTGGGAACATTGGGGGGACAGACTGGGCACATTGTGGGGACAGACTGGGCACACTGGGGGAACAGACTGGGCACACTGGGGGACAGATTGGGCATACTGGGGGAACAGACTGGGCACACTGGGGGACAGACTGGGAACATTGGGGGGACAGACTGGGGGAACAGACTGGGCACACTGGAGGACAGACTGGGCATACTGGGGGGACAGGCTGGACACATTGGGGGCACAGACTGAGTGGACTGCCTTGGACAGCAGCCTGGAGGCACCTTGTTCAGGTAACAGAGACCTCCCCCCACCTCATCCTTCCCTCCAGCAAATTATTTTATCATTTTTAAACTACAGACATTGCTCTGAGCTCAGTTACTCCTCCCTTCCACCACTGACTTGCCAGACCACCATTTACAGCCCCAGTTGTGCTTTGCTGCTCTGTGGGTTTGTTAAAATCCCCCCTTTTCAAGAGTTCCTTGTGTGCCCAGCACAGCCTAGTGAGACCCAGCACAGCCACCAGTGAGACCCAGCACAGCCACCAGTGAGACCCAGCACAGCCCAGTGAGACCCACCACAGCCACCAGTGACACCCACCACAACCACCAGTGACACCCACCACAGCCACCAGTGTATTTGTACCAATGTGGAATTTTATATCCTCATCCACAAATTCTGCCCAGCTCTCATCCTCCCCCAGCACCTCCCCTGGAGACAAACCAGCATCTCCTACCCTGTTACACAGACCTGAAACAAGTGTGACAACCCCCTCTGTGACCCCTCAGGAGCAGCAGTGACACGGGACACAGGACTCAGTGAGAGCATTTCTGTGACTTTATTGACTCAGCTTTATTGCACTTAATGAAGCCTCCAGTTATTTCACCCCCCCAAGGTTTCCAGAATTATTTTAAATGCAAGTAAAGGTAACTTTCACTCCCAGGACATATTTCCCCCCCCTGGTTTTCAAGGTTAAGGTTCTGGATCCCCCCGGGATGAGTGAGCCGTGCAGCCCATGCGGCACTCAGGAGCGGTGGGGGCTCTGCAAGCGAATCTCTCTGCACACAAACGTCACCATCACAACTCTAAACCTCGGGATTAAATAGGGGACACGGTTTAGCTCAGTCATTCACTCTCCTGGCCTGGTGGGGAGCTAAGCTGCCTTGAACGACTCAGGCCTTTTTCTTCCCTTCACTCTCCTCCTTTCCTGCTGCTTCTTTCTCTTCCTTCTCCTCCTCACCAGTTTCCTCAGCAGCTTCCTGGGACTCCTCCCCTTCTTCAGCTGCTGTTTCTTCCCCTTCTCCTTCCTCTTCCTCGCCCTCTTTGGCCTCTTCAGATTCTTCCTTTGCACCTTTGAAAGGCAAAAAGACATTTCAGACCCGAGTCCCCATCCTGGTTTTGTGGGAGCCAAGGCACCTGCACCCTCCAACCCCCCCGATTTGGGCACCTGCACCCTCCAACCCCCCCCATTTGGGCAACAAAACCACACAGGCACCTTCTCCTGGATTTCCCCTGGATTTCAGGAATGCCTTATCAAAAGGCTGGAGCTTCAAAGAGGAATCTGGTCATCACTCTAATTAGCCCCTCAGCTGTCGTTTAATTGTAATTAATGTTTACAGTAATAAATGCCTCAAATAATTCGGTGGCAACCAGTGCATTTCAGATGTGCCATCCCCTGACCCCAGCCATCAGCTGATGCTCCCATTACTGCAGGCTGCTCTCTGGGAATTCACATTTAGCTCAGGATGTCCTTGTTCCTCCTTCTGGAGGATGCCTGGAACAGCCGAGCTCTGCCTGTGCCCTCCGAGCATCCCTCTGGCTTTTGGAAACCTGTGATCTGTCGCTTCACCTCATCTTCCATCCCACATCCCCAGTTCCCTGCTCCAATGCCACGGAGAAGTTTTAACCCTTCGTTACTGGCATTTCTGGGTGCTCTCCCCTCATGACCAGGGTGAAGGATGAAAGGAAGGGATTTCAAAATGAACAGCTTAAGTACCTTCCTCCTCCTCTTCAGCCTCTTCTCCTCCTGCTTCTTCCTCCCCTTCCTCCTTCTCCTCCTCCTCCCCCTCCTCTGCAGGGGCTGCCTTGGCCTCCCCTGCCTTGGCAGCCTCGATGGTCTCCTCGATCTCGATCTGCTCCTCCTGCACGTGGCTGGAGTAGTAGGTGGGGAAGGGGCGGCTGGAGAGCAGGTAGGAGCTGGACTGGAGGCTGGACTGGAGGCCGCTGTAGGCGGCTCTGCCGAAACTGGGGCCGCTCTGGCTGTACCCGCTGGTGATGCTGCCCACGCTGGTGAAGCTCAGCCGGGTCTCCTCCCCTTCCAGCAGCTTCCTGCCAGGAGAGAACGCGGGAGAGAGAACTGCAGCAGCAGGATTCACACCCACAGGCCACCTGAGCACTTGAGAGTGCCAAAATTAACCCTCAGTTAATATGGGTGGCAATGCTCCTCTGCCCTTCTGGGGTAACTCATTTCAGGGGTGCCCGTTGTGGGTGAATCAACACTTTTCCTTGCTGGAATAAACAAGGGAAACCCTCTGGGATCGGGTTCCCACAGCAGGTGAAGCTCCAGGTGTGTTTTGCAGATCTGCCAGTTAGAAAGAAATCTTGTTCTTAGGAGCATTTAAAGGATCTCCCACTTTGAGAACCAGGAATCTGCCAGAGCAGGAAATCCCTCCCCTAAGGACAGAACACATATTTTTATCTGTGGGGATGGAGAAGGGGGATCATGGAGTGCCAAGCTGAACATTCTGTATATTCTTTATGCAAATACCAAAGGATTATTATATTCCCTGAAGGTTTTGCTTTAAGGAAGTATTTTACCTCAAAATTCAGTTTCTCCTAATAACAGGGCAACAGAAAGGACCTGATGGAGCTCTGACACCTGTCTAGAAAAACTTTTGCTGGAAGAATGATGAACAACAGGAATTCGCTTGAAGAGGATGGGAATGTGATCCCCCCCCCAATACCTGTATGCTGCAATTTCAATGTCCAGGGCCATTTTCACATTGAGCAGATCCTGATACTCCTTCAGGTACCGAGCCATTTCACTCTTGGTGGTTCTCAGCTCGTTCTCTAATTTGTTGATTGTGTCCTGTTGGATGGAACAACATTGACCGTGTAAAATCCTCAAGGAATTCAGCCCTATTCACTGAGTCCTGCTCTAGCAGACAGAGAACAGCTCCCACCCCAACCTCAGCCAAAAAGGCAACATTTAACTCCTTCCCTGGCAGGGTTTGCCCAACCCTGTATTTATATCTTGATTTCAATCTCTATTTACCATAAAGAGCCTGATTTTGTGATATCCAAGTGCTCATGAAGTCATGAAATGAGAATCACTTCATTTTGGGTTTAGCTTCTACGTGTTTTTTCCAGTTTCAGCTCAAGGATATCTCTTTAAGGACACTCACTGATGATCCTTACGGGTCCAACTCAAGATATTTTATGGTTCTATGGGGTTTGTTTATAAGAATACCGTTAAAGCTGAATTAGAATATAGACACATTCCATCGGGGTCTGTGGAATTTTGCACCATGATTTCCTGACACTTCACAGTTTAGACACCAAACGAGCTGTGGCAGAGCTGAAGCAATGCCCAGGACAATACGGATACACAGATCCATGGCACATCCCATTTACAGCTCGGGGGCTGTTCCTCAGAAGAATTTTGGGGTACTCGATGTGCAATGTAGCTACAGGAGCCAGGAGCAACGAGCCCATCCCCAGGATGGCCCTGGAAACCTCTCCCTGCAAACCCTGACCCACCTTCACCCGCGGGGACCCTTCAAACCCTGACACCCCTCACCTGGGGAGACCCCAATACCCCTCATGTGGGGAGACCCCGATATCCTCAAAGCCCCTCCATCTGTGGAGACCCCGATATCCCAAATCCCTTCCATCTGTGGAGACCCCAATACCCCCAACCCTCCCCATCTATTGAGACCCCGATACCTCCAACCTCACCCAATATGTGGAGACCCCAATACCCCCAACCCTCCCCATCTGCGGAGACCCCGATACCCCCAACCCCCTCCCCCTGCCCGACCTGCAGGGCGGAGATATCCGCGCTCTGTTTCTCCTCCAGCTCCTGCAGCTGCTTCTCCAGCGCCTCGTTCATGCCGCGGGTGGCCTCGATCTCCAGCGTCTTGGCCTTGAGCAGGCGGCGGCTCTCGGACACCTCGTCCTTGGCGGCCCTGACGGCGTCCGTGTTCTTGGCGGCGCTCTCGCTGAGGACGGTGAAGCGGCTGCGGAACCACTCCTCGGCGTTCTGCATGTTGCGCGCCGCCAGCTTCTCGTACTGCGCGCGGATGTCGCGCAGGGCCGCGGACAGGTCGGGCTTGGCCGACACGTCCATCTCCACCGACAGGTGCGCGTACTGGATCTGCGCCTGCAGCTCGGCCAGCTCCTCCTCGTGCACCTTCTTGAGGAAGGCCAGCTCGTCCAGCAGGCTGTCCACCCGCTTCTCCAGCTCCGCCCGCGCCAGCGCCGCCTCGTCCGCGCCCTTGCGCACCTCCAGCAGCCGCGCCTCGGCGTCCTCCCTGCTCAGCACCTCCTCCTCGTAGCGCGCCTGCAGCCCGCGCAGGGTCTCCTCCAGGCTCTCCCGCTCGCCCTGCAGCGCCTGCTTCTCGCTCGTCGCCTCCTCCGCGGCCAGGCGCAGCTCGCGGATCTCCTGCTCGTACAGGGCGCGGAAGCGGGAGGGCTCGGCGTGTTTCTGCCGCAGCACCAGCAGCTCGGCCTCCAGCACCTTGTTCTGCTGCTCCAGCTCGTGGACGCGCTCGATGAAGCAGGCGAAGCGGTCGTTGAGGTCCTGGAGCTGCGCTCGCTCCTGGCTGCGGATGGACTTGAGGTCGTTGCTGATGGCGGCCACCTGGCTCAGGTCCAGGCTGTCCACGGAGTGCAGGAGGGAGCCCGAGGCGCTGGAGGTGGCGTAGCTGCGGCGCACGGACACGGAGGACACGGGCGCGGACAGGCTGGAGTACGCGGAGCGCGCGGAGCCGAAGCCGCCGCTGCGCACCGACACGTGGATGCGCGGGCTGTCCGCGTAGCGCCGCTTGTAGGACGGGAAGAACGGGTCGTAGCCGTACGAGCTCATGGTTGCGAGGGGCCCGGGGGCTGCGCTGCGCTGGGGCGCTGCCCCGACAGCGCTATTTATGCGCGGGGAGGGCGGGAGGGAGCGGCCCCCGGGCGGGGACGGGGAGGAGCGCGGTGGGATGCGGGGAGCGCTCCGAGCGGCACCGCGGGGAGACAGGGAGGGAGGGAGGGACCGTCAGCGCCGGGGAGGTGGTGCCTGGAGAGAGCTGAGCATCACCGCGGGGATGTTCGGTCCCCGGTGGTCTGAGCATCACCGCGGGGATGTTCGGTCCCCGGGGGTCTGAGCATCACCGCGGGGATGTTCGGTCCCCGTGGTCAGAGCATCACCCCCGGCAGGTCCGGTCCCCGGGGGTCTGAGCATCACCCCCGGCAGGTCCGGTCCAGGCTGCTCTGGCCATCCCCGGGGAGGTGATGCCTGCAGCGCTCTGGGCATCCCGGGGGCGCGGGGGGCTGTGGCCGGGCTGCTCTGGAACAGCCCTGGCTCGCTCCTGCCTCAGCGCCCTCATCTCCTTCCCTGCCTCGGCCCCCCTTGGCGGCAGCTTCGGCCCCACCTGGGACATCTCTGAGCCCCGCTTTGGTCCCACCTCGGTCCCACCTCTGGTGCCTTCGGGTGTGCTTGGAACTCCCCCCCCTCAGGTCCATGTGCAGCCCCCAGCACCACAAAAATGCTTCATTGTCTCCCAAAGAAAGGGGAAGGACTTAACAATGTGTCTGAATTAATCTCCCTGTCACTAATTGGGTATTTCTGGCACAAAGACGTGTTTGCTCAATACCAGCCATTTACTAAAGGCAGGGCAGGTTGATTTAATATGTTTCCTTCTATTTTTTAGTGACCTCAGACAGAACATTACCTGTCGTGTGGTGCCTTTTCCACAAGTTTCAGGGTATTTAAAAATGAGGATTAGTCAGGTGGGAAGGGCAGTGGCCCCTCAGAGGTTCAGAGCTGTGGGACCATCCTCCCTCCATCAGAGGAAGGAACTGCACCGAGAGCTTGGAAAGGCTGAAGTGCCGCTGGATCCCAGCAGAGCTGCTGGCAGAGTTGAGTTTGCAAACCCACAGAGTCCTCCTGAGGATCAGGGGAACTGCTCCCAATGCACAGGCGCTGCAGGGCAGGCTCCTGCTCCAAACTGGAGTCACAGTTGGGTATTTCAGTGCCAGGAGCAGCTGCACTGATCCATGTCAGAGCAACTCGGCGTTATTCACTTGGAACATGCAAAGGAGAGCAGAGTTTCATGTGCTAATGCATTTTAGCTTTGGCAGAGAGTGGGTTTGAAAGGGAAGAAATGAGCAATACAGACATTCTAGAGGGGAATATTCCCAGCAGACTTGGTCAGGGATTGGGGGAGCTGAGTTTTGCTGGGACACTCAGCTTCTGCCAACTGAAATACCTCCTTTCAGGCTCCAATGCCAATGGATTTATGTTAATCCCCCCCCTACATCGACTTGAACATAAGCTTTAATTATTAATAACTGAATCTACCACAGCTCGTAAAAACAGCTGCACTTCAGATCCCAGGGCAATCAGCTTTGCAAGTGTGGGGTGTGAATATCCTTCCTCACATTTCTTTAGGGAGGGCCAAGGGGTGGGAAAGCCCTTCCAGAGGAGGGAGCTTTGCTACTGCAAGGCAAAGAAAGCTGCGACTGGAGGCATCCAAATCCAAAACTTGGATTCCTGGGGACAGGAATTTCCTCTGGGAAGGTTCAGGCCTGAGCCCTGTGCCGAACACCCCTGGAAATTGCTGCTGTGTTTTACTAACACTTTACTCCTAATTTCCTGGAATTAGGAACGTGTCTGTGTCTAAAATTGTACCAAAACCTCTGAAGGAGTAGAATTTTAATGGGCAAATGATGAACTGGAACAAATCTTTTACATTTTTGGAATCCCTCTTTCTATATTCCAAACAACCCTTTTAATAGGAGGCAACACCGACAGGAATTTCAAAGCCCACAGAGGATTTTGTCTGCAAGGACTGAAATGCAATATCTGGAAGATGCAGAAGAAATGCAAATAAGGATTTAATTCTTTTCTTTTGAGCCGCCCTTTGCTTTGTTTGGGCCACGCAGAGCAGGTGCCTGAGCATCTTCATTATTTTATTATCACTTTCACCAATTTCTGAGCACAGTAACAGCAATTGGCTCCCTTTGAGTTTCTTCTGCCTCTTGATTACAAGAGCTGCAGGAAACAGGCAGCCAAGGCTTTCATCTGAGCTCTACCACTGAATGCTTAATTAGAAGATTAATTAGCTTTGTTTATTTATTGGATCAGGACTCCAAACTAGGCCACAACATCGGAGGTTCCTCCTTGGATTTCCCAGGGTCGGTTCTTGACTCCCACAGTCAGTCCAAAGGATGTCCTGCTCTTGGATCCAGCAATTAAACAGGAACTGAAAGGTTTGGGGACAAATCCTGGGGTGGTTTGGGTTGGAAGGGACCTCAAAACATCCATCCCACCCCTGCCATGGGCAGGGACACCTCCCACTGTCCCAGGCTGCTCCAACCTGGCCTGGGACACTCCCAGGGATCCAGGGGCAGCCACAGCTTCTTGGACAAATAAAACTCCCCCTCTTTGCCAGCTCAGAGCACTGAAAACCAGCTTAGTCTGAGAGAGATCATTGCAAAGTCAAATGAGTGCCAAGGGCTGGGGCTCAGGAGACCCAAGGCCAGAGCAGACACTGGTTTTAAGCTGGAAATGGTTTTAGGCTCCTCTAACCCCTGCCATGGTCTGAGCTTTGCTGAGCCCCACAAAAGTGCCCTTTAAAGCAGCTCTGCCCGTCCTGCAGAGCCCCAACAACCCGGGGCTGGGTGAGGTTGTTCTGCTGCCACAACAAGGGCTGGGAAATAACGGGAGGAATTTCACAGCCCTGGTGTCTGGGGAGCTCCACACTCGTCTCACAGCAGCCCCCAGAGGCAGCCGGGTGGATATTTCCCTCTTCTCCCCTTTTTTGCTGAGCACTGAGGCTGAGGCAGCTGCAGTTTGGGTGAAAATAAAGACAAATCCAAAAGGAGGATTTATTTGTGGCTCCATGGCCGAGTGGAAGGGAGGGAGAAGTTCTGGCTGTGGTTGTGTCTGCAGGGAACTGAAGCCCAGTGAATCCCACATTTCCAGGCCACGTTTCCTCACAGAGTGTGCATGAACAACTCAGGAATACTTTCCTTATAACTCAGTGGTTTAAATCCCAGGGATATTTTTCTCCTCGCTGCATATGCAGCAGTAAAATCCACGTGAGGTGCACACAAAGCCACCTCTCATCTTCCCACACACATTTCCTTGGGAATACAGAAATATCCCTTTATTTCCTAGCCTGGCACGAGCTGCTGCCCATAAAGCACCTGAGGAGCAGCAGGGAAGCTGCCAGGGCTGTGCCGCAGTGGGACTGGAGGCAGCTCAGCTCTGCAGTCCAGGAATAAACCCCACAGAACTTCTCCAGCCTCTTCCATCCCCAGACCTTCCCCTCACATCCCTGCTGCTGGATCTGGCTATTCAGGAGGAGAGGGTTGTATTGGTGCAAATTTTTGTTGGTTTTTTTCTTTTACTTTGGCTCCATGCAACTTGCTTTTAATATTTCTTTTTCTTTTGAGTGTGAAGACACCAAAGAGGAAAGGGTCCCACTCCCCAGGGCCATCCCTGGAAGGTTGGGATGCTCCTCTGGGGTTCATGGCCCTGCTTGGTGCTGGTTCCCACTGATGTGAGCACAGACATGGCTCAGCCTGGGCTGGTCCTGCCCCAAACATCACCTTGGAATCGGGTCCTGTGGGAGGGTTGGGGGAGCTGGTTGGGTGCCCCGTTGGGCTGGGAGAAGGAGAAGGTGCCAGGGGAGGTGCTGGGGTGTTTGGGGGCTGTCTCCACCAAGTGTGGGATGGCTGAGGGGAGGCAGGGGAGAGGGAGGAGTTATTTATTGCTCCCACAAATGCAGCCGATGAGTCAGAGAGGAGGCAGCGAACTGAGCTCAGCGGCCCCCGAGGTGCTGCTGCACCAAACACAGAACTGCGGCTTTTATTGAGGTTTTATTGAGGTTTTATTGAGGCTGGGCAGGAGGGCCCAGCTCCAGAGCTTGTCCAAGACCAGGTGACTGCCTGGAAGAGCAGAGTGACCACCCGTGGAACCTGCCCTAACCCATTCCTCCAGGAGCAGCCTGGGCGATGCACAGGACAAGGGCGCAGGAAGGGTTAACCTGGGGAAAAGCTGCGGGAATTTGGGGAATTCACCCCGGGCAGCTGAACTTTGGAGGGACAAAGGGGGGCAGACAGGGAGCAGAAATCCTTCTCCTGGACTTCCCAAGGACTGAGGGAATCTGTTTCAGGGGGTCCTGGATGAGTGTGGCTGGGAGGGGACCAGGGGCAGGAAAACCTTGGGCAAAGTTTCCCTGGGCATCCTTTGGGAGGAATGGGACCTGGGAAAGGGGGATTTGAGCCTTTGCCGATGGAAAGGAGGGAGCAGAGCTCTCCTGGCTGTGCCCTGGGTGTGTCCCTGTGGGATCCTGAGCTCCATTCCCAGCACGGGGGATTGATGGATGGAGCGAGGCTCGTGCTAAGGAAGGGGGAGAAGGAGGAGAAGGGTTTTTTTCAGCGGCTGCTGCCGAGAGGAGCTGAGGGAAAGCATTTTACTCCATCTGCCCCTTCCCTCCTCCCCCTGGAAAACTGCTGCTCCTGCAGCAGGAGCAGCTCCTGGCAGAAGTTCAACACTGCACCAGCTTGGAAGGGAGAGGGGAAGGGAGGGAGGGAGAGAGGAGGAGAGTCCCGCAGAAAGGAGGAGCTCCCAGGCTGCCTTTGGCCGGGAGCCGAACTGCTGCAGGCGGGGAAGGGGCTGGAAGAGCCACATCCCCCTCCCATGCAGCAGTGCCTGCAGCTCCAGGGGCTCAGCACCCCCGGACCCCTCCCCAGGAGCTGCTGATCGTGCTTTGAACTGCAGGGAACTCACCCCAGGCAGCCAAAAACGGGGCCACAGGATGCCTGGGAACTCCATGGGAGCAGAATAACTCGGTCCCAGGGAAGGTGTTTGGGGTTTTTTTTCTAAGTGTTCTGAGAGAAGGTGAAATTTGGTGAGGGAAGGGAGGAGAAAAAAGTCCATTTACTCCCCACATCAGCAACACTCAAGAGGAAGGTGTTAAAAAAGGAACATTATAATAAGAATTGTGGGATGGGAAAAGCTGGAAAATCCGGGCAAGAGTAGCTTTGTCCCAACCTTGGGTCTCCTCCCCTCCCTCGTCCCAGCCCTTGCCAAGCGCCAAAGCACAAGGCAGAGGTTTGGACCCCACAGCACATCCAGCTTGCAGGAACTGGGCCCAGTTGTGCAGTGGGAGTGGGAAGAGCCCAGACTCCCACTCTGGTCAGCGCCAGGGGGTCCAGGTCTCTGCACCCCCTGAGCATCTCCCGTGGGACAGACAAACCCGAGCAGATGCTTCTCCCACCTTCGGGTGTCCCTGGGGCAGCAGAGCGGCCTCGGGGCCGTGGGATTTCTCCCGTTTTTCCCGTTTTGTTCCATGAGGGGTGTGAGAATTAGGGGAAGAGGGACGAGCCGTTCCGTGGCCCCGGCGAGGGGGAGTTCAGGGGGAGGTGGGAATATCTCAGCTGCTCTCCCCGGGGCCGGGACTGGGGAAGGGGCTCGGGGGGTCCCCGGGAAGGTCGTTGCCTATGGAGCAATTGTTCTTTGCGGGGGGATTTGGGGGGGCAGAGGGAGCGCAGCCCTGGGGGGTGGCAGGGGAGGCTGAGGGGTCTCTCCTGCAGGGATCCCGTATTTCCAAGGGGAAGGAGGGGGGGAAAGGGCGGTGGCTGCTGCCGTGTCCCCTTTCTGCCGCAGAACGGTGCTGAGTCACTCCTGCAGCTCCCGCTCCTCCCTGAACTTCCCCGGCTTTCCTCCTCTCCCGCAGTGATGCTCGGGGAGGCAGCTCGGCCTTTTGTTCCTCTTTTCCCCTTCCCGGGTCCCAATCAAAAGGCGGAATCGCTCCCAAACGTGAATTTATGGCTGCAGCTGCTGTGAGGTGCTGCTGAACCCATTTCTCCTCTGGTGATGGATCTCTCTGTTCCTCCGGAGAGCAGCAATAACGTTTGATGAGCACAGAAAATGCTGCAGCAATTTTCTTCTCTCAAGGAGCCCTGCCGGGCACTGAGTCAGCGCCGATTATCCCTCGGGCTGACATTTCCTGGAAGAAAGGCTGGGGAGGGAGAAACAGGATTTGTTTGGCGTGTCTTGCTGGAATAGGCAGCAATAAAACCCCCTGAGCTGCTGCTTTCCCCTGCCAGCAGTACCAGCTCCTCCTTTAACCTCCTCTTCCTCTGGGATTGCAGCAAAAGAGCTCAGGAAAACTCTCAAAAAATAGCCCAACTTTGGGGAAAATGCATCAAGGCCAGGCTTGGAGCATCCTGCACTGGTGGAAGGTGCCCAGGCAGGAGTGGGATGAGGTGGGATTTAAAGTCCTGGGGTTCTGCAGCCAGAGGCATCAGGTCCATCCTGAGCAGCTCTCAGGGAATTATTCAGGTTAATGAGGAATGTGTGGAGGAAGGGGCAGGTCTTCCCTTCTCTCTCTGTGTCTCTGTCTTCCTCCCACTCTCATCATCAAAGTCTCTGAGGTTGATAACCTGCTTGAGAACATTTGGAACTGGTGCCTCTGAATCTGCTCTGGGAGCAGCTCCTTCCTAATGCACTTTGTGCAGCTGCAAAGGGAGGATTAAACACCAGGGAGGAGCAGAAATCTGTAAAAGAGATGGAAATCAAGGATGGAGGGAAATAAAGAGGAGAGGGGAAATCAAGGTTTTCCCAGTGATTTAATTTCAATGGGTGTCTCGAAATATTTGACTGATAACAGGGGGAAACATGATCTTATTCTGGAGCTTTTAATCTGCAGCTCTCCAGATGCATCACAAATGCCACTCAGCTCCAAAGGAAATTTGGATTGTCCTGCCTAAATTTGGGGTAAAGATCATTTCAGTGCTCCTGGCAATGGTTTCTAACGATGTTCCTGTTGCTTTTCTCAGTGAAAGGACCACGGTCACCTGTGCAAAGTGAGCCCAGCTGAGGAAGGACATTGCTGGATTATTGATCCTGCCTTAGAACCTGAGCAGTGTCTTCCCAAATGGCAAACACCAATTGTGCCTGTCAACATTTGGAGTGATCACATGCACAATGAAAGCTCTTGACAGCACCAGATCTGCAACCCCGGCCTAATTAAAGGAGCAATTTCCACGACGAGGCACAAAATTGGCTGCTCATGCCAAGAGAGATCGGAGGCAGAGCTGCTACCTGAGCCCTGCTGCAGCCACGGGGGAGCCTAGGCTGGGCTGGGCTGGGGCTCCAAATCCCCCCCAGTCAGACTGAACTGGGCGGGGTGGGGGGATGGCTTTGGGTGTGGTTTTGCCTGTCAGTGTTTTCAGATGGTTTTCCAGTGAAAGGAGGGTGTTGTTGGGTCCATTGCCCCAAATTCTGCCCATCCCCAGTTCTGCCCCTTCCTAAACCACGAGCCTAGAATAAAGGAGGTTCCCGAGGGGCTGCTGCTCCACGTCCAGCAGCAGCTGCAGCAGCATTTTAAATTCAATTTCTTAAAGGATATAGAGACCAGCTCTATTAAATTATCTGCCCGTGAGGAATGGGAGAGAGGAGGGACCATTAGCAAATGGCCTGTGCTGCCCCCAGCCCTGGCCAGGAGGGGAGTGATGAATTTATTCCCATCTGGGGTTACCTCATCAGCAATGGAATTAAAGGGTCACCTCCTCCATTGTTCCTGAGGCCGAGGGAGGGGGGCAGGCCCCAGGGAGATGCAGAGCTGGGTGATGGATGAGGCTGATTGCAGCAGGAACAACGGCAGGGGGAGAGGAATAAACCCCAGAGTTTCAGATAATCCCCATTTTTAGCAGCAGACTGATGCTCTTTCCTTCAAGTGCTTGTTCTTGGTTTCAGTCCAGCTCAGACTGATTTTTCCACACCCCCTGCTCTTGCTTTGCTTTCCAGAGCTACTCAAATGTCCCACCTCAGAATTTCCTGCTTTAGGATGAGACTGCTGTGCCCCCACAGGAGAAATCCTAGAGAAAATCAGGACAGAAGCTCGTCCACTGTCCCAGGCTGCCCCAACCTGGCCTGGGGCGCTCCCAGGGATCCAGGGGCAGCCTCAGCTCCTCAGCCCAACCTGTGCCCTGCAGCATTTCGGTCAGCAAGGGCCAAACCCTGCTGGTTTCGCATCGGTGCCAGCTGAAGGATGCTGTGTGAGGAGGGACTCAGGTTTTCCTGTTGTGTTTGCCCAGCACTCTGTGTGGGGCTGCAGAGCTCCAGTGGCAGCAGAACATGACCCAGGTCACAACAGATGACAGCACACAACTGACCTGCTGTGTCAGGGCTCCCAACAGCTTTATTCCTCCTCCTGCTCTGCCCTGGCTTTGGTCCTGCCTGTCTTGTCTCTCTGGCAGCCTCAGGCGAAGGGACTGAACATGAGGGAGGCAGGACCAGCCAATTCTGCAGTGCTGCCTCCTGTCCACACTGCAGAGTCATTAATAAAGTCCCAGAGGTTCCTCAGCGAATCTGGGCTGCCCTTCACAGGCGGGGAAGGATAATGCTGCCCTGGCTCTTCCCAAATTCCTACAGCTCTGACCCCACCCTGGGGCTGCTCCAGTTTCTCGTCTGGGGCAGCTCCTGCTCCTCACACCCTGGCACTGGGCTTTGCTCCGTGGCAGGAACAGCAGCCCCAACAAAGTATTTGTGTGGAACACACGGATTTGTTCATTCACCTGACACAGAAATCCATGGCAGTTGTGACATTAAAAATCCAACGTGTTCCTTTAGGAAATGCTTAAGTTCAGCAAAGTTCCACATTTTTACTTCATCCCTCCGACCTAAACTCTGTCCTGAAGTGGAGCTGGATTTACCAATAGCTGATTTTTTCACCAAAAGGAAGAGGATTTGTGTGGAGCCTGTGCCTCAGTTTGCCACATGAACCAGCTGGGCTTGGGAAAGCTGCAGTGTCATCCTTGCCTTGGAGTGGATTTTGCAGAGAGGAGCCAGGAACTGAGATTCCCAGGCAGGGAAAACAAACAACCCAAACTGTCCTTTACATTTATTCAAGCACATCAAAACTTTGTTTAGAGGGAAGAGGGTGAACAGAGCCCGTTCCCAGCCGGATTTTCTGGCTGCCACACTGCAGCTTTCCTGCTCTTTGGAGGCAGTTGGTGTGAGGGGAGTTAATCTGGCTCTGACGAAGCGCTGCAGGGCTGGATGGAGCTGAAGGGCAGCGGGAGGGAGGGACGTGCTGCATCTTGAACGGGGTGTGCCCGGCATTGCTGCAGTCGGTGCTGCAGTGGGGCTGGGGCTGTGCATTGTTAACCCCCGGAATTCCTGACAATTCCAGATTGTGATCACAGTCACACACCCAGTCCGTGCTGCAGTGGGGCCGGGCTCTGTGCCTCATTAACCCCCATAATTCTGACAATTCCAGATTCTGATCATGTTTAATATTTACACACACAGTCTGTGCTGCAGTGGGGCTCAGCACCTCATTAACCCCCAGAACTCCTGACAATGGCAGATCCAGAGGGTTCTGAGCTGGGCTGGGTGTGGGGGCGAGACAATCCCCAGTGTGGGATGGGGGGACTGGAGCTGCACAGCCCCAGCTGTGCCCCCCCTGCTCCCCCAGCCCAGCTGTGCCCCAGCTGTGCCCCCCTGCTCCCCCAGCCCAGCCTCTCCCTGGGCTCTGCTTTAGGGAGCAGGAGCCCGAGATGTCACCATTGCCCTGGCAGTGTCTCCACACACTCAGCAAACATTTGCTGCAGCATTTGCTGAGTTTGGCACTTCCCAGAAGGAGATTATTGGGCTGCTGCATTTCCTGGACACTTTAACAGTCCCTTAAACTCATTTTACATGTTGTCAAGAAAGATGATGGCGTCAGAAGTACTGAGGAGAAAAGGTCTGAGAGGATTAAAAGACAAACTCTGTTGAAATTGGGGCTGGGCTGGGCAGTCCCTGGTGATGTGGAGGGACACAAAGCTTTCCAGAGTCTCCTGAGGGTTTGTTCTCTTGATATAAAATCAGCCTGTCAGAAGATAAATATCATCTTTAAATGTTGGGAATCTCTGTATCCTGAACTTGGTAGACAGTGTTTGCAGTTATTTTTACATGAAAAGGAGACATTTTCTCAGCCTACCTTGTAATTTATTACAGCTCAGACACAAAGTGCTGCTCTCAGAAGAATTCCAATGTCACCAGATGCACTCGCTGCTTCAAATCTCATCCTTTTTTAATTGAGGTTTTGATCACAATCTGCATCAGAGGCTTCATCTTTCTTCTAAGCAACTGGAGAAGCTTTTTAACCGAAATCAAAAAGCAATATTTAACCAAAATAAAACTATAATTTAAGTGACTGGTTTAAGAGCAACTTGCATGTTCTCCCACATTCCTGTTTCCAGCTCCTGTCTGTGCAGGAGCTGCTGCAGAAAGTGTGGAATTCTGATCAACCCTTCCTGCTCCTGGGAGGGGCTGAGTGCAAGATCACCCCCTGGCATTAGAGCAGGGCAGGGCTCATTTCTGCCTTGGCTGGGGAGTGTTCACTGGAAACCAGAGAAATGGTTCCATTTCCCTTTCCTCTGACGGTGTGAAAATTCCGGATTCTGTGGAGCCTCCCGAGACGTTTCACTGGGGGTTCAGGAGCACGTTTCGTTCCAAAGGAAGTGCAGAGCCACATCCCAGGGCTCTGGTGGGACACAGCAAACACTTCTGGCCCCCGTGAGCATCCCCGGAGCTGCTGCTGATTCATCCCCATCCTTCCCTCGCACGAGCTCTGGTGCCACCAAGTGCCAGTTCCCAGTCACAAATCCCTGCCCGACATTCCCACGGATCCCTGCGTGGAGCAGGTGAGCTCAGGGCTAAAATAATCCCCAGACCACACAAATAGAAAGGCTGGAAGGTGGGATTTACACAGATTCTTGCAAAGCCTTAAATTGCAAATGACTGCTAATAACTGATTAGTAACTCTCAGCTTAAATTCGGTGAGTGAGATGCTGCAAACAGTGGTTGATGTGGCAGGTGTGGATCCTGCAGCACAATTTAAACCCAAAAAGTAGCAGGTGCTTCATTCCTGGCCGTGTCCTTCTGCTGCCCAGGCTGAGATTGCTCAGCACAAACGTGCAGGGAAAGAGCTGGAAAGGATTGTGCTGTTGGAGCCTGACAGTCTTTGTCCTGCAGGAGACAGACAAGGAAAGCAGGGAAGGTGCCAGTGCGGAATTGTGGAGCAGGGCTGGATCCCAGCAGTGAATTCTCTTGTGGGAAGGAAAGGAGCCAAGTGCCAGGGCTGACGTCAGAGCCGGGACATTTTTAGGTGTTCACTCTCGGCTCTCAAGTGGATGTTTGTGCCAGGACTCGCTGTGCTGATGGGGTTTTTTTTCCCCTCTCTCTCTCCCTCCCACTCAAGGTGATCCAGGTTTGTCCTGCTGGGCTCAGGGAAGGGAACAGTGCCTGAGGTCCAGAGCTCAGGCAATGGTTACAAACCTGCTGTTCTCTGCCACCAGCAAAGCTCTGCTGAATTGCAGCATCTCCAGCAGTGTATTATCAAGGGCTGGGGCTTTTTTTAGTCTTTTGAGCAAAATCTGGAACATTTTATCCTTGTCTTTGTACTAATGATGGTGCAGTGCTGCAGCAGGGCTCTTACCAACCCTGGAACACTCCTGGGTGAAATGGTTCCTGTTGAGGCTCAGGAGGGGCTGGGGGGAGCCTGCAGAGGGGGTTTGGGCACTGCTGTGAACTTTGTCATCGTGGGGAGGGGCTCAAAATCCAAAGCTCAGCCACTTCAGCTTGTGAGCTGCCCTGATGGCTCTGGGGAGTGCAGCTCTTTGCACATCCCCAGACAGTCCTGGCAGAGGGGACTCTGCAAAGGCCCTTTGTGTCCCTGCACAGCAAATCCCCCACAACTCCCCAGGATTTCTGTGACCCCTGTCCCTGCGGGATGTGACACCTGCAGAAACGTCTGAGGCCAGCACAGAAGCTGAGCTGTGAACTGCTCCGGGATTTCTGGAGCTGCTCCCAGGGGGCTGAGGATCCTTTCCCGGACCTGTGCGGGGCTGTTCCCCAGCTCTGCAGTGCGGAGCATCCCCTCCTCGCCGGTCTCCTGCTGGCATCTAGTGTTCCATCCCTGCCATGGCCACTGCTCCCAGCCCGGTTTTGTGCAGGAGATTCGCTCCCAGCGAAGGCTGGAGGCTCAAACCTGCGAAAAACAACCCCAGGACCAGGGGGGAGGCACCGAGGGAAGGAGAGGGGCTTCAGGTGGGGTATTGGAGAGAACTCCGTCCCTGGGAGGGCGGGGAGGGACTGGGCTGGAATTCCCAGAGAAGCTGTGGCTGCCCCTGGATCCCTGGGAGTGTCCAAGGGCAGGTTGGGATCCCTGGGACAGTGGGAGGTGTCCCTGCCCACGGCAGGGGGTGGCACTGGATGGGATTTAGGGTCCTGCCCACCCAAACCAAAGGCCTAGAAATGGAACCACTTCATGTCAGCTTGAGCCCATCAGTTGTAAAAATCTTGATTTTACTGCTGATTTCTAATTTGAGAAACATTTATCGTTCCTGTGACAGCTGAGGTCACTGTCGGGAAGAGGCTCTGCAGGCATTAAAGATGTAAGAGCTGCATTAAATGGAGGGCAGGGGTGGCTGTGATGGATGGGCAGCACGGGCACTCCGGGAGGCTTTCCATGGACAGGCACTTGGCAATGAGCCAGTGCTCCTGCAGGAAATGCTGCCAGGCCTTCCTCCTCCTCCTCACCCTCCTCGCCCTGGGCTGGGGCAGGAGGCTCTGGCAGGAGCAGAACCCCAGTTCATGGGCACGAGGGGATGCCTTGGCAGGAGTGAGTGGCATTGGCTCCGAAGTGCTGCACAAGTGCTGTCACACCTTGCAAATACCCCCTGAGCTCTGCAGCTCCTGTGCAAGTCCATGGTGTGATGGATGCTTTGATTTGCAGGGAGAGGATTTGTGCCTGAACGAGGGGAGATCAGCATCTGGATGGGGAGATGCTGCTGCCTTTGCTTAAAAAGAAACCGATGGAGGAGGGGTAGGGGAGCTGAGCTTTGAAATTCTAATAAACTCAGACATAAAAATACAAAGCCATTAAGATGGAAACGCCAACTGAGTGATTACTGAGAACCTGCTCATCCGACTTGGGGACACATCAAGGCACAAATTTCCAGAGCTGCCTCAGGCTTCTTCCAGTCCCCGTTCCATCGAAAAGGAGTCGGGTTTCAGGAGTCAGATGCCTTGGAAAAGGTGTGCACAAAATCCCAAACCAGCAGAGATGACATTTCACCCAAGAAAAAGGGAGAAACCTGCGTAACAAATGCTGGCCCTGCTCAGCCCCAGCTCTGCAGGATTGGGCTGAATCAGCAGCTCTGCCCCAGCGGGGCTGACTGGGAATCCAGGGAATTCCAGAGCACCGTGCCAGGATTCTATGCCAGGACATGCCACTGCTGATGAGAAGGGGAAATAAAGTCCTCTGGTCTCTCCAGGAAATTTGGGCCTGTCTGTTATTGGAATGCAGATCCTGAAGTCACAAAAAAGGGGGATCTGGGGCTTTGCTGAAACCACCTGAGCAAACCACGTGAAGATTTATTTACTCAGGGGTGGAAACTGGAATCACCAGCCCTGGAATTGTCCAAAAACCCGATTAGATGCAGCACTTGGTGACGTGGGTCGGTGGGATTAGGTGGAAGGTTGGACTTGATGATCTGGGAGGTGTAGATGACTCTGGGTTTTATCCCAGGAAAACTTTATTTTCTATTTCTCTTTCCTTTGCAGTTCTCATGTGGACACAGGAGGGCACCACCATTCCACGTCCCAAACTTCAGCTCTGCCACAAAAAACAGGATTTGAGGAAAGTCTCTTTCTAGTGACTCTTAACTTCACCTTTGGAAACGCAAAATTCAGAGAAAGGTTTTCCTTTAGGGGTCTGAGCATTTGCAAATATGCTGCTTTTTCCAGCTGTGGAAGACTCAGGAGCAATGTGACATTTTTAGTGCATGGATGACCCTCAGTCACCTGAATTCTGTCCAGCCCTGATCTGTACCACCCCCCCAGAATCGTGGGTTAAGAGTTTGAGCCTCAATTAGAATTTAACTATTTATCCTGCTCAGGGCAGAGAGGAACAGGGTCCAGGTCGTCACCAATGCCCCTGTTAAACAACCCTTGAGCAGGGAAAGAAAGAAAGTGAGAAGGAAAACATGTATTTTGTGCTATAAAATGAGAGGTTTCTGAAATAACCCCAATTTCAGTGAGGGCTGAGCTCACTTCCTCCATGTGTCCCTGACATTTGCAAACCCTGATACTCAGTGAAACATCCCCCAACTTTCCCTCCTTCAAACCAGCCACTCCAGTTGCTACTTGTCTTTCATGCTTTGCTCCGGTTTTCATTTGCTGCCAAGAATTTGTTTTACCTGGGCTGGAAAACTCCGGCAGAGCTCAGCCAGTTTATCTCCAAAATCAAGGATCTGAAAGCAAAATCAGGGGCTTGGGCTGTGATCAGAGACACCCAGCCAGGATCCAGGTGGGATTGTGAAACCTCCTTGTCTCCAGGGATCTTTCTCTTCTTGAATAACCCGGCCCCAGATCTCGGCAGGTCCCTCTTGTCCCCCCCAAGACACCCCTCACCAAACTGCCCTTCCCAGGTGATTTTCTCCGGCTGGGGAGGGGCCTTTGGGCTGATTTGGGGTGTGGGCACACACGGGGCACCTGGAACTGCAGGAGGGAATGTTTCACTCAGCACGTTGACAAGACCAACACTTGAGGTGTGGCTACAGCAGCCCTGGAGGGGGAGGGAGTGTTGGATGTTGGATGGAATGTTCCCTGGAGGGAAGGGAATGCAGAGTGATGCAAAAAAGGCACAGCAAAGCCACAGCCCAAGGGGAGGGGACCAGGCTCTCTGTGCTCTCGGGGAGCCCCCACAAGCACAAGGACTGTGCTTAGTGGCCCCACTCAATCTTTAACCAGAGGAACTGGAGGAGTTTGTGCATAAAAACCACGACTTAATGTGCCAGGACGACATCTGAGCGTGGCTGGCTGCCTCGAGTTAAGAGTGTTATAAATAACAAATGAGTTCACCAGTTCCAGCTTGCAGAGCTTTCCTGGTTTTCCAGGTGTCCTGCCCTGACACTGAAGGTGATGTCTGAGCACTGAAGGAGCCACAGAAGCTCTCAGTGTCCAGCTGTGCACACACCTCACAGCACATCTGGGAGCAGCTCCCTCGTGCCATGATCAGCCTCTGGGAGAAGATCCAAACACCAGTTTAGGGAAGGGTTGGGCTGCCTGCTGGAAACTGGGTGGAACATGACGGCACATCACGGGTGAGTAACGTGCTGTGTGTGACAAACTCGGGGCCACACATCCTTCAGAGATGACAGATCACCAGGGATTGTTAAAAATCAGTGTATTGTACAAGGAGCCTGTGGGTAATTGCAGCACCAAGTGTCCTTGTATGGAACATTCTGCTGGCAAAGGAGGAGTTTACTTGTTAGAGCAAATTACCTGTAATTAATCCTTGTTTATATTGCTCTGCCCCTTAGAGGCGCCGGTGAAGATCAAGGAAAGTTTAATTTACTGGAAACACAGGTGGGAGAGTGTGGAAAACTGGGCTGAACATGCAGGGCTGGGAATGAGGGAGACCCGGAGTGACCTGCCCAGGGCTGAGCAGTGACACTCACTTGTAATGGAAAGTAAGGAAAATATGATGTCCTGACGATGATGATGATGGGAACGTGTCCCACCCCTGTTTGCACCAAACGCTGGATGGAGAAGGTGCCCCTGATCGCTGGGGCCGCTCAGTCCGGGCTGTGAGGGGTGTTCCCTGTCCCCGAGCATCCCTGTCCCTTTGCCACCACAGCGACACACCTGCAGGATGCAGCCGGGCTGGATGTGGCCCGGCCCTGCAGGACCCCGGCGGTGCCCGGCTGGTCCCTGTGTCACCCCTGGCAATCCCAGCCCGGCTCTGGGGTGAGGGATTGGCGTCAGCGGTTCAGTCTCTGGAACATCGAGTCTCCTGCAAAGACCCGTGACCCATTCCCAGGTGCCTGGAGAGCTTCCCAAGGAACTGCTTTGTTTTCTTAGCTATTAATGAATTACTTTTAGAGACGGAGCAGCCTCGGAGCAGNTCCTCCTCCTCCTCCTCCTCCTGCTCTTTCTCTGCCTTCCCGCGGGGCAGGCGGCGGAGCCGGTTGTTCCCGGGCTGGTTCGGGGGGTTCGGGGCATGGAGAGTCCCCCCGGGCCCCGCCGGCAGCGAGGCTTGGCCGAGGGGCTGCGGTGACAGAGCCCCAGCCCCGGCATGGCCCGCTGGATCCCCACCAAGCGGGAGAAGTACGGGGTCGGTGAGTGCCAGCCGGACCCTGCCCTGCCATTCCCGTCCTTTCCCTCCGCTGCCCCGCACGGGAATTCCCGTCCCATCCCGTCCCATTCCGTCCCATCCCATCCCGTCCCATCCCGTCCCATTCCATCCCGTCNCCTCACAGCACATCTGGGAGCAGCTCCCTCGTGCCACGAGCAGCCTCTGGGAGAAGATCCAAACACCAGTTTAGGGAAGGGTTGGGCTGCCTGCTGGAAACTGGGTGGAACATGACGGCACATCACGGGTGAGTAACGTGCTGTGTGTGACAAACTCGGGGCCACACATCCTTCAGAGATGACAGATCACCAGGGATTGTTAAAAATCAGTGTATTGTACAAGGAGCCTGTGGGTAATTGCAGCACCAAGTGTCCTTGTGTGGAACATTCTGCTGGCAAAGGACGAGTTTACTTGTTAGAGCAAATTACCTGTAATTAATCCTTGTTTATATTGCTCTGCCCCTTAGAGGCGCCGGTGAAGATCAAGGAAAGTTTAATTTACTGGAAACACAGGTGGGAGAGTGTGGAAAACTGGGCTGAACATGCAGGGCTGGGAATGAGGGAGACCCGGAGTGACCTGCCCAGGGCTGAGCAGTGACACTCACTTGTAATGGAAAGTAAGGAAACTATGATGTCCTGACGATGATGATGATGGGAACGTGTCCCACCCCTGTTTGCACCAAACGCTGGATGGAGAAGGTGCCCCTGATCGCTGGGGCCGCTCAGTCCGGGCTGTGAGGGGTGTTCCCTGTCCCCGAGCATCCCTGTCCCTTTGCCACCACAGCGACACACCTGCAGGATGCAGCCGGGCTGGATGTGGCCCGGCCCTGCAGGACCCCGGCGGTGCCCGGCTGGTCCCTGTGTCACCCCTGGCAATCCCAGCCCGGCTCTGGGGTGAGGGATTGGCGTCAGCGGTTCAGTCTCTGGAACATCGAGTCTCCTGCAAAGACCCGTGACCCATTCCCAGGTGCCTGGAGAGCTTCCCAAGGAACTGCTTTGTTTTCTTAGCTATTAATGAATTACTTTTAGAGACGGAGCAGCCTCGGAGCAGCCCGGGATGGTTGTGGGAGGTGTCCCTGCCCAGGGCAGGGGGTGGAACGGGATGAGCCTGAAGGTCCCTTCCCACCCAAACCATCCCCTGGTTCTGCACATCATGGAATATCCAGAACTGGACGGGACCCACAGGGATCCTCCAGTCCAGCTCCTGCCCGGGACACCCCAAAATCCCACCCCNTCCCATCCCGTCCCATTCCATCCCGTCCCATTCCATCCCTTCCCGTCCCATCCCGGGGCATTCCTGGGATTCTCCCCGCTCGGGACTCGCGGTGCGGTGCTGGTTCTTCGCTATTCCCGGTGTGCCGCTCTGGGGATCCTTNCCAGCTCCTGCCCGGGACACCCCAAAATCCCACCCCGTCCCTGAGAGCCTTTGCCAGACGCCGTTCCGGCTGTGCCACCGCCCCTGGTATCCATGGGACAGCCCCGGGCTGCCCGCGGGGACATTCCGCGCCTGCACAGCCAAAGCTCTGAGCAGCGACAGTGACCCCCTTCCCCGCGCTCCGCTCGGCCCCTGTCCCAGCTCTGTCCCGGGTCCGTCCCGGCTCTGTCCCGCCCCTATCCCGCCCCTGTCCCAGCTCTGTCCTGCCCTTGTCCCGGGTCCGTCCCGGGTCTGTCCCGCAGCCGCTCGGGGCGGTGCCGGGCGNGGGATGGATGCCGGGGTTGGGGGGGATGTGTCCAGCTCGGGGCCGGGATCCCTGTGCAGTTTCTCCTCTCCAGCGGGTTTTGCAGAGCAGGGAGCTCCAGCGCGGCTCTGGAGGTGCCAGTGCTGTCCCCGAGGGACGTGGCAGGATCAGGAAGTTGTACCGAGCGCATTCAGGGCTGGGGAGACAACTTTGCCGGGGGCTGGAAACCTTCACAGGATTGTCTGACACCTTCTGCCGCGGCTCCTTTATATTGAAAATGAGATTGTTTGGTGCTGGGTCGCTTTCCTCCAGGAGCAGCAGAACCCCGGGTGTTGCTGACAAAGTTCTGCTTTTCTGGAGACTTTGACGAGTTGAAACCCAGAGTGTTGAGGTTGGTCGTGAGAATTGGGCAGAGAACAAACGACAGGAAACCACTAATGACACACACAGCTTCTGTTAATTTATTTTAATGGAGGATGGTCTTCTCTGCCACTCGTGCTCAGCACTGGGCTGAAGAATTCAGTAATTTCATGCTTGCACAGTGGTAACTGCCCCGGCTTCCGTGAGGTTGTTGGGTCGAGCTCCACCCTGTAAAACCTCATCCTGCCTGGTTTTCACGGAGTGAATTTGAACTGTTTTAACCCCCCGATTTCAGAGTGGCTCTGCAGGGAGGGGGAGGCAGCTCACCTCCCTCAGGACTGTGGCTTAAGAGATTTTGCCCAGCGCAGCCTTATCTGGTTTCTCCAGGTAACTGGGAGGGTGTGGAGCCTTGTACACCTTGAACTTTGTTTCTTTCCGTGGAGGGAACAGCCCCCACTCCCTGTGGATATCTGGCAGTGTGTGTGTGTGGCTGGCAGAGATCACTCCCAGCATCAGTAACTTCCAAACTCTGCTGTTGTAATCAGCTAAACCCTGTCCCGCTGCTTGGATTGGGGGTTTTTGATTGCTGGGCTGTGCTGGGGGTGGTTTTTTGAGCACACCTTTGAGCAGGGCTGTTCCCCAGCCCGGGATGGCCTTGGGCAGTGGGATGAATCACAGACACTCCTCTCTTCCTTTCTCGTGGCTTCCGGGGGGAGTTTTGGGTGACTGTGACAGCTCCTGTCCCAGGAAGGGCTCTGGGGAAGGCAGGGAAATCTCCCCCTTCCCTTGTGTCCCCATCCCAGAGTGTGGTGGGACACATTCCCTGGTGTCCTTTCCCCCCAGCTGGCCCAGGGGCTGCAATGCTGCAGCTCTGCTGCTTAATTGGCAGCCAGGAGTGATGAGATGAATCCCCAGGCACTGAGCAGAGCTCTCTCTGCAGGGCCCGGCTTTGTCAGGCCGTGTTTGACACACGGCACCAGTGCAAGGGGGATTTTGTCAGGCTTGACAATCCCTTCCCTCCAAGTGCATCTCGTGCTGTGCTCAGGGGACCGGGTCTCACTCGCCTGAGGTTTCCTTTGAAGGAATTAATGAGGATTCAGAGGAAAGTTTGATCCTGTTGGGCTGTTGATGTTGCTGTTGGTGGCAGCTGTGAAGGTGGCTGCACTGAGGGAAGTGCCCTGGTTTGTGGGAGCCATGGGAACAGCCCCCATCCAGCTGTGAGGTGCAAAGGTACAACTTCATTCTTTTCAGGAGAACTGGGAGGGGACCCCATCAGTCCAACCCAGGATCTCCTGGGGGTGTCAGGAAGGTGCCAGACAGGGACAGGATGGGGAGCAGTGGCCAGGAACTGAAACACAACAAGTTCCACCTCACCAGGAGGAAGAACTTCTCTCCATGGAGGGTCCAGAGCCCAGGGAGGGTGTGGAGACATCCCAGCCCCACCTGGATGTGTCCCCGTGTCACCTGCTCCGGGTGACCCTGCCTGGGCAGGGGGGTTGGACTGGGTGACCTCCAGGGCTCCCTCCCACCCCTAAATATTCTGGAATTGTGTGAAAGAACCCCCACCCTGTGTTTGTTAGTGATCTCTGCTTTGGAAACTATTGTAGAACTACTTGCATTTATTTTAAACACAGGCCTGTAAATCATTCCAGTGCAGTCAGAGATTCCAAGAAGTGAACAAAGTGATTCAGTGTCACTTGGGTGATTTTGGCTCTTTGGAATGGCTCCTGTCCTGGGTTGTATTTTCCAAATTCCTGGACTGTGGGTTCAAACCCTGAACTGGTTAAAACTCCTTTGCCATGGCTGGTACAGATGGCACAGGGGCTGAGTTTTGGAATGGCAGACAGCAGGGAGGGCAAAAGTGGGAACTGCAGCATTTTTAGGGCAATGTGAGAGATTTTGTGAGAGACAAATGGCTTACAGCTTCTCACTTGTAGTGGATTCTCAAGTGACAGATGGGATTTTAGAAGCTCCAGCCCTGGAAAGGGACAGAAACTGTGGATCAGCATCTTGTGTCTTTGAGCAACAGGAATTTCTGCGTCTTCCTCAGACTGTGCTCTGAAGGAAAGAATACCTGAAAAACTCCCCTGATTTTCTACTTTCATTATCTGTTTTAAAATTATTAACTCAGAGCATAAGAAACCAACAGTGTGATAACTTCTGCTGCTGGCAGTAACGTGGGTTTGCACTCAAGGACCACACTTGAGCTGTAAAAGCAATTCCTTCATTAGTCACCAGCTGCTCTTAACATCTGAGTGGCCTTTGTGGACTGGAGGAGACTGTTAATGGTATGAGAGAATCTGGAGTCTGTGGACTCATAAATTAGTCTGTTACATGTCTATTGATTATAAACAAGCAATTAGAGCCCTTGTCTGTGTGCTCCCTGCAGGCTGGAGCCTTCAGGGAACTGACCCAGCTCCAGACCAGTTCAGAACTGGAAGTGCTGAATTTACAGGCAGGGTGGTTTCCAGGGGACTGGAGTGATGGATCAGGTACAAATGTGTCACCTTTGGCTGTGAGCAGGGCAGGAACAGGACGGGAAGTGTTTGTTCATAGTTGTGCAGCTCCCTCTGTGTGTGGCTTGTACCTCAACTCACTGGTGGGACTGGTGGGGTTCCATTCCCTGAGGGAACACCTGGAGCTGTGTCAGGGCAGGATTAGGTGGGATCTCAGGACAAGGTTCTTCCCCCAGAGGGTGGTTGGGCACTGCCCAGGGTTTGGGCACGGCCCCTGGGCTGCCAGAGCTCCAGGAGGGTTTGGACAAGGCTCAGGGACAGGGTTGGGATGTCTGTCCCCAGCAGGACCCCAAATCTCAGGGTATTCCATTCATCACCCTCACTTGTGGATAATGTGGCTGTTTGGTAAACGTTGTGTGCTGGGATTGGGGAGGGCACGTTGGCATGGCTGGGCCTCTGCCAGCTCATTAATTACCCCTGGGAGGTGCTGGTGGCCCCATTCCCCTTTTCCTACCCCAGTCCCAGGGAAGTGTTTGCTCTGTCCCAGCCCCGTGGGGCGGGTTGGTCACGTCAGGGCTCAGGAATGGCAGCAATTCCTCAAACATAAACCAGGGCCTGCCAGCTCCTCCTGGGATCTCTGGCAGTGGAGCTGCAGAGGGGAAGGCAGAGGAGATTTCCTCGCTGATGGTTTGGGTTGTGAGTCTCTGGGCCGTCGGGTCTTGGCTCCACGTTGCAGTCTGAGGCTCGTGCAGCGCTGCCTGGGCAGCCAGGCTGTGATCAGAGGAGATCGGGGCAAATTAGAGCCAAATCGGGGTTTGTTCCCACTTGCTGCTTTGCCTTTTGCCTCCCAGTCCTGCAGGCAGCTTCTCCCTCGGAGCCCAAGGCCTCTCCTGTGCCTCAGGTTTGTGCCAAGGGCCCCAGAGGGATGGAGGAGCCCATTCCTGCTTTAGCAATGACCCTTCCTGGGGATACAAACACTCATTTTCCCTTCCATTTGCTTCCTGAGGATCTGTGGCTCACTGCTGTCCTGTTGATGGCAACACCAACAGAATTTCCAGCCGGGCAAAGCAAAACCTTGGCATTGTTGGCAGCAGAAAGTTCTCAATCTTCAGATTAGTTTGTGACACTTGAGGATTATGGGTGTCTGTATCACATCTATATGTGGCACTTCCTGCCCCACTTTCCCAATTTTTATTGCTGTGTGTGCAGTTTCTTTGAAGTGAAAGCTGCCCACTTCTTGCTTCACAGTCTTTTTATTTTCCTTAATCCATATTAGCCAGAGTCTGGCTGCTCTCACTTTGGGTGATTTCAATTCCTGAAATCTTGCCCTGTGAAACTAATCCTGTGGACTTCAAAGGCATCACTGACACGAGCAAGGCTTGTAAACCTTCCTTGTGTTATTCTCGCTTTGAAAAGAAGTATTTTTCTGAGTGTTTGTGACTTGTGGGTACTTCAGTTCCTGGGAGCCCACCTTGAAACATCACCAGAATGTTCAGGAACTCTCCCACAGCTCACCCCAAACAGTCCAGGCTCTTGTGTGCAGATGATTGTTTGGTCACTGACACTCAGTTTTCTGGAGCTGCTGCTGCAGTACAAGTGGAGCTCGCTCTGCAAAGAGCTGACCCTGAGCAAAAAGTTCATTAAGATACAGTGGAGATAATTGTTTCCTGCTCCTGGGGAGGGTGGAACTTTGATCCTCCATAATCATAAAACCATTTGTAACTTCAGCTCTGGAGTTAAAAACGTGTGGCTGCAATTTTAGTGGGTTTTGTTTGCAGCTGGGGGAGTGGCACCCCTCAGCTCTCTGTTCCTGGGGGTCTCAGGGGGGTGTGGGCTGAGCTGAGGTGAGATCTGCTCCAGGGGACAGGGACAAGGCTGGAGTGTGAACTCCAGTGAGCTGGGCTGGGGTGTTTCACTCCTCACCCCTCTCGTGTCTCTGCCCTCCCTCCCTCTGCAATAACCAAACACAACTCCTGCCCGGCACCAGCTCCAAGTTTCCCTTCCTCTTCCTTTGATGTTTTGCCCAGTCAGAACTAGGACAGTAATTTAAAGCCGGTGGCAAATTCAATTAATTCCTTTGAAAGTGCCACGCGCTTTCAAGTTGGAAACGAGCTGAGGAGTTCAATTTATCCCGGGCTGGGCTTTGGGCTTCTGGCTTTTACAAATCTGCTGGAACATTTCATTGAGAAAGTGACTCCTGTGCTGGAAGTATCCAAACACGAGTCCCATGTTTACAAACTTGGAGGAGAGAAGGTGATTGCAGACAGCCTTGGTGAAATTCAGTTGTAAACAAACATCCGCAGCTTCCCAGGCCACAGGAGGGGAAACATTCCCAGCCAGAGGTGACCTGTGTGCAGCTGGATGGGCATTTCTCATTTAGCGCCCATTTTAAAGAGAACCCGACTTAAAAATGTTAAAGATAAGCAAAATGTATTTCTGGGTGTGAGGTCAGCCTGAAGCAATCCATACACAAGGTTTTAAAAGCCATAAAACCAGAGAATCCTGGAATTCCTGGGTTGGAAGGGACCTTAAAGATCATCTCGTCCCATGTCTGGGATCAGCTCGCCCAGGTTTGACTCTGAGCTGTTGATTTCCACCTGTATAATCCTGTTATTCTGGATTATTTACATTCGAGATCCTGAGCAGCCACTTGGGACTTCTTAGAACTGAGCCTGAGTCTCCTTCAGGAGCAGGAATTTTTTCAGAATAATCATTAAATGTTCATGTTCCCCAGTGCTGAACCGTGACTTTTTCTTGAAGCAGCAGCAGCAGCCTGACATCTAAAACTCAATTATGCTCCTCTCAGTTTTTCAGACACAAATTCCTGGGAAGTTACAAGAACGTTTTTGCTCCAACATCAAAAAGCCTTTGTTCCCGTGAAGAATTAATTCCTTGGGCAGTTCCTTGTTTGTTAAATGAAGCCCCTGTTTTTTCGGTGCTGTGCTGGCACCAGAGGACAAACCAGGCTCCTCCAGAGGGGGTGGCAGCAGAAAGGACATTTCTGAGCACGCAGGAGTTGTTTCCCTCCAATGGGGCAGGAGTTTTGGGTTGACAGCTGGGATGAGATGGAATCTGGCTATTGCAGCAGCCCTGAATGTGGTTCTTTGTTCCCAGGGAGCCAAGGCCAGCCCTCTCCTGTCCACTCTGGGGAAGTGGCACATGGCATTTGGTTCTCATGTCCCTGGCATGGGTGGAGGGGGACAGTTTCTGCGTCTTTCACTTCAGGATCAGACAGTTGAGCTGAGCTCTGCTTTAAGGATGGTCTTGAAAATGAGTTAGACTGTGGATATAATGAGTCTGGTGGTGAACAGAATCAGGGAATCCTGGAGTGGTTTGGGTGGGAAGGGACTTCTTTAAAGCCCATCCAGTGCCACCCCTGCCCTGGGCAGGGACGCCTCCCACTGTCCCAGGCTGCTCCAAGGCCCACCCAACCCACTCCTGTAAGACTCCAGTGCTGCTTTTTATTCAGGACAATAAAAGGAGCAGGATCAACATTTGAAGTGAATTTCAAAGGAAAAATCTCGGCTGAAGTTCAGCTTGAAGCAAAACCACTTCAGCTATTCCTGCACGTCTGAGGACAAAAGTCTCCGTGTTATTTTCCCTTCTTGCTGCTCTGTCAGGATTTTAAATGGACTTTTCTTTTTCCATGCCATGACCACGTTTATGTGCAAGTTTCCTTTTTCTTTCAAGCCTGAGAGAANTTCCCTTCTTGCTGCTCTGTCAGGATTTAAATGGACTTTGCTTTTTCCATGCCATGACCACGTTTGTTATGTTATATGTTAAGCCTGAGAGAGGTCACATTAAATACACAGAGCAGGGGAGAGGCTCAGCAGCACAAATCCTGCAGATGGGCTGCTGGGACCAGCAGGAAGCATCAGTTGCAAACGACAAAACTCCCAGGGAAAATATGCCAGCAATTTGTCTGTTCTAACCTTGTGCACCACCACTGGGGAGGAGGTTTTACATGCAGTGACCCTCTGCTCTGGCCTCGTTCCCTCTGGCAACATCCCACAAAATTGCCTTTTTCTTTCTCTGGGGGGAGCGCAGCGGTGAGTTCCTGCAGGTTGTCAGGGCTGCACACGGGGATGTGAAACCAGGGAAGGGAAGTGCAGCCTCCGGTTCTCGGTTGTGGCTCTTGTGGCCTTTGGGGAGGGGAGGGGAAGGGAACTGCCGAGTTCTCCCTCTCGGCTCTTTGGGTTGAATTAACTCTGTGTTCTGAGCAGAAAGGCTGCTCTGACTCCCACCCACCTTGCCCTGGACTCTGGGGCTGCTCAGGCTGCCTTTGTCCGAGGCAGTTTATGGAAAAATGCAGCCTGGGATTTATAGAATGTCTGCTTGGCCCAGGAAAACCTGAGGCATCCACAGACCGTGTGCAGGAATCCCTGGGGGTGAGAGATGCGAGTCCAGGGGAGGCCACGGAGATTCTCCAAGAGAAACTGGGTGTCCAATTCCAGGGACATCCCTGGAACCCTCTGGAAAAGCCTGGAGGGGATTCAGGGCTTGGTCCCCGTGTGGGGCCCTGGGCACAGCCCCTGCCCTGCAGCCCGGGAGGGAGGTGGCAGCTTGTGCCCAGGGTGCAGCTCAGACCCTGCACCTCCTGCCTCCCCTCGGCACTATTTATAGTTCCAATATTTTCAGGACAGCTCCTATCTGTGAGATAATTTCCTGTGTGGTCAGCCACAGCCATTTGTGCTGGAGCCTTTCCAGGAGGCAATGATGCCTCATCCTGACGGGCATTTGATGGGAATTTCCTGACAGAAGAGCCCCACTTTTGATTTATCCAGTTCATTTCCACACAGAGCTCTCCAAACCTTGGGAGATCTGAAGGATTTTCCCAAAGTGTCCTGGAAATGTTCGCCTGGTTTATTTGCTTTCTTAAAAATAAACGTGGTGTTTGTTCCCCAAATAAATTTGCTCAGGGAACAGCTCTGGGTATGTAACTGTGAGACATCCCTGGGTGAGAAGGTTGCACTGTGTGTGATCTGTGCTTAAATCAATGTTTTACATGAATAAGATGATCTCAGTTTGGTCTGTTCTGACTTCACTGATGAATTCATTGACCAGCAAAGCATTTCCCTGATTTTATATCTCTTTACTTCCATTGCTCTGAAAGCGAATTCAAATTAAACTTTCCCATCTTTTCTCCAGGGAGGGATTTGCTTTGCCCAGTGAAACTCCAGCTCCAGAAAGTTCCAGAGAAAAGGCAGTTGAGAACTGGGGGCTTCTGCTCTTAATCCTCTTCCCCCTGGAAATCCCATAAGCACCAGATCAGCTTTGCCTTTGGGAGGGATTAAATTTCCAGAGAATCTCAAGTTTTCCTGCTAAACTTGGGTCTTGCCTGGGAAGGAACCTTTTGTAACAAACAGAGACTTTTTACCATGGAATAAGGATATTTTGTTATTCTGACATTGAATTTATGATGTTTTCTGATGCTGCATTTCAGTCAGTGCTGTGAAACCCTGGGAAAAATGCGAATTCCCAATGGCTGAGGGGGGACCTTTGGGGCAGGCTGGTGGCAAAGAGGGACTTTGCAGCTCTCGGGTGTGTTTATTCCGGGTGAAACCCCATCTTGGTTGGCTGTGAAGGATGATGTTCCTTATCCTCAGGAACACGATGGCCCCTGGAGACCCTCTGCCCATTTTGCTGGTGTGTTTTATCCCCTGCTGTGCCCCTGGCAGGTGGCACAGTGCCCATTTCCATGTGGGACCCCTCCTGGCTGCGCTCTGACTCCCTTTCTCCCTTTCTCAGCCATCTACAACTACGATGCCGTGCAGGATGTGGAGCTGTCCCTGCAGGTCGGTGACACCGTTCACATCCTGGAGATGTACGAAGGTGGGTCCTGGGGCCCTTCCAGCTTCCCTGCAGGGGGTTGGGGAGTAAATGGAACAAATCAAGGTTATTTGTCTTAAATAATACGAATTTCAGACCCGTATTTTCAGTTTCTGGTCTGCTTCAAGGAGTGTTTGCTGTAGGCACTTTACTTTTTAAGCGGCATTAAAAATGCAGAAAATACAGCAGATAAAACATCTTTGCTGTTCTTGGCAGAGTTTATCAAGGGAAGAGTTCTCTGTGTCTCAAGGCAGCACAACAAGAGAGAGAAACCCTGAATTCTGGCTGTTCGTTCCTGTTTTCCCACCACACCTGTTTATTTTGGCTCCTCTTTGGGCCAGACCAGGCACTTGAATTCCTGATGAACTTGTATCCGTGAGATTAACTGATCCAGCTGGAAAATGATAATAATAGTAATTAAAAAAAAAAAAAGTAGCTTTTAACCCGAGTTAGTTTTTTGATGTGAGTGGAGGCAGTGGATGAAAGAAAGGCAGAGGGCAGGGCTGATTGTTTCCAAGGAAATGTTGTTTTAGGCTGGAATATCACAAACTGGCATCAGGGGTTGTTCAAAGGCTCCAGCTCGGGAGCTTCTCTGCCTTTTTTTAGGATGTTTCTCCCAGTACTTCACTGGGAATTTTTTTAAAATACCTTAATATAAACCAGAAAGAAAATAATTCTGTTTTAAAGATTAAACTCGACTGTTCAATGAGCATTTCAATGCCAGCAGTGGAGCAGAGCCATTTAATTATTTTAAAGAATATCCTGGCACTGCTTCATCTGGAAGACTCTCCACAATCCGAATACGTACTCCTTCCAAAATCTAAATGGAATCATTTCCACCAGCAGGATGAATTGGACAATGGTTGGGTGTCAGAGGCTCTGCAGGGTCTGTGCTGGGCAGAGCAAAGCGTTTGTTTAGTGCTTGTTCCCTGACCTCGACCCTGGGCAGCTCCTCCGGGTCCCAGCAAAGATCTGTGTGTGACAGCACTGAGTTATGGATTGGGTCTGAAAAACACCCAAAAAGGGGAGTGTCAGGGAGGAAAAGTGTCCCAGGAAGAGGATTCATCACTTCCTGGGGTGTTGGGGTATTTCTTTATTTCTCGCTCTTGTTCAGCAGCATCACTGTTCATAAATACATAAATGTGTTTATATACGAACTGCTGTTGGTAACCAGAGACGGGCAGGATGGGGAATGATCCCTTTTCCACCCGAAATATCCCGGTTTGGAACATCACCAGGAGACAATTGCTAGCGAATTGTTTGGGGAGTGAATGTTCTCCCATGTGAATTTTTTTCACATTGTGATTGTTTTCATGTGCTGAGCCATCAGTGTACAATCCAAATCCGGGCTGAGGCACCTCGGGGTTCCTGCAGCCCCACACAACCCTTTTCCCAGACACCGCAGCCAAAACTTCAGGCTTGTGGATGTAAAGGAAAAGATGCAGATTGTCTCAGAGATGGTCACCCCGCTGTGGGACTGCTCGTATTTCCCATAAATTCATCTTAAACCCTTCCAGCTCCATGTTCTGTCCGCCTGGCAGGAGTTTCTCCTGTCCTGCTCTCTCTGCTTTTGGGGCCATCAGCCCCGGGCTTTGTCTCCAGCTGCCTCTGGGCTCTGGTTTGGGGAGGGAGCAGCTTTTTCTCATGCTAATGCTCTGCTCCCCCAGAGCCCCGGGCGGACAGACCCGGCGTTTTGTTCCTCTAATCGCTTGTTCTTATCTGGGGACACGAGTCTCCGCTCGGGAGAACTTTCCGTGTCACCGGGAGGCCCTTTTTGGAGCAGCTCTGGGTTATCCCTGCAGCTCCTGCCCCAGGGCCGTGTCCCTGCGGGGAGCAGGAGTGGCTGCTCACATCCTGGGGCTCCCATTGCTCTCTCCTCCTGCTGAAAATGAGTTCCCCTTGAATTTGTTCCTGTGCCAGTGTTTTGTGAGAGCCCTGGCGCGGATGGAGCAATCCCTGGGTTGTTGTGGGGTGAGACAGGACAGGGCAGGGCAGGAGGAACGAGGACCTTGTGGTTCGACACGTGACCTGGGCTTGCAGCATCTGGAGAACTTTCCCTCATCAAACCTTTGTCATGGGAATATTTTGGTTTTTTAGATTTTTTTTCGGATCCTGCATAAAATCGGTTTAATGAAAGGTAAGATTGAGAACCACCCCAAACTTCATGACTTTTCAGTTCAAAACTCAGTCAGCTGTCCCTGTGTTCTCACTAAGCTTCAGTTTGTAGCTCAGATTTGCCCTGTCGTCATCAGCTGAAAAACCCCTTTCTCCATTTGGCCCATCCCTGCTTGGGGAAAACACCCCAACACTTGGAGAGCCTCTCATTCCTCTGAAGCTTCAGGCTGATTGGCTTTTTTCTTTTCGAGAAGAAACCATGCCATCAATTGGGCACTGCCAAAAGATCCTGTTCCTTTGGAAGGGGACGGAGGAGGTGGTTGAAAATGAGCAGAACTCTGACCAAAACTGCACGAGGTGTTTGCAGGAAGAGCTTTGCATAATCACAGCCAACGTGCTTTTATGCAACCATTGCAAAATATTTTACGGGAATGTGCTCAGTGCCAGGAGCCCGTCTGAAATATGAGGAAGTTGTGATACCGAAGGGCTGAAAGTGTCAAATGGAATTGAAATCACCGGGAAAACACTCCTGGCAAATTCCATGAGCTTTGGATCACGCCCTGAGTAACTCCTGCTTTGCTGTTCAATTAATGGCAACTTAGATAAAAATAGAACCTAAATCTTCTCATCCCTAAGCCAGCACCTCATCCATGGTCCATGATCAATGTAGAAGCTTATTTTCATCCCATGGAAGGAATGGAATTCCCTCTTTCTCCCGAAGTTATTACAGGAATATTGGAGTTTGTGGGTGAGGTACCTTCCCATTGCCTCAGAAAAGGCTCAAACCTGCACCTAAAGAGACCAAATACAACAAGATTCACCCAACAGAACAGAAATAAAGCCACTCTAAACTCTCATTAATGATCAAAGGCTCTCAGATTGGTGGCTGTTCATGGGAGGTTCTTTGGTAAATACACGAATGTGGAGGAGAGCAGCAACCAACCCGCAAACAGAAACCCAAATAACCTCCTCTCTGCTCCCCTTCTCTGCCTGATTATCCCCTCAGATCCCTTTGACTCCTTGGTGCTGCCACTGAGCTGGACATAATCCTCTTGGGTGAGGGTCTGTCTCTGCCCACCTTTCATAAATGACAGACACAATCCATCCTCTCTGGGTTTGCAGCTCCTGGCCAGGTGGAACCTTAGGGAAAGAGTCAAAAACCAGAGCCTGGAGTAGTGGAGAGTCTGGAAGCTTGGAGTGGTGTTTGGCTGGCTGAGAGTCAAATGAGCAAGAGCAATAGATTGATGAGAATTACAATTTGGATTTAATTGCTGTAGACAGGGAAGAAAAAATAAATGTCTGTGTTTCCTTTGCCAGGCTGGTACCGAGGATACACACTGCGAAACAAATCCAAGAAGGTATGACCTCACTTTCAGTGATCCTCATCTTTGTTTCTCCCCTTGCCAGACCCCATCCAGGGCTGTGATCTGCTGTGTGTCTTGTGTTAATACCGTGCAGCTTTCCTGTCTTTTTCTATAGTAGCAGAAATGCCCTTGAGCTCAGAGTTCCCGAGCCATTAGCTGGGAACTTCTCCCCTGGAATCATGAGCAATGCAGCCTGAGCTTGCAAAATTAACTCTCCACATCTGCATCCCGGGGTTTATTGTTGTGCTCTTGGACCTGCACACATCCAGCATTCGTTATGTTTAATGGGAATATCAGGGGTTTGATTTGGCTTGGAAGGTGTTCCAGAAATGACACATCTCCTGGAGCTCGGCCAGGCTGCCTGAGCTCTGTGGAGCTGGGCTGCAAATCTCTGGTTTCCCAGAGGATTCCTGGCACCTCTCTTGTGGCAACATCCCTCGGAGTCTCTGTTTTTCAGGCACAAAAAGGAGTGAGGAGGGAACGGAAAAGGATTGCAGCGCTCCTGGGAGGTTCCTCTCAGATAACTGAAATTAGGGAATTCCTGCAGGTGCTGTGGGAGCTTTTGTGGAGAGCCACAGGCACAGGGCAGCCTGGCACATGACTCCAGGAAAATTTCGTAGCAAATGAGTGTGACTGATAATGCACAGGGATTTACAGCATCCCTGTAGGGGATGAGATTAGAGGGAAACAAAGAATGACTTCTCTGAGGTGCCAACATGGAACACAGAGCTCAGACATGGAACCTGCTGCTTCTTGGGGGCTTTTCTCCTGTGCCCCTTTCCCCTGCTTTCTCTTTAATGTGTTTTTGTGATTGATTTATTCCTTTTCTCCCTTCATTTTCAGGGCATTTTCCCAGAGACATACATCCATTTGAAAGAGGCCATCGTCAAGGACAGGGGGTAGGTTGGTTCAGTTGCACTTTTAGCACCGAGCCAAGGGAATTCCATTTCCCCCAATGCCCACTTGAAGCAGTTGTGGTGCAATAAAGGGCTGAGAGAGCAGAGGCTCAGCCCAGCCCTGTGCTTGACTCTGGGGGCTGCAGAAGGTCATTTCTCAGAGCCCAGGACAGTCGGGGGGTCGGTGTAGGAGGAGACTTGGCAGGGCTGAGGCAGCTCTGCAGAGCAGTGAGTTGTGGGGTGAGTCAGTGCAGCTCCAGTTCCCTCCTCGGGGACTCCTCAAGTCAGAACAGGCTCCTGCTCCAGCCAGGGACCCAGCAGGAGTGTGGAGTCCTTCCTGGCTTGGAAAACACTTCAGGAAATGACTCCTCATTCAGTTCCTCGAGCTGATTCTCTGCTCCTGAGAGTGAGAGCAAAACAGTGGCTGCAGAGGGAGAAAGTTCATAATGTACTTTTTTATTTTTGTTTTTGAAATGACTGTTACCATTGCAAGCAATGACTCTTCAAACTTGGGTTTTTGTCTGTTCCTTCTGTGTCTGGAGTGGATCCTTCCAGGAAAACAAGCCTGAAACTTGAAGCATTTTTGCATGAAAAATGGATAATGAGTGTGGGGTGTGTTTGACATCACGTGTGAGTGAATTGTGTGAACATCAACCCCTCTGAAATTTCCATTTACATATTTATGGGGAGGGGAAAAAAAGGCTGTTTTACTATGAAGTTTTAATCTTGGGTGTAAAACCTTCCTTTTATGTTCTCCTTCGTTCTCCAGACAGCACGAAACAGTGATTCCAAGTGAGCTGCCCCTGGGACAGGAGCTCACCTCCACCCTCAGGGAGTGGGCAGTGATCTGGCACAAGTTGTATGTGGTGAGTCTTTGGCAGTGCTTGGGCTTCATTTGGTTTGTGCACCACGAAACCACAAGAATTTGTTCCGCCCTCTCAATTTAATGAGAAGCTGTATGTGATGGAATGACTGTGTGAAGAGAGAGTTTTGTTCCTGGCCTTTTTTATTCCTGAATAACTTTCAGATTGTAGCCTCGGAATCTACTTTTTTTTAAGGGCAGAAATGTTTTCATGTTCCTGTGCTTAACCAATATAAGCCTTAAAACAGGCTTGGGAAAACGTTGTGGTTGGAAATGGATTTGAGTTTGTTTTATTTTCCCCTGCACTGCGTATGCAGAGAAAAGGAAAGTGAAGCCCAGCTCTGTGGTTCTGCAGTTGAGCACAGGTCAGAGGTGCTGCCTGGGCTCGGCGTTTCCAGGTTTTCCTTGTTCCCAGGGGTCCCTTTTCTCCTGCAGAACAACAAGACGACGCAGTTCCGGCACGTGCAGCAACTCACCTACAGCCTGATCGAGTGGAGGTCCCAGATCCTCTCGGGGACCCTGCCCAAGGATGAGCTGGCTGAGCTCAAGAAGAAGGTCACTGCCAAGATTGACTATGGCAACAGGTGAAGCCCTGGAGGGGAGAGCCCCAAAGCCCAGGAAATGCAACCCCTGAGTGATGGCACACTGAATTAGGCTTGGGTTTGTCCTTGGGAAGGGGATGGTGCCCGGCTCTGAGTGCCCGGCTCTGAGTGCCCAGCACAGTGGCAGTGCCTGGCAGGGGGTGGGTGTAGCAGTTGGTTCCTCATATGCCAGAGATCTCTTGGGCTTGGCAGGAGGCCTTGCCCATCTTAATTCTGCAGAAATCTGGCGCTTGGTGGCTTTTCCGTTTGTGCCAGGTTACCTGGAGCCAGGACTTGGCTGCTGGTGCTGGGATAAATTGCTTTATCAGCAGCTGAGGAGCAGGAGTCCGTAGGACACCACAGCTCCAGCTGGTCTGCACAGGACAGGGAGTGTCTCCACAACTCATTTCTCTGCCTGTCAGACTCGAGCCAGGTTAAATCAGTCAATTAAGAAGCTCGTGGCAAAGAATAATAATAATCTGGATAAATACACGTGCAACTATTAAAATAAAGCCTTTTAAGCAGGAACAAGGGAGATGTCGCCTTTCAGAGTTAAGTTCCCTGGTTATTTTTCCCTTCAATGGGAAAAGCGGGGAGGAATTCCGAGGCAGGAAAAGCAGCCCTGTGGTTGCTCAGGGACTGGGGTTGCACTGCAGCCCCTTGCAGGCCAGTTTGAGCTGGGCTTTGCTCACAGACTGAGGCATTTCTTTTGTCCCCTGTGCTGCTCAGGATCCTGGGGCTGGACCTGGTGGTACGAGACGACAACGGGAACATCCTGGACCCGGATGAAACCAGCACCATCTCCCTCTTCAAGGCCCATGAAACTGCCTCCAAAAGGATTGATGAGAGGATCCAGGAGGAGAAGGTGCATCTCTGCAGGGTGTTGTGCTCCTCTGGCAGCAGAACCAGCTTCCTCTGGGTTCGTTCTCAATGGAAATGTTCATTTTCTCTGCAGTCCCTGCAGCAGAGTCTGGACCTCCGGGGGCAGCCAATATTCAACTCCACACACACCTACAGCCTCTATGTGAACTTCAAGAACTTTGTCTGCAACATTGGAGAAGATGCAGAGCTGTTAATGAGCCTCTACGACCCTGATCTCTCCAAATTTATCAGGTGGGGGCTCTTTTTGTGGACCACAAGCAGTTTAGTCCTCGTGGTGGTCACGCTGCAGGAACCAGGAGAGGTTAGAAAGGACAATTTGGCAGGTTCAGGGTCGCTTTGGGATAAAAGATTTTGGCAGAATTTTTCAGGTATTCCTAAAAGAGAAAAATGCTTTGGGGCTTTTGCCAGGAAATGGGGATTTCAGGTGCTGATTCACTTTAATGTTTTTTTCTTTCTTCCTTTAATTGCAGTGAAAATTACCTGGTTCGCTGGGGCAGCAACGGGATGCCTAAAGAAATTGAGAAACTAAATAACCTTCAGGCTGTCTTTACTGTAAGTTCATGGAGTCCTGGGATGGTTTGGGTTGGAAGGGACCTTAAAGCCCATCCAGTGCCACCCCTGCCATGGGCAGAGAATGTCCTGCTCTCTCTGTCCCCTCTTCCATTCATGGAGCAGTTGGGTGTAATTTCATTTCCGACAATTTGCAGGATTTAAGCAGCTCTGACCTGATCAGGCCCAGGATCAGCTTGGTGTGCCAGATTGTGAGGGTGGGGCACATGGAGCTCAAAGATGGCAAGAAACACACGTGTGGCCTGCGGAGACCCTTTGGTGTGGCAGGTAGGACAGATCCAGTCCAGGAACGGGACACTGGGCTGGGAACTGGGACAGGAATGGGACACCAAGCTGGGAACTGGGACAGCAATGGGACACCGAGCTGGGAACTGGGGAATCTGTGTGACCTGCCAGGGACAGCAGCCCTGCTCCCAAAGCTCTGCTGGTGCTCAGCTATAAATACTCCTCTCTGAGCCCCTTAGTGAAGGTTGTGTGTGAGGATGAAATGCTGTCAGTGCTCACTTTTGTCACCTCCTGGAGGGATCACACCCTGCCAGCAGTGCAGCAGCTCTTTCAGAGCTTTATCAAGGGGGGATTTGCTCCCTTGACAGCACCCTTTGGTGACCTCGTGTCGTTGCAGTGATGGACATTACTGACATCATCCATGGGAAGGTGGACGATGAGGAAAAGCAGCATTTCATTCCTTTCCAGCAGTAAGTACTGGGCTCCAGAGCTCAGCCTGGTTAAAGCCATTTCCTGTGGAGCACAGATTTGTCTGGGAGCCTGGCAGTGCCCCAAGGGCTCGACAGACAGATTAGTGTGGAGCAGGAGTCAGCTCTTTGAAGGGAAAGGTTTGTGTCAGGCCTTTGTTGTGTCTCTGTGACAGGCTGAATTGCCTGGGGGCATTTGGCAATCAGCTGGAATTTCTACCTGTGGGGTGAGGAAGGAGAGCACAGGGCAAGATGATGATATCAGGCTTGGGGGATGTGACTTTCCAAAATGCTGGTGGGGTTGGGAGGCAAGATTTTCAGGGTCAGCCCTGAGGTGCAGCTGAAGTCAGGGCTCAGCTCACCTGCTCGATGTGACTGTCCTGAGCCTGATGCATTCCCTGGTTTGAGGGTTTCAATGTGTTTCCTATGGGTTTGTGCAGGTGAAGGAGAAAAAATTCACGTTTTTAAAAAACTCCAGATTTCTTTGGAAAACAGCCCTGTGTTGGGCAGCCCTCCTCAGTCCCTCTGCTCCTTGGTGTCCCCTGTTGTTCCCCTCAGGATTGCCATGGAGACCTACATCAGGCAGCGGCAGCTGATCATGTCCCCGCTGATCGCGTCCCACGGCATCGGCGAGAACGAGCCCCTCACCTCGGTCTTCAACAAAGTCATCGCTGCCAAGGAAGTGAATCACAAAGGACAAGGTGCAGCCCCTGGGGTGGGCTGGGGAGGGGCTCTGCTGTCAGCGATGACCTGGGAAAGGCCACCAAGGGCTGCTGGAGTTTGTTCCCTTCCCTGTGTTCCTTGAGGTGATTGTCAGCCCAGCTCAGAACCAGGAGCTGGGGTTCCCTGGGTGAGGAAGACACAGTTTTTTGCAAGCGCAGGCTTACGTCTCCTGGGTTTGTACCTCTTTTTTTTCCCCAGTAAATGAGTGTTATCTTTCCTTAGGTCTTTGGGTCTCCCTGAAACTGCTCCCTGGGGACCTGGCTCAGGTTCAAAAGGACTTTTCCCACCTGGTCGACAGATCAACTGCTGTGGCTCGGAAGATGGGATTCCCTGAGATCATCCTTCCTGGTAGGTGCCCTGTGCCTCTGCACCTCCATGGAGGGAAGGAGCCAGTAGAGATTCTAGAATTCCCGTGAATGGATTTATTTTCGAACTGTCTGAAAACGTGGTGCCCAAGGATCTGAAATGTTGACCTGTGAAACCGTATGAAAAACCCACTTCTGAAATGGTTTGAATTTCAGGTGACGTTCGAAATGACATCTATGTCACCCTGATCCAGGGGGAGTTTGACAAAGGCAAGAAGAAGACTCCCAAGAACGTCGAAGTCACCATGTCTGTCCACGATGAAGATGGAAACCTGCAAGAGGTGCGACGGCCCCTCAAACCCGGTAACCCCCAGTGCCTCTTGCTTTGATTCCAGGCCTCACCTTTCCTTCCCCCCCTCCCCTGTGTTTGTCTCCAAAGAAAGCCATCCATCCTGGGGCTGGGTATGAGGGTGTCTCCGAGTACAAGTCTGTGGTTTATTACCAAGTCAAACAACCCTGTTGGTACGAAACCGTGAAGGTACGAGGGTGGGAGTCCCTGTCCTGCATTCTGTGCATCCAGAGCAGGGCTGAGTGAAACCCACAGCCCCCGGTGTCCTGTGGGATGGCTGGGCTGGGAATGGGGCTGCTCTGTGACCGTGTCCCCCCGTGCAGGTGGCCATTGCAATAGAGGAGGTCAGTCGGTGCCATCTGAGGTTCACCTTCCGCCATCGGTCGTCCCAGGAGTGTGAGTATCAGGGTCTGTGCCCTTCCCACCCTCATTGGGATCTTCTGAGCACCCACCAAAGGAGGAGCCCTGCCATCTCCAGTGGTTTCCAGTGTTGGGGAGGGGCAGGGACTTCCACATCCATAACTTACAAACAGATACAGGAAATCCCAACCAAATGCAGTTCTGTATCAGACAATCAGGGGATCAGGTTGGAAAAGCCCTCTGGGATGGTGGAGTCCAGCCATTAATGTGAACATTTCTCAGCACAAATAAGCAGTAAAATGTGGTGAGAGGTGCTGCAGAGAGGAGGTTTTTTGGGTTGCAGGTACCTTTTAAGTGCCCTGAGAGTCTAATAAATAAAGAAGCTGCTGACTCAGTTAGAGATCTGCACTGTGGGTTGTATGGACATAAATAAGACAGTTCTTAATAAAGATTTCTCCTTCTGCTTGCAGCCAGGGATAGGTCTGAGAGAGCTTTTGGTGTGGGCTTTGTGAAGCTGATGAATGCAGATGGAACCACCCTGCAGGATGGCAAACACAACCTGATCATTTACAAGGTGACCTGGGCATTTTCTTCAACTGATCAAATCACTCTTGGCTGGTACTTCCTGCAGTAAAAACCTGGGAAGTGTTGGGGCGGACCTCCCTGAGCTCTGTGGCGTGAAAATATCTCAGTCCCCTGGCAGCAGGGCAGTGTTCTCCCTGGGGTTACCACAATTCCAGGGATGGCAATTCCAAACCCTCTCTGGCTGTCCCTGGGTGGAAGTCTGGCAGACAAGGGGCTCAGGGTAACCCAGCCCTTCTCCCTGTGTCCAACCAACAGGGGGATAACAAGAAAATGGAAGATGCCAAGAGCTACTTGAGCCTTCCCTGCACCAAAACAGAGGTGGAGGAGAAGGAGGCTCCTTCAGGGAAGAACCTGCACCACCTGGCCAACTTCACCCCCACCAAGGACAGCACCAAGGACAGTTTTCAGATTGCCACCGTGATCTGCTCCACCAAACTCACCCAGAACGGTAGGTCTTGTGCTGTGGGGGCGGAATAAAGAGGGCACTTTGTTCCCACAGTTCTCTGGCATTGCCCTCTGGAGGGGCAAAGTGCTTCAGCTGGATTTTTCTGTGTTGTGTGTCACTGGCAGCCCTGTCCTAGCTTTGTTGGCATCGTGCTCCCAGTACAAGCTACAGAGGTGTTTGTGCAGCCACTGGCAATCACATCCCACGAATCTTGTACCCAAACTGCCCCTGTTATATCAAACCAGTTGCATGGCATGTGTAGAAATGGCATCTGTCAGTGGCAGTATATCTGTGTTCTCAGAATTATTAACGTTTTAAGGATAATTATCTTCTCTGCCTGTTAAGGGTGCAGCAATTAGACCTGAGCTCAGCAGGCTGCTGTTGTCATTAATTCTCCTTTTTGTGCTGCCAGAGGGGTCAGAATGAAGTGATGTCCATGTGGGAATGAATGCAGCGTGTGCTGGTAAATGAGGGGAGATTTCCAGTATCTCTGGGATAGGTCAGGCCCTCTAATAAAATTCCTGGCTCGAGATACCTCCTCTTGAGTGGATGAGAAACCTGCAAACTGATCTCCAAATGCCTGGTGTTATCAGATTGCACCAAGGTTTCCATTTATAGCAAACCTTCCCTTCCTTGCCAAGACAAAAGAACCACCTCAAGGTAACACTTGGCATGTCAGGGTGACTTTTCCTTGTGCACTAATTCCAAAAATACCCTGCAGCCTTGTTGTGCAGCCCTTAAGTGAGCTGTGTGCCGGAGTTGCTGATTCTCTGCTCTGCCCTTGCCAGTTGACCTGCTGGGTTTGCTGAACTGGCGTTCCAACGCCCACAACATTGCCCACAACCTCAGGAAGCTCATGGAGGTGGAAGGAGGAGAAATTGTGAAGGTATCCACGACTCCAGTCTCCTGTTTATTGTCCAGGCTCTGCCCTGTGTGCCTGATGCTCTCCCTGGAGGGTTTGGGGCTGGTGTTGTACCCAGAGGGGTCTGTGTGGGCCGGGAGAGCAGTTCTGGCTGCTGAGCAACAGGGGAGTCCTCAAATCCTGGAATGGTTTGGGTGGGAAGGGACCTGAAATCTCCCATCCCACCCCCCGCCATGGGCTGGGACACCTCCCACCCTCCCAGGCTGCTCCAGCCTGGCCTTGGACACTCCCAGGGATGGGGCAGCCCATGGACACAAGACTCAGACCCCTTTCAGATGTTCTTTCATGGGCAGATCCTGCAGGATTCTAGAAATAAAGTTCTATTTTCCCACCCTTTCACTATTTATTCCCCCTCTAGTTTTTGCCAGACACCCTTGATGCACTTTTCAACATAATGATGGAAATGTCGGAGAACGAAACCTACGACTTCCTTGTGTTTGATGCCCTGGTGAGTCTTCCCTGGCTTCAGGGAATTTGTTTTCAGCCTGTTTGTGGTGATTCCTTTAGATGAGCAGTTGGGGTTTTGCTCTATTAATAAATAATATTTAAACACTTCTTAAGGCATTTTCAGGAGCTGGGACTGAAGTACCACAGTGACAACAGTAATAAATATTTAATAAACAAGTATTTAGTGATGAAAGTATTTAATAAAAGTATTTCACTAGAAGTATTTAGTGACTATTAGAACATGAATAGCACTGCAGCATTAATGCTCTTAGTGAAACAACCAACCTCTAACCCAGCAAAGTGGAATTGGAGACTGAGTGATGTTGGAATCAGAGACTCTGCAGCTCTGGACATGTGTTCCCTTTTGAATTTCTGGCAGGTATTTATTATTTCTTTGATTGGAGACATCAAGTTCCAGCATTTCAACGCTGTGCTTGAGACTTACATTTACAAACACTTCAGTGCCACCCTGGCATACGTGTGAGTACTGGGAGCCAGGCAGGGGCTCCCTCCTTGTCCTGCTGATGGGATCAGGGTTTGGTGATGGGAATGATGACATTCCTTAGGTCTTGTTTATGGCAATGTCATAAGGACAGAGAGTTCCATCCCATCCTCCTCTGCTTTCAGAACAGAAACCCTGTAATTACTGCTGAATATTCACAGCCATGGCACTCAAGGAGGCTCCTGATCCTCTGATTCGGGAGAGCCTTGATAAAAACCGCTCAGAATGTGCCACTTGTCTGCAGTTTGTGCTCCACACGTGGCACTGAGAACCCGTGGAGGAGGTGGCAGTCACCTCCAGGAGGAACTGGGGGTTTCCAGCTTCCTGAACCCATTTTAGGGAAGAAGTAAAGCAGATGGAGAAGCTGGAATTCTGGCCTGAATTTGTAGTATTCTGAGTATTCTCTGAGTGTTCATGAAGTGGTGAGGAAAATCTGGCATCCCATGGAGCCAAAGATTTCAGGAGGAAATGGGCTGTGAGGAGGAACCTCTGTTATCTGTTCATTAGTCTGCAGTTCCTCTCTGGAATGAGGAACTGAACTGTGTCTGTATTAGTTCTCCTTTGTGTTCTATTTGCAAAGGAAACTCACCAAAGTACTCAACTGTTACGTGGGAAATGCTGAGGATTCCAGCAAGACAGAATTGCTCTTTGCTGCCCTGAAGGCCCTCAAGTACCTGTTCAGGTTCATCGTCCAGTCCCGGGTGTTGTACCTGAGGTGAGACCAAGGCTGGGGATATCCCTCACTGTCTCGTCTATCACTCATTTAATAAGGGGCTTTTCCAGCCCTTTGTCTGAATCTGCAACAAATGAGTTGAGCAAAAGTCGGGAAACCCAATTTAAAGTTGTTCCCCGGGATAAAATCCCATTTCAGCTGCTCTGCCCCCCTTGGAGCTGGGTGTGTGACCAGCCTGTTCCATCTTTGCAGTGTTTATGGGAAAAGCGAAGATGGGAATGAGTTCAACGACGCCATTCGCCAGCTCTTCCTGTCCTTCAACGTCCTCATGGACCGGCCCCTGGAGGAGGCCGTCAAGATCAAGGTGAGCAGCGTTGGCAGCTTTGGCTGGATCAGCTGAGGCACTTGGGAAGGGGCTGGGCCACAGAAAGGAACAAACTCGGAGGAATGTGAAACCCCTTGGGATGTGAAACCCCAGTGTCGGGTTTGATGAACTGTGTGCAGCAGGAAAGGGAAGTATAAACCTGGAAGTTCATCAAATAAAGAGCAGCATCTCCTGGAGTGAGAGCTGCCAACCTGTGAAGGTGGGGCTGCTCAGCCCAGCCAGAGGCTGGAGCTGGAAATGTTCAACTGCTGCAAAAACCAATGTAATGCTGGGAGTTAAAGTGGTGGAAACGCAGATGGTTTCTAAGTGTATCTTAGATTTTTAGCTGCTTGTTTTTCTGGTGTCAGCTGGGTGATTACCCTCTGAGGAGGGGCAGAGTTGGAAGTTGGACCTGCTAAACTGTGCAGAACAGAGTCGGTTTAACTGCCCAGTGCTTTTTATGTCAGGCTGTGAGTTGTTTCATCCCTGGAACTGCAAGATGTTTGCAGAGATGGAAGAAGTTGTCCATGAATCCTTAGTCCTTCACCTTTCCCACTCTGCACTCACATGTGGGATCCTTGGAGGCTCTTTGGATGCATAAGTTTGATCTTAAGCCAGATCCCTACAGATGTCCCCAGATTTGCTCTTGACAAAATCTCGATGTGTCATGTGTGTTTCATGTCCTTGTGTTGTTTCACTCCAAGGGTGCAGCTTTGAAGTATTTGCCAAGCATCATAAATGATGTCAAACTGGTATTTGACCCCGCTGAGCTCAGGTAACTACATTAAGTTTGTTTGTCCTCTAAACCCAGCTCATCTGGTGGGAAGGATTTTGGAAACTTGGCTGCAAACAGGCACTGTAGTTCTGAGCTGATGGCGCAGACACTGTGCCCAGGTGCAGGACAGTGTCAGTGTGGGATGGGATGACACTGGTGAAGTGCTGACCCTCTGCTTCCCCTGTGCTTTGCTCCCCAGTGTCCTCTTCAGCAAGTTCATCCAGAGCATTCCTGACAACCAGCTCGTGAGACAGAAGCTGAACTGCCTGACCAAGATCGTGGAGAGTGATCTCTTCAAACAGCCTGGTGAGTGGCACATCGCAGGGGCTGGGTTCTGCACGAGGCCACAGACCCCTAGAAACGAGTTCCCGTGTCAGTCACCACTCACCTGCCATGAAATCCATCACTAGAAATACAGAATTCCTGCCCATGGAAGAGCTGAAGTGTTTTTTTGCTGTTCAGTCTTTATACAGTTCCCAGTGCTGTGGGATCCTGATCTGGAGTGTTGATTTAGAAAGCGGCAGAAGTTGAGTTTGCTGTTTGAGGCAATATATATTTAACTTATTAATGAGAGGGAAGGTTTCGACTGGATAGGAGGAAGAAGTTCCTCCCTGTGAGGGTGGGGAGACCCTGGCACAGGGTGCCCAGAGAAGCTGTGATTGTGCCATCCCTGGAAGAGCTCAAGTGGCTCTGAGCACATTCTGGTGTCCAGGATGAATTTGGGAGCAGAACACTCCTGTGTGGTGCCCGTGGACACTGAATGCTGAGGGTTTTCCTGAGGCCAACACGTGGAGCTGTGTCTCTGTTTCCTTTTCCAGAATGCAGAGAAGCTCTTCTGCCCCTGCTCATCGATCAGCTGAGTGGGCAGCTGGATGACAACTCCAACAAACCCGACCACGAGGCCTGTTCCCAGCTGCTGAGCAGCGTCCTGGAGGTCCTGGACAGGAAAGACGTGGTGAGCAGCAATTCCCAGGGGTGCCAGTCCAGGTTAATTCTCCTTATGAGAGGTTATGGTAAAGAAACCTTCTCAACTTACGCTTTACAGCATTAGGAGGTTGGGATGTTTGCAGAAGTTGTGTTGCTTTGCTGTGTAGTTCTGTGTAGAACTGAAGCTCTTTGTAGAAACTGTGTCCAAAAAGGAGCCAGGAGAGGTTGAATTAATCGCTCTCCTACAGTAGTAAAAGCCATTGCTACCCTTTCTAGGGACCAAAATGTTACTGTGGGGGCTGGCTGCATAGCTTGGAGTGAGCCATGGAAGTGTTTGGTTTGTGGCTTCCCCTGCTGCGGTCACTGCTCAGTCACGGGAATGCTGGCCATGGGAATGGATTCTGAGGTGCTGTGAAAAGACTGGTTTGACCTGAAGAGCTGTTCAGGGTAAACAAAGCCAAATCCAAGCAGCAGGATGAGCTGACGAAGCAGGGACAGATAATCGGCCGAGCTCCCCGGCAGTGAATTGCTGCAGTGTCGGAATCGATGCCCATGTGCTTCAATCCCCTTTTTCCCTTCCCCTGCCCACAGTGAAGCACTGGCAGGGCGGTGCTGGCGGGCAGGAGTTCTCTCTGCAGCGCTGCACGCCGGGGATGGGCTCTCATTTCCCTTCTTGCCCATGGCAGGGCCCCACGGGCCGGAACATCGAGCAGATCATGGAGCGGCTGCTGCGCCGGATCAACCGCACGGTGATCGGGATGAGCCGCCAGTCCCCGCACATCGTGAGGCCTTTTCCTGCTCCCCCCACCCTCAACCGGCTGGTGGTGGGGAATTCCTTCCCCTGGGGGGTTCCAGGGTGCAGCAGTGGTTCATGAAATCACCAACCCCATTTCCTCCAGGGCTTCTGTGCCACTCGGACGTGGCTGTTGGTGGTTTGGGGAGGCCAGGGATGAGGATCCCACTTGTCCTTCTCTGGCTGTACTTGGGAATTATTCCTTGTGGGGGTGATTTCAAGTTCCTTTGGGCCCTTGTACACAGAGAGTTGGGGTTCAGTGCAGTTTGTAACTGCAGACATGAGGAGTCTGCTGGAAAAATGCTCTTTCACCACCGTGGCTGAAGAGGATTGAGGGGTGACATTTCTGACTGCTGTGGGGTATCTTAGGAGGTGTAAGCAGTTGGAATGTTTTCGTTTTTTCTCATACAGAAAGATGGAAAAATCAGAGGCTGGGTATATATCTTCCTTTTTGGTAACTCTAAAGCCACGCTAAGATGTGACCCATGAGAACGGCAGCTGATGTCAGGCCTTGGCTAAGCAGGGCTGTGACATTGGGGGAGGTCCCACAGGCCACACTTGGAACGTGCAGTGCTCAGTCCAGAGGGATAACCCAGGGCTTGGTTTTGCCATTGCAGGGGATTTTCGTGGCCTGCATGACAGCCATCCTGAGGCAGATGGAGGACTCCCACTACAACCATTACATCAACACTTTCAAAACCACGCAGGACATCGTTGTAAGTCAGCCTGGCTGGGGAAGGAGCTCACTCAGGAGCTCACTCAGGAGCCTCTGAAATGTCGTTTGGAGTTGCTGGGTTGGGTCTGGGGTGACTGAGCCACATCCATCACTGAGATCCCTGGGCTCCTGATGCCACTGCCCTGGGGATTTATCCAGGGGGTCACACTGGGTGTTCCTGACTCAGGAGAGCCCCAGAACAGCATTTGTGACATTGAGTAGAAATGTAGTTAATGACTGTTTGAGTCAGGAGCCAGAAGAGCGAATGAAGATGAAAAGGAGCAGCATTTCCCTCTCTCATTCTCATTGTCTCTCCTTGTGCTCCTCTTCATCCAATTCTTCCTCCTCCTCTGAAATTCAGTGAAATGTTTTATTCTTGCTTTAGATGGAGCAACACAGCCACCTACAGGTCTTTCACTTCTACTTGTGCCTTTTACCTTCCCCACACAGTTCAGGGGGAAGGAAGGAAAGACCCAGATCAGGGAGGTTCAGGAATTGCTCTGGGGCTGAGCCACAAAGGAGGGAGAAGGGTCTGGGTTGTGTGGAAACCCCGGGGAGGAAACCTGGGAAGGTGAATCTGGTGGAGTTTGGAAAAAGGTGGAGTCGAGGCAGAACTGAAACTGATTTGAAGTTGAGGTTCCCTCAGTTCATAATTTTCCCCGGTTTGCTAGAAATTTCTGCAGCTCAGATAGTGACTATTCCTTTTGTATTTCTGTGTTTCATAAAGCTGCTCTATGAGGCCACATCAATGATAGAATGGTGTAATTATTAAAACTTCTCGCTCCTCATTTAGGAGAGAATCACAGAGTGGTTTGCCCTTAACCTTGGTCCACCCCCCTGCCAGGGGCTGGGATGGATTTAAACAAAAACTGGTCAGAAATGACAGTTTCTGCTCTTATTTATAGACACCCTTAAACCTGCAGAAGCAAACCCAGCTTTGCTGTGGTGTAGTAGCTGTTAATGCCAACAGAATATTTTGGTTTGGTCTTGTAAGAATGATTGGGTTTGTCTTTGTTCTTCTTGCTCTGGCATTTCCAGCCCTGGCTTTGCATCATTCCCTGGTTGGTTTAACACTGTCAGAAGTTAATTCATGTCTCAAGGTGCCCTGTGTGAAGCCCAGCCCTTTCCATCACGCTCTGATTTAATAAAGCCTGAAGGGTTTTTACTGAGGCAGCACCAAATGCCCATTTTCCTCTCTCCATCACTTGCCAATTTTTCAGAGCAGACTGTTCAGCTGAGCAGAGGTTTCTCTGCTGCTGATGGATTCAGGGAGTGGTTTCTGCCATGCCCTTCTGTGCTCCCTGTGCTGTCACTGGGGGCTCTGGGGTTGATGGAAGTGTTCAGAGGTGGCTTTTATCCTGCCCAGACCACACTGTGCAGATCAATATTCTTGATTTCCCTCCTTCAGCTCATTTTTCCTTTCCCTTCTTTCTCGTTCTGCAATTCAACCTTGCCTTGCCCAAGTCTTAAGTTTTGTTTGGAGAACATAAAAAGTGTTTTTTCTACAATGATGCTCTGAATCAGATGCCTGACAATAATGTTCACTACCTGCCCATAACTGTCCTCCTTAAACTAGACCAGAAAAGACTTAACTAATGCAATTTATTTATCAATACATGAGAATTTCCAGCTTTACAGAAGATACCACGTAGGGCTGTTGCACTGTCATCCTTCAGAGGTTTGGAAACAGGTCCCTGGAATGTTTTGGATCCAACTTGTGCAGCAGGACTGGCTCCAGCACAGCTTAATTCAAACCAGCAAAGGCAGATTGAATTAAACAGACCAGCACGTCCTGTGGAATTACTTCTCCTGGAGTAATTGGATGGATGAGATGTCAGAAGCAATTTAGTGATTGGACTGTGCCCACACAATGAGAGGTCCTTGCTGGGAGGAGCAGGGTATTGATTGCTGATCACTGGGCTCGTTCGTCAATGCACTGCAAACATTTGCATTTCCCTGTGGTTTTTATGGGGTTAAAAATGCCTGTAACCTGATGGGCTGTGGGGTTGATTTTTCCAACAGGACTTCCTGATGGAAACATTCATTATGTTCAAGGATCTGATTGGAAAAAACGTGTACGCAGCTGACTGGATGGTCATGAATATGATGCAGAGCAGGTATCTCTATATGTGTTTTATATATACACATAGATACATTTACTTCTATTTCAAGCGCTGCTTTGGACCCTTTTTCTATTTCTGAAAGGAGGGTCACACACAAAAGCAGGTTTATTTCCTGTAACCATTTCAGGGTGATTTAAATTAGATTCCAGTAAATTGTATTTCCTGTGCATTTCCAGTGATGGAGCTGGAACTGTTTCTCCTGCCCAAAGAACACAATCAAACCTTCCATCCACTTGGGGAGAGGCAATAAATCAGAGCAGCCTTTTTGCTTTCAGCTCTGGGGCAGTGCCATGGCAAGGCCAAAGCCAGGGCTGGACAGTGTTTAACCACTCTCCCACTGGAGATTGTCCCTGATACCCAACCTGAGGCCATTAGACCAAAGAATAACTTCCCTCGAGTGTTCCTCTACTGGGAAAGAGGTGAAATAGGTGATAAGGGAATTCCTGCCTTTTTTGGGAGCATCTGGTCTTGCTTCCTGCACTCGTGTGTAGGAGCCAGAGACCCAGAGCTGCCAAGTTACTCATTTTTCCCAGGGCCACCCTTTATTTGCTGTTTTTACCTCCTCAGGGTTTTCCTCAGGGCAGTGAACCAATTCACCACTGTCCTCAACCGTGTCTTTCTGGAAAAGAAAACCTTTGAACTCCAGGTAATTGTCCCGTTGTTGCTGGATTTTCGATGGACCCCAGACCTGAAGGGCGGGAAGAGCCAAGAAACCCCAGAGTGAATCAGGGCTCCCCAACTCATTCCTGCTCAAGGGAGATGGCAGCTCTGGGGCTGTGCAGCTCTGGGGGGCTGCTGGGGGCTTTTCCTTTTGCCTTCTTCAGCCTCATTTCTCCTCCCCAGCTCTGGAACAACTATTTCCACCTGGCCGTGGCCTTCCTCACCCACGAGTCCCTGCAGCTCGAGACCTTCTCCCAGGCCAAGCGCAGCAAAATCATCAAGAAGTGAGTTGGCATTTCCAGGCTGCCAGGAGAGGCTGCGTTTCCCCAGCACCCCTCGGGATGAGAGGAGGTGCCATGGAGGTGTTTCATTAATGAGGGATGACCGAGGGGTCCCAGGGGGTGTCTCAGGCAGACCCTGAGCTCCTCAGGCTGGGCTCTAACACCTTGGCAGGAGGTTCCTTCCACTGGAGCTTCTGTAACAGGCTCCTCATAGTTCCCCAAGTTCCTTTCTGCAACTCCTTGGCCTTTAGGGAAGGGAGGGAAGAGGAATCCTGAAACCCCTCCAGCTTCTTAGTCCCCCACCTCTGTATTTTCTGAGAGCACTTCAGAGCCATCCACACCCCAGAATTAGGAATAAATATCCCACTTTTTAGGGACTGAGCAGCTTTCACTCCTTCATTTAGTTGGAATCAAGTGCTTAAATATCTTTGAAGATCTTAATACAGACTTTTATTAAGGCATCCCCAGTTCACATTTGCCATCTTTTCCCTGATTTAAGGAGCCTAATAATGAAATCTTGTTGCATTCCCTCCATGTCAGCATTTAAAGCTTTAGGGAAAAACACCAAATGCAACACAATCCTGTTTGGAATGGCAGGGGGCAGGAGGGCTGCAGCTCCATCCTGCTCTCAGGGGGCTGCAGGCTCCTGTCACAATCACCCTTTTGTAGGTGTGCCATTCAATTCTCAGTTCCAAAGGTAATTTCAGTGCTCAGACCTTTGTCATCTTTGTCTTTTAATCTTTTTTTTTTCCTAGGTATGGGGACATGAGAAAAGAAATTGGCTTCAAAATAAGGGATATGTGGTACAACCTGGGTGAGTTCCAGCACAGGAATTGTCTCTATTTGAGCTCTCAACTGGGTCTCAAATCCTTTCTTCCTTTGTAAGAGCTGCACGTGTTTAATGTGGGCAAATGCACTTCAGGTTCAGCTGTCTGAGCGCACAAAATCTCTTCCTTTTGCTGGGAATAACTTGCAGAAGCTGATTTTTTTCTCATATCAGCACTGAGATAATTCCTTAGATCCCCTGTGAAGAACATTGTGCCATGTAAAGGATGAGATTTTTCAGAGAGAGCCTTTGTGATTTCCAATTCAGTTCGGTTATTTTCATAGGATTGTTCCTGAATTGTGGAGCTGTAACTTGTTAGTTCTGCCTTAATTAGCCATTAACCTCATAAAATACACATTCTAAGTTTGGGCTTCATGGGCTTTATGTGAATAACGTGTTCAAACACTTGGACATCCCAATCCTGCCATTGGATGTGTCGGATTTCTTTGCAGGTCCCCACAAAATCAAATTCATTCCATCAATGGTGGGTCCAATCCTGGAGGTCACCCTGGTCCCAGAGCCTGAGCTCAGGAAAGCCACAATTCCCATCTTCTTTGACATGATGCAGTGTGAGTTCAACTTCAGTGGCAACGGCAACTTCCACATGGTAAGGGAACACCTTAAATGCACTAAATACACAGAAATGTCACACAGTGAAATGCCATATAGACAACACGGTGCACTGTATTTTCAGTTTGAGAATGAGCTGATCACCAAGCTGGACCAGGAGGTGGAGGGGGGCCGAGGGGATGAGCAGTACAAGATCCTGCTGGAGAAACTGTGAGTTGGATACTTTTTTACACTTTACTTGGCTCTCTTTCTGATGCACAGAAACCCTAATTCATCCCTGCAGTGGGCAGGGGGACCGTGATCTCAGTGCTGTACACACTCTGAGGCTGATTGCCACAAAAATGGGTTTATTGTGCAGCAGCAGCTTCCACAATTCCCCTGAAGTGGGAGATGGTAACCTCGAGTCAGGTGTCAGAGTGGCAAAGCCTGGGAGGAACAGGCTCAAAGTTACAAAATCAAAGCTTGTAACAGCAATTTATTGATCAGCCAGTCATGTTTGGAGCTGCCTGACTCTGTGTGAGTCCAGAGCTGAGTCTGTCCAGGAACATGGTTGGGTCGTTTGGGCTGGAATTCCATTTTTCCCCCTCGGGAGCAGAAGTGACCCTTCCCCTGTGTCCCTGGCTGTCCCCGCAGGCTCCTGGAGCACTGCAGGAAGCACAAGTACCTGGCTGGGCCCGGGGAGGTGTTTGTGCTGCTGGTGAGCAGCCTCCTGGAGAACCTGCTGGACTACAGGACCATCATGCACGACGAGAGCAAGGAGAACCGCATGAGCTGCACCGTCAACGTGCTGGTGGGACACGGGCCTGGCTGATGGGGGTCTTGGGGGGGTTCTTTTGGCTGAGGAGGGTGTTCAGTTAATTCCTGCTCAACTCCTGGTTCATGCTGTGCCCAAATGAAGCCCTCAAGGGATGAAGGGGAAAAGAGGCACAGTCCCAGATCAAGTTGTGTGGCTGATCCTTGTGTAAATCCAGACCTGGAGGCCTGAAGTACAGGCAGGGAAGAGATCCCCTGGTTTGAGTCCCTGTGTAACTTCACACAATTCACCTTCTCTGATTCCCCCTTTTCTGGAGGTGATGGCAAACCCCACCTTGTGTGCAAAGGCGGGTTACAGGGATACATGAACCTGAGTAGCCAAGAGATCTTTAAATCATCTCAAGCTGATGTTCAAGTTCCTTGTCTGTGCAAATGTGTGGTGCTTTACATTCTGAGTTTGCCTTTTCCTGTCGTTGGCAGAATTTTTACAAGGAGAAGAAGCGAGAGGACATTTACATCAGGTATTGCCCCCCTCCATAAGGCTGGGAAAAGCCTTTTTCCTCTGTACATGGACACAGGAGCCCTTCCCAGCCAGGGCCAAGAGCTTTTCCTTCCTGCAGGTATCTGTACAAACTGAGGGACCTGCACACGGACTGTGAGAACTTCACAGAGGCAGCACACACCCTGCTCCTCCACGCAGAGCTGCTCCAGGTATTCACCAAAGCCAGGGGTGGGGTTTAAACAAAGTGCAAACAGCTCAGAATAAACAATTCTCTTATTTCTCCCCCCATTTTTAACATGACATTGCATCACATGGGCACCAATGGTCATTAAGGAGCTCTTCATCTTGCAAATTGTACAGCAGCTGAATGACTAAAAGCAAAAACATAATTAGCACCAATTTGTTGCATCCTCGTGGTGGGAGCTGGGAGAAAAATAGCTTGTGTCACTGCCAGGCTCCCTTTGCCCTGCTGGGGGATTTGTGTGGAACGTTGGATTTGTCTGTGTTACCCCCTGTACGGGTTTGTTCAGCTGCAAATGCTGCAGTTCCTCTCCCTGTTCCCCCTGTGCAGTGGTCAGAGAAGCCCTGTGTGCCCCACCTCATGCAGAGGGACAGTTACTACGTCTACTCACAGCAGGAGCTCAAGGAGAAGCTCTACCAAGAAATCATCTCCTTCTTTGACAAGGGCAAAGTGAGTGTCTGACGCTGTTCTCCCGGGAAATACTGACCTGGGAATTTTCTAAATGTCTCCTAATGCCTTCAGGCTGAAAGGGGAGAGGTTTAGATGGGATTTGGGGAAGGAATTCCTGGCTGGGAGGGTGGGCAGACCCTGGCACAGGGTGCCCAGAGAAGCTGTGGCTGCCCCTGGATCCCTGGGAGTGCCCAAGGGCAGGTTGGAGCAGCCTGGGACAGTGGGAGGTGTCCCTGCCCATGGCAAGGGCACTGGATGGGTTTGAAGGTCCCTTCCAACCCAAACCCTTCCAGGATTCCATGATGAGACAAAGCCAAGGAGGCTGTTGGAGTGTTGGTGTGGGAGGGACCAGCTGGGCTTCCCTCGGCTGCTCAGACATGTCCTTCCACTCTCTGTGCCTCAGTTTTCCTGTCAGGGTTACAGGGCAAATGTTGCATCATTAATTATTCATCTCTGTAAGTGACTTTCAGATCCACGAATCAAAAGGTTCTGTAGGACTGCGATAATTACTGCAAAAAAATGTCCATCCCAGGTCTGAGGGAGAGTTGGCAGTGCATGAAAGTCCTGCCTGGGTGAAAATCAGCTGCGTTTCTCTTTACCTGTCTGGGGTAATGAGTCCTTTTAACTGAGTCTTTTATGTTATTTGTGCTCTTCTTCCCCCACCTGCCTCCTCCACCCTCCCTGGAGATGTGGGAAAAAGCCATTCAGCTGAGCAAGGAGTTGGCTGACATGTATGAGAACAAGGTCTTTGATTATGAGGGGCTTGGGAATCTCCTGGTAAGACTTCTTTTTTTCTCCATTTTCAGCGAGTTTAAATGAATATTATTGAGCAGGATTGGCCTAAAATGCATTTATGTTAAAGACAAACAATCCAACATCTAACCCTGACTGCTTAAATTAATATTGAGCAGGTTCAGCCTGAAATACATTTATGTTAAAGACAAACAAAGCAACAAAACCCCCGTGGCTTTGTAAATCTTAATGTTGGAATAACGTTTTCATATTTTTTTAAAGTATATTTTGACCTCCTAATTAGCACGACAGTGCCATGAGCAGACTCTTAGAATTCTTGCTCTTAATTAAATAAAGTAACACTGGCAAGGTGTTTTTTTCAGGGTCCATAAATCTCATCACCTTGTTATTTCTGTGGTAAAATCAGTGTGCATGAACACAGAGCTGCTGAACCCTCTTGGTTCTGAATTATTTTCGTGCTTAAAGATGCAACCAGATGGTCTTTATGTTCTTTCATAGGAGGCTCATCTGGCCAGTTTGATTCCTGCCAGTTCTCTGACATTTTGTCACCATTTGTGTCTCCTCAGCTTCAGAATATATTTATGTTTAATTTGCTTTCCGATAGTTCAGGATTTCAAGTGCCCTTCTGGAATTGTTCTCGTGTCTGCAAACCAGGAAATGAAGTTGATTCTGGCCCAGACAATCCAAATATTGAATCAAGTAAATGGAGAAGTGTGAGGGGACTGTATCAAACAAGCCATTGTGGAATGTGCTGTGAGCTCCAGCCTGACAATGTCCTGGGGTATTCCACAGTGAAATTGTGCTGTCTCTCTCTCCTTTCCAGAAAAAAAGAGCTACTTTTTATGAGAACATCATGAAGGCCATGAGGCCTCAGCCAGAGTACTTCGCTGTTGGATACTACGGGCAGGGCTTCCCCTCCTTCCTCAGGGTAAGGATCCTCCAACACACAAATTCTGGGGTGCTGGGAACCCCCAAAGCCCCAACTTCTGCAGAGCACCCAAGGAAATTCAATGCCAGGACTCCTTTTCCCTTGAATGGCAGCTCTAAACCCCTCCAGTGTCTACAAAGAGACGGGTGGGAGATGAAACGTTCTCTGGTCCCAGAGTCACAGCTCTGAGCCGAGATCTCTGAGGGGGCTCTGTCTGTGTTTGAAAAGCTCTTTCCCGTTGCTCTGTTGAGGGTTAATTCCCTTTTTCTCTGTTCCTGTCCCCAGAATAAAATCTTCATTTACCGTGGCAAGGAGTACGAGCGGAGGGAGGATTTCAACCTGAAGCTGCTGACGCAGTTCCCCAGTGCCGAGAAGATGACCAGCACTGCCCCTCCAGGGGAGGACATCAAGAATTCCCCCAAACAGTGTATCCCAAACATTCCAAAGCTTCCTTTGCCCTGGGACTGATGGGCAGCAGTAACGAGCAAGGAGCTCATTGCTGCAGGGGGGGCTTTGGAGGCTGGAAAACAGGAATATCCAGAGGGGCAGGAGTGGATGGGAAGAGCCTGGGGAGGAGGAACAGGCGGATGTTGTCAGTTAAACAAGGGGCTGTTTGGGGTGGAGCCAGAACAGGTTGTAGGGGAGGGTTTCTCGTGCTGTTTCCTTGGGCATTTTGGGGTGAAAGAGGAGAAATGCAGGCAGTGGAAGTGGGATACAGAGGGAAGGTGTTCCCTCCTTGCCTGCAGTTCGTTAGGTTTGGGTTTTTTCCCCTCAAAGTCACTTTGTAGGAAGTGTGAAGTGATTATGTTGATGCAACTTGGATGAACAGCCCTTATTATTTATTATTATTATTGTTCCTCTTTGCTGGTGGAACTCCAAACTGTGTCACAAGACCCCACTGGCCTTCAGATCCTCTTAACCATGGCCATGACCAAGTGCCACGTGGTGAAGAGGCTTCAGATTCCTGCCCGTGACTGGGGTCAGTGTCAGATTTGCTCCTGGAACATCTACAGCAGGAAAAACCAAGTTCCTGGGCTTCCAGTCTGTGCTGAGCAGGCCAGACCAGAGGGTCTGGTGGTCCAGTTTGGCCTTAAATTCCTGTGCACGAAGTCCCAACTCAGGCAGTGACACCAGATGCTTCCCTTGCAACAATCCTGCCAAGCACTAAATCCACATCGGAAATTAAAATCCAGTCAAGCCCAAACTTGGTATCAGAAATGCCTCTTGTGTTGCTGCTTTGTTTCAGCTGCTTCCTCTGCATCTGTTTGTGTGTGTTCTGATGTTTTTGGCTCAGGATGAACCTGAACTGCAGCATTTGGATCCAGATGTGAACTGCTGCAGCAGTTTGGGGGTGTTTTGGTCCCGGGTCTCTGGCACAGCCCCACGATCAAGGGGAGCAGCTGCACAGGCTGGACTTGGGACAGGATCTTGTGGGACTCCTCCAAACCCCTCCTGAGGAGTTTGGGTGCCCAGAGCCCTCGTGTGTTACAGGCCCCGATGGTTCTGTGGTGTGTTTGGATTTCGGGCTGTTTTAACCTTCTGCGTCTCAGGCTGGAAACAGGAAGGGTGTTGCTCTCCCTCTCCTGATTTCCCAGAAGGATTTGTAGCTTTTCATCCTTAACCAGAGCTGCTCAGATGTGCAGTGCTTCATTGTGAAGCCTGTGATGAACCTGCCACCGAATTACAAAGATAAACCCGTTCCTGAACAGATCTTAAAGTAATTTATTTTCCTTTTCCCTCAACATTTCCTCTGTTACTTTTCCCAGCTAATTTAAACACGGAGTGCAATGCCTTTGTGTCCTGTGTAAATTTGTTAATTACCCCAGTTTAAACTTGGTGGTGAAAGGGAACAGTTGAATATTCATGTGAAGGAGGATGGAAGGTGAAGAAACTGAGCACTGACTCTGCTGCTTTCCAGCTACTACAGAGCCAACGAGGTGCAGAAGTTCACATACTCCAGACCTGTCAGGAAAGGAGAGAAAGACCCAGACAACGAGTTTGCTGTGAGTCCCTTGTCCTTTATTTTATTGGTGGCATTTTGACCAACACTGTCACCTTTTCTTCACAGGAGAGACTTGAATTGCAAGGCCAATATTTTCCTTACATCTTGGAATTTTTTCCTTTCTCCCTCTAGACTATGTGGATAGAAAGGACGACCTACACAACAGCCTATTCATTCCCAGGAATCCTCAAGTGGTTTGAAGTGAAGCAGGTCACAATGGTGAGTCCTGTGTGGGGCTGGATCTCCTCCTCCCGTCTCTCTTGAGTCTGTGGAGTCTTGTAACAGTTGGGACTGACAGGATGTGGCACATCAGTCATTTCTGGGGCAGATATAAAAGCAAATTTCCTGATTTCATCTTCAGGGCAGAGGAATAAATCATGGATCACAGAATCCCAGAAAGGTTTGGGTTGGAAGGGACCTTAAAGATCATCCCATCCCTGGGCAGGGGCACCTTCCACCATCCCAGGCTGCTCCAGCCTGGCCTTGGACACTCCCAGGGATCCAGGGGCAGCCACAGCTTCTCTGGGCACCCTGTGCCAGGGCCTGCCCACCCTCCCAGCCATTCAGCTAAAAACCGAATGAAGGTTTGAAGGTGGTTTTTTTTCTGTTCTTCTAACCCAAGTTCCTTGTGTCCCTGTTGTCCCTCAGGAGGAGATCAGCCCCCTGGAGAACGCCATCGAAACCATGGAGGTGACCAACGAGAAGATCACCAACATCGTGCAGCAGCACATGTGGGACCGGAGCCTGCCCGTGCACCCCCTGTCCATGCTGCTCAACGGCATCGTGGACCCGGCCGTCATGGGGGGATACTCCAACTATGAGAAGGTCTGGGGCCCAGAGCCCTGGGGACAGGCTGGGAGAGCTGGGGGTGTCCAGCCAGAGAGACCCTGGAGCCCCTTCCAGAACCTAAAGGGGCTCCAGGAGCTGGAGAGGGACTGGGGACAAGGGATGGAGGGACAGGACACAGGGAATGGCTTCCCACTGCCAGAGGGAGATTGGGAAGGAGTTCTTTACTCTTCTTTCTGTTGATTCCCAGCATTTAATGAGGATATTTCCAGCACAAAATCTATTTCCATGAACTGAAGAGCTGATGTTAAAGCCCCTCTGGTTCCCCTCAGATGTGTCCAGTCACCAGTTCAGTGGGAGAGGGGCTGACTGAGCTGGGCTCCAACTCTGCTGACTCCAGAGAAGTTGCAATTTTTGCCAGGGTGATTTGGCCCTAAATCCTTCAATTTTATGAATTAAGGTTGACATAAAGTTTAGAATTACGAAAGTGGGAAAGCAGTTAGAACTAGAAAACGCAAAGTATCTGCAGCCACATCTGGAAATATTCATTTCTGGGTCATATTTTCCTGTTTCAGCTGAAGATCAGCACAGAACATTTGGCTTTTGTGGGCGGCTCAGATCTTGAGTTTTAATTGTTTCAGTGGAGCCAAAAAGCCAAAGTCTGTGTTTTTAACATCTTTCTTCTTGCAATAATTAAACACTTTCAAGACACAACCTCTGGGACCTCCCCAACAGCCCTTTCCCAGGCTGAGCTCCACCTGCCATCAGAATCTCACCCCAGCCCTACCAACACTTGTCCACACAAGTTCATGGCACACAGAACCAAATAAAAAAATTATTAGGGATTTTATCTAGGAAAAAAAACTAAAAATGAAATACTTCTGACCAGTAATGGTGATCCTTTTCAGTGGGGTACTGCAGCACATCCTGGGAATTGGCACAGCTTTAAGGTTTCAGTCCAGGAAAGTGGATTTTTGTTTGCTCAGCTTTAAACCCGGACCAGGTTCTGTTGATTAAAAGTCAAACCCAGGAGAAGTGGAGACTAAAGGTGCTTTGTTGAAGCAAATGAGAGTCCAAACCCAACAGCATCTTTATTGGTAACGAGCCCCAGGTGAAATGTTGGATTTAAGGGCTTAAATCCTAAACTTTGGGAAGTTGCAGCGCAGGGGGGATGTCCTCGTGTGCTGGAGGTCACTGCAGAGCCCCGTGTCATCTCCTCTCTCTGCTTTCAGGCCTTTTTCACAGACAAGTATCTTCAAGAACATCCTGAGGACCAAGACAAAATTGAGCTGCTGAAGCAACAAATCGCAATCCAGGTGTGGAACTGGGGAAGGACTGGGAGCCGTGTGGGAGGGCAGGGGTTTGTTCTGGAATGTCAGCACACCAGTCTGGGGGGGTACAACTGCTGCTTCCTGCCCCTGCACGCTCCAAACGTACTCCCCGAGGTCCTGTGTGTGTGGGGAAGATCCCCTGAGTCCTCCGGGACCTTCGTGTCCCTCTGCAGATGCCGCTGCTGGCGGAGGGGCTGCGGATCCACGGGGAGAAGCTGACGGAGCAGCTGCGGCCGCTGCACGAGCGGCTCACGGGCTGCTTCAGGGAGCTGAGGAGGAGGGTGGAGAGGCAGTACGGGGTCATAACCCTGGTGAGGAGCCGAGGGGGCTCGGGGACCCTCCCACATCAGCTGCCCCCCTTCCCAGGGGGACTGGGGGGCTCTGGTTTCCCATTGGGATGGGGGGCTCTGGTGTCCCAGTGGGACTGGGGGGCTCTGGTTTCCCGGTGGGACTGGGGGCTCTNGGCTCTGGTTTCTCAGCAGGACTGGGGGCTGTGGTTCCTCACTGTGTGCTTTGTGCAGCCCCCGGCCCTGACCGAGAGGAAGCCCAGCAGGTCGGGCTCCGTGGTGCTGCCCTACATCATGTCCTCCACCCTGAGGAGGCTCTCGGTCACCTCGGTGGCCTCCTCTGTGCTCTCCACGTCCTCCACGTCCTCTGACAGCACTTCCTCCCGGCCTGGCTCTGATGGGTCAGTAGCTGCCTTTGCACACTGCAGAAATGTGTAAAATCAACATTTATTCCATGCTAATCCTGCCTTAAATGCACAAGCAGGCCTTCAAGTATCTGATGGGCTCATGTTTCATGTTTTTCCTCTCTTTTGGGCCACAGATCTATCCTGGAGCCTCTCTTGGAGAGGAGAATATCAACATCTTCCAGAGCTGAGGAGCTGCCCGTGAAAGATGATGGTGACAACAGGATCAGCAAACTCAAGAGGAAGGAGTGGAGCATTAGCAAGTCTCAGGTTATTGTGGAGAAGGAGCCAGAAACAGAACTGACTTCCAAAATGGTAAAACAATAACCAGAGCAATAATGAGAACACAGCAGGGGGATTTGAGTGTTTCCATTGCTGTCAGCCCTGCTGCCCACTGGGAACTTCACTAAACACTGGGAGGGGTTCAAATACCAAAGGCCTTGGTCATCTGAGTGATCCTTGTTTCTGTGGAAAATCAGTGTCACAGCCCCAAGAGCAGCTGGGCTGGAGGCACAGCCTGGCAACAGGAGGCTCCGATGCCCCACTGAGGTGCCCAGTGCCCATTTGTGCCCAGAGCAGAGCACAGGGTGTCCCTTTGGCCACGGCTGAGCTGCTTCCCCTCCTGTTCCACCTGAGTTTTCCTGGGGCTGCCAGCTCTGCTGCCCCTGTGAGGGCAGCCTGGCTCAGCCCAGCCTTGCTTTGTCTCTGTCCCACCCAGGGCACGGCAGGGAAAGCCCAGAGGCCCAAGAGTCTCCAGCTGGGAGACAACAGACTGACTCTGCTCCAGGGCTCTTCTCTGCAGCCGGCGACCCACAGCCCCCCTCCCATCACCCCCAAAACCCCACGGACCCAGAGTAAGTTCTGCTGCAGGAGTGGAGACATGGTTTGTGCAGCCTGAGGTAACTGAGGGAGGATCTGCTCGGGGTGAGCTCACAGAGAGTGGCTGGGGGCTGGGAATGTTTGGAGGCATTTCTGTCAGGTAACAGGTTTGGGCTGTGCTGCCAAAGATCACATTGGGGACTTAGAGCTCATTGTTAAAGATCAGTGTGTCAGAGGAATTCCACGGAGCAGGGAGACAACCAGAAAAGCAAATTCAGGAGTAGTGCTGAGGAGAGATCTGGGGAAGGGATGTGGAACCTTGCCCTCCCACTTAACCAGAGGCTTTAATTGCCATTAGGAGCAGCCCAGCTTCCTGAATCCTCCTGAAGTGTGAGCCCTTCTCTCCTCCATCAAGTGGAGTTAAAATGCCAGGGAATTCCCAGGTGGAGCTGAAGGGAAGCCCAGAGCACATGGAACATGTGCTGATGGATGCAGAGCCCTGCAGCTTCACATCAGCTCATCCTCTGGTGGAGAGAGAACTTCACATCAGCTCCCATCCACTTGGGGAGAGAGAACTGTTCTGGACATTTGGGACTTGGGGGAGACACAGCTGTGACTCCCAGAAATCCACTCAGGTTCAGCTGCTAAAGCAGACAAGTGTTGGCAGATGGAAAGCACAAGATACTCAATGAACCCTCCTTGAAATTCCGTGTGTTGGGTCCCATTTCCTGGTCCTTTCCCACCTCCTTTAATGTCTTCTCTCGTTACTGTCGTTGCTTTTAGGTTTTCCCTCGTTGCAGGCCGATGGATTGGCAGCTCCACCCCCACCTCCCCCCAAGAGCAAACCCTACGAGAGCAGCCCCAGGAACTCTGTGGAGGTGAGGAAATGAGAGCTGACGTTTCTGTGCAAAGCAGCTTCGCAGAGAGGCACCAGTGGAATTTTCCGAGCTGTTCCAGGGTGGTGCCGCTTGGAACTTGTCTAATCATTTCACTTGTTCACTCCCTGAAACCACAAAAGAAGAAAAAAAGGTTTTTTGTTTTTCCCTTCAGGAGAAGGATGTGGAATGAAGTCCTTTTTCTTTTTTTGTTTCCAAGTGGGAGTTGTGTTGTCCTTGGTCAGGCAAAGGCTGGAGGGGTACCAGAGATACTGGAAGCTGATGGGAAAGGTTTAAAAACATCAGCAGCATCAAAGTGTGCAAAAATCTGGGCCTGAAAAAGGAGGTGGAAAATGTTCACCCGTTTCAGAGGTGCTGAAGTCTCTGAAAAAAACTCGATTGAAGAGTCGAGTTTTTCGAGTCATTAGTTGCTGGAATTCAGTGTTGCCTCTGGAGCTGCTGCCCTGGTGGCACTGGCAGGGACAGCCCAGCTCCAGGGATGCTCTGGGAGCTGCTGCTTCAAGAGGATTAAGAAAAGAGCCTCGTTCCCTGGAGCCTTGTAAGGAAAGTAATTATGAACATGTCCTGCCTTGCAACACTGCCCTTGGCTTGCAGCCAAAGGAAAGGGATTTCCGGGGCTGGAAAGAGAGATTGTGAAGTGTTTCCTGAAGGGTTTTGTTACTTTGCTGTTGTAAAGTTGTCTCTGTCTTCCTTTGGTTAACAAAGCCCTGAAACCCTGGCAGTTCTGAGCAGTGGTGGAGCCACATCTGGCTGCCCTGGCCTCTCACATCTCACTTATTTACAGGGTGCCCCTTGAAAGAGGCGGGGAAAGAGCTGGAAACAACCCTCCAATCCCCTGTGCCAGGCAGGCAGGACGTGGCTTGTTTGATTCGAGCTGCACTTGCTCCCATTTGATGGTGTTGGTTTTGCCATTCTGATCTGGGGGAATTTTACATCCTTTTTGGCCTCTGCTTCGTGCAGTTCCTCAAGTCAGACCAGTGGAAACAGTTGAATTCTGTTACCTGGAAGGAAATGGGTTTATTGCCACTGTAGTGATAAATGAAAGGGGGGATGGAAGAACCAAAGAGGGCCTGCAGGTCAGGAGCAACTGAAGTGTCTCCAGGAGCATATTTGGGCAACCAGAACATCTCTGTTCCTCCTGAGCTCTGGCCTGGTTTGCCCCTGGCAGGGGCTGCACGTGGTGCTCAGAGACTGAACTGGGGGATTTGGTCCTGGAAGAAACATCAGGACCTTTGGGATGTCCCATCCGGTGAAGCAAAGAGCCTCTGCTCACCAGTAATGGGTTATTTCTCTGTGCTTTCCTCTTCCCAGGTCGCTCCTCCACTGCCCAGCAGACGAGAGGCCAAACCTCCCCCTCCACCCCCAAAAACCAGGAAATCCAGCGTAGTGTCCTCAGAGCAGGGGCTGCAGTGAGGGGGGACCCCAGTGCCCTGGAACCTCCAGACTGGTCATCTCTGCCCCTCCTGCCCTCCCTGGAGCCTCCAGACTGGTCATCTCTGCCCCTCCTGGGGGAATACCCAGAGGAACTGTTGGGGACTGTGTTCCCTGAGCTCTGCTTTCCCTCTGACACTGATCAGAGTCTTCCTGCTGGAGTTTGTGTCTGTCCCTGAGTTTCTGTCACTGCTGCAATTCCAGCAGCTCCTTCCCAGTGTCAGATGTCCCAGGGGTGAGTGACACTGGGGCTGGAGCAGGGGGGACACGTCCAGCAGGATTGTCCTGTGAGCTGTGGCTGTGTTTGGGACACATCCCAGCCCTTCCCAGCAGCTCCTGCGTTTGAATGGGCTGGGAAAAGTCTCTTCTGGGAACGTGGGAGGTGAGAGAAGCTGCACTTTGACCAGGGCTTGTGCTGGGCCCAGTGGCATCGATACCAGGACACACTGGTAGCCCCTGGACTGATCCCAGGACACACTGGGCCCAGGAGCAGCCCCAGGAATCCACCCTGAGCTCAGGTGGTTCCTGCAGCCTTGACTTTGCCCAAATATCAATTATTCTCTTTTTTCCCTGCACCCATTTGTGGCAGAACTTGCTCTGGGTTTTAGACTCCCCCTGACCCTGGTTTTTAGTGGCCACTGGACTCTCAGGTGTGGGATGGATGTGAAAGGCAGGAATTATCTATTCATGTGAATTAGATGATTTTGGGAACATCTCCAGTGCGTTTTAAGCTGAGGGAGGAGGGGAGGGGGACAGTCCCCAGTGCTGATCTCTGCACGGGAGGAGTGAAGCACAGAGTGATGGTTTTACCCAACTCAGGGGTTTGGATAACACCAACCTCAAAGTGAAACATCCACACAACCCCTAATCCCATTTCACAGCCCTGCTGTCCAATCTCAAGTCTTTGAGGATTTTTTGTTTTATTTTCCTTTGGAGAATTCTGCTCAGCACTTGTTTGCTGGAGCTTTTAATTAGGACTGGTCGTGCTGTGTTGCAGGGTCCAATCCATACCAGGGGAAGGGAGGAACAGACGTTCCAGTGGATTTTGGGATTAGGAAAGGACACAGATTCCAGGGGGAGCAGAAAACCCTGCTGGATGTGCAGAGGTTTTTTGGGGAAGCCCCAACTCTGAGCCCAGGGTTTGCTCCTCACTCCCAGGGAGTTGGGCTCACACTGATCCCCCCTCACATTTTCGTCTCCTTATTTATTTTTTATAATTGTAAATGGAAATAATAAGTTTATATCTCTTATTTAACTGATTTTTTTTATAGTGAAATTATTCCTGGCCCATCTCTGCTGCCTTCTTTTCATGCTTTTAATTTTAATTAAAACCTTCACCATTTTACTGGTGCAGACCCAGGGTGAGTTTTTCTAAGAACTAAAGCAGAAAAATCAAACCAATGCTGTGATTTCACTGCCTGGCACACGAGTGTCCCCTGACTGTGCTTTATTCCCATGAATTAAAGCACCTTTAGGACAGTCTGGGCTCACGGGGGGTTCCCACCTTGACCCTCTTTGTCCCATCCAGGATCTGCAGAAGTTCCTCAGCAGCTCCAAAGTCCAGCCCCAATGCACGTTCATTAATTAATTAATACCAAGGTTTAATCCTGACAAACCCTGGGCCAGGTGAGCTCAGGAGCATTTGGGTGTTGGGGGAGGAGGTTTTGTGTGTTCTGGGATCCTGGATATGGTGGGTTCAATTCCAACCCCTGCAAATGCACTGAGAGAGTGGGATGGGTTCTTATCTTTATTTGTTAATTTTTTAAAATCCTCTGCAACTGAATCAGCAGAAAACGCAGCTTTGAGGTGGCTCTGAGTGGGGCAGGAGCTGTGGGGAGGGGAGGGAGGCTGCAGCTCTGGGGGTAAATAACACAATTCACTGAGTCTGTAAAACAAGGTGTACAAACTTCCGTGGCTTTTTTAAATATATTGACTGTTGTAAAGTTTGTAAATACCTTTTGGAAATAAATGTAGTTTTTATGACTGAACCAGTTAAAAAAAGAGCACCTGAAAGTCTTTCATACGCACAGGGAGGTGTGAGGGGAGTTGATTTTTGGGGTTTTTAACCAAGTTTTGTTGCTGTTTCATGCAGAGCTCAGTGAGCTCAGACTCTTTCGGGCTGTGCATGTGAAATCGAGGTTCTCCCATCCCCATTTTCATTGCAGGACACAAACCCTGAGCTGCTGCTCCCACCTCTGCCCTGGGACAAATAATCTACACAACAATTTTTTTCAACTATTGAAACTTCAGAGCTTTTATTCACAAAATGATCCAAGGGATGACCACAGGGGCAGGAACGGGCTGGAACTCGGCTCTGAAACCTCCTGCCTCTGGCTCCACTTGGCTTTGGGGGTTAAATCTTCTTTCTTCTGCCTTCCCCCTGCATCAGGCCCTGCTGTGACACACACCAGCTCCACTCTTGTTCCCCAGGGATGGGATTTCCAGCCTGAACCCCCCCCCATGGTGCTGGGGCCGGGGATTAGAGGGACACAAACCCAGAAAGGCCCTTTCCAGCCCCAGGGGTGACAGCTGGGACAGGGTGACAGCTCAGGGGGCTCAGGGTCACACGGGTTTGGGTTTGGGGTCAGCCTGGGGGGGCACAGCCTTGGCTGCAATGGAAACTCCTTGGGGTTGTGGGAGCTGCAGCCCTGAGGGGTTTGGGGTGGGGATGATCTGTCTGGAAAGGGGGGTTTCTGTTCCCTGAAATCCCCAGGGATGTGTGTTGGACCACAATTCCAGTATCTGTTCAGTACAAATAAGCTTAAAGATGACCTGAAATAATACTTATTTAGGTAACCCTGGTCTTGCATGGAACCCAGGCTCTGCATTCCTGGTCCTGAGTTTGTGAGGCTTTTTCAGGACAGGCTCCTCAGTGAAAAGCTGGAAAGTGTTTCAAGCACTTGAAACTTTGGGACTTGGCTTGAGCTTTGAAGGCCAGATTGAGCATTTCAGCCTTTCAGGATGGCTCAGGGACACTTCCTGGGAAGTGCTGACCATCTGGCCTCTCAGGGTGCTGCTGGATTAATTAAAGAGCACATCCTTGCTGGGGAGGACTCGTTCTGAGCTGTCACTGCCTTCATCTAATGGAAAAGCCATTTCCAGCCTGGGGACCTTGGGAGCAGCAGCTGCCAGATGGTGGATCCTTCAGCTGGCACAGGGAGCCCTGGCAGGGCAGCTGTGCTGGAGTGAGGTACAGTGGGTTTGACTTGTCTGGCTGGAACTGGGAATGGCCCTGCTGCACTGGGAGCACAAATCTGGGGTGACTGACCTGGGACTGGCTTAGGAGGGACTTGGGAACGATGCAGGTGACAGGGAGGGAGCAGGGCCCACCCTTGGAATGGTGTCTGGTTTAAGGTGTCCCTGCCCAGGGCAGGGTTGGAACAAGCTCATCTTTAGGTCCCTTCCAGCCCAAACCATTCTGGGATTCTGTAAGAGCCACTATTGCCTCACGTGGACTAAACGTAATCCCTCTTCCTCCCCCTCCACCCCTTTTATCCTCTTCCCTCATGTATTCCCCCAGTTTTCCCATAGTGATAAAGGCAAAAAAACGTGTTACTCACCACAACGTCCTTCAGATCCCTGATCCTGGAGTGCTGGAATGAGCCTGGGCACTCGGGCTGCACCTCCCCTAATTGTTCCATTTCATTTGCAATCTGGATGGGGAAGTGACACAGTGACAATCCCAGTTACAGATGAAGGTAAAGCTGCTTCAATTCCCCTTTTCCCCACGTGCAACAGCAACTGGAACCCAGGATGCTGCTGGGAGTGCTGTCAGGAGGGACTGGGCAGGATGGGAAACCCAGTGGTGGGGGCAGAACCTTCCAGAAGTGCTTTGCCATTTCCCTGTGCCCACTGACAGCTGTGGCTTCCCAAGGTCCCCGGTTGCTGTTCTTTGTCCGGGTGTCCAGTGTCACCTCAGCCCAGTTACTGCTGAACCCCTGTGTGTGTTCACAGACACATCTGGGGCTGTTTGGGGACACAGACAGGGCTACAGAAACACCCGGGTCGCCTCTCTTTGGCTGCCCCTTTCCCAGTTGTGGCAGCTCAGGACTCACCTCCTGCAATGGTCCCAGCAGCTCCTCCGTGCTCCGTTTGCCCCCTGGCTGCAGCCCAAAGGACCAGTGCTGGGCTGAGCAGAGTCCCACACACAGGGCCAACAGCAGGACAAACACCTTCCTGGACTTCTCCATCCTGGGAGAGAAAAAAGCATCGGGGGGCACAAAGGTGTTACAGCTCCATTCTTGTCTCGGGGGAGGATGAAAATGCTGCATTTCTGGACCACAGAACATGGAATGTCCTGAGTTGGAAGGGATGCACAAGGATCATCAAGAATTCCAGCGTGTGCCTGTGAGGGGCAGTTCTGATCTGGGGCTGAGCCACAGCTGCATTTGGAGCCTCTCAAAGTGTGGATTAGCTCCCTGTAAAGAGATTTGACACGTGAAGGATTTGGATGGGGATCTGAGCTCGGGGTTTGGAGCAGCCTGGAAGAGCTTCAGGCTGGTCTGGACCCCACCAGGGCCCTGGTGCTGTTTGGCAGATGAGATCAGTCCTCTTTCTGCCCCTCAAAAATTCCTCTTTGCATTCCCTTCTAATCCAGGTTCCCTCCACTTCCAGCACTGTATGCACAAAGTAAAGGGGGATTGGGATGATGTTGAAGCACATTTACCTGAGAGGGGCTGTAGAGCAGCTCCAAGTCCTCCCTGCTGGAAAGTGTCCTATGCCTGTGCCCTCACCTTTTGTAGCCGCCCAGTGCCCACCCTGCCCCAGCAGGGAGCTCTGATTCCATCTCCCGCAGCTCTGCTGTTCCATTACTGTCCTGCAGCACAAGGAAAGCTCATAATTGGACCCCCCCCGTGCAGCCATTAAATCCACCCATTTTCTCTGAGAGCCATAAAAGTAACGGGAGCTTTGGGAGCTCATAAATCCCACAGCCAGACCCGGCTGAGCCCTGGGAAACTCAGCATCTCTTCTGGCTGTGACTCATCTGTGAGTAAAAGTCCTCGGGTGAGTTTGAATTTGCTGAGGCCTTGAAATGGGTGAGGAATTGAGTTCTGAGAATCTCAGGATGGTTTGGATGGGAAGGGACGTTAAAGTTCACCCAGTGCCACCCCCTGCCCTGGGCAGGGACCCTTCCTGATGTCCCAGTCTGGCCTGGGACACTCCCATGGACATGGAACAACCTGGGACAGTGGCCCTGGACGAGCCTGAAGGTCCCTTCCCACCAAACCATGTTCTCAGTTCTTGAGTTTGTGCAGCTTTGCAAAGCAGCCCCAACTCTTTGTTGCAGAGTTAAATCCATTCTCACTCACAAATGGCCCTGTCAGGGGTGTGGGTGTATTTTGTACCCACCGGGCAGCTCTTCTGACTTGTTCTGGTGCCATTTCAATGTCTGTTCTCCAAACCTCCTCTGCTCTGGCTCCCACCCCCTCCTAGAGCTTAAGGGATGAAAAGCAATTTAATAATTTCAGGATTTAGTGACTCTCAGCAGAGTCATCCTTCCTGCTCCGATGTTCCAGCTGAGGAACTGCTCAACCTTCCCCTGCCTGGGACCTTTCCTGGGGGGTTGGAAGCTCTTTCCTCCCCCGTGAGCCATAAAAAAATGAACGTTATTTAAAGGTAAACAGAAGATTTTGCTGATCCCGAGGGAGGACACTCAGAACTCCTCTCCTGAAGGAACTGAACCAGGGACTCCGCTTTATGTTCTCAGGGGCTCCACAGAACTCAGAAATGTTTGTGTATCAGCCTGGCCTGAGACCAGGAGAACAGCCAGGCTTTGGGAACTCTCCAGGAACAGGTAAGAGGCACCAACCCCAAGGTCCCTTTGTTTTCCCAGCAGGGAAGTCTGAACTTCAACCCCAAAACTGCTGCTGTCCCTGCCCCAGCCAGGCAAGGTTGGGGTGTTTATTTCAATGAAGACAACCAAGACACTGTTTTCTCTTTCACACTTTTATTACTGCAACTTAAATGAGGCTGGAACCTGCACTTGCTGCCCAGGCTCCTCCCGAGGCTCTGTCAAAGCACCAGAGTCCCTTGGGTTCAGCTGGGAGTGGTGACATCTCATTGTCCAGGTGCTCCAGTGACAGCTCAGAGAGGTTTTATACACAGTGATTATGAAAATAGAGAGTATTTTTTCCCATACAATATTTTACTTCTGACAGCTACAAAATATGATAAAGAAAAATAATTCATTTATTTCTCTAGCCCTCGGAATCTTCTCCTGCTGCAGCACTCACATCACTCCCCCTGAAAGCCAGGAGGGAGCAAGGACCCCAAAATCCCACCAAGACATTTCCCCTGAAGCTCCAGGTCACTTCACCAAAGACATGGTGCTGTCCCAGAGCAATCCCGAGGAAATAATCCCAATCCTGAACCACAGGACCCTGGGATTCTGAGTCCTGGCAGTTCATGGCACGTGCCTGAGTCAGGCCAACCTGAAAATAAGGGAGACCCGTGAAATCCTCCCCCCTCAGTCAATCCTATCCTGCTCCACAATAATCCCTGACCTTCCCAGGCTGGTGGCAAAGCGACATTTCTGTAACAACTGAGAGACAACAAGGCAGGAGGACAGGGAATTGCACTGCAAGGAAGAGCCAACCCTCTGGGGAACTGGGGAACTCCACCCTGGGAGTTGTGGGATCCATTTCCTTAACTCGGGGTCAGGCTCAGCTTTGGGGTGTTTCAGCATCTGAGGTAAGTTCTGGATGCACCTTCTCTGTTGGTTTTTGGTATTGGTTCCTGTGCTTTGGGATTGTCTGGAGTGACCCCTGGGGGGGAGCTCAGAGGCTCCTGCCCTGCCCCAGCCCCTCAAACCCCCTCATTCCCCTGTCCCCCCCCCGCTCAGGGCCCTGCCTGGGAACCCCCTGGGCTGCTGCTCTACAGGAGTAACATCTTCTATCCCTACTGCAGCTACAGATTTAATAAATAGAATTGCATATATTGTGCTTTATAAATTAAAATGCATTCCAAAGTGAGGCAATGCTAAACAAAAAAAGGATTGGATTCTCCCCCACCAGACCAGCCCCTTCCTCACTCTGTTCCCACCTCTCCAACAACAATTCCCTTCCCAAGTGACCAAGAGGAGTTTTCTGAGGCACTGCTGCAAATGGAAGTTGTCTAATAACCATTACTTGGAGGTCAGGAAGGGGAGGAGGTGAAGAAAGTCACGATCAATGTTTCCATTCCTTCCTCCTGGCCGTGTTCCCTTCCCTATCTGACACTCTGGGACATGTGCAGGGGGGTCAGCATCTCCTCAAAGATGGCCCCTTTCACGTTGGAGCCCCTTAAGTTGGCTTCTTGCAGGTCACAGCCCGAGAGATCACAATTCTGAGGGGGAAAAGGAGAAGAAACGTTCATTGGACACACCCAGAAATCCAGTCAAACTGGGTTTATCTGAACTACTTGTCCTCTGAAGTCACATCTGAAGCCAACAAGCCCCCGAAGGAAAGGAATCCTCCCTCACCTCCAGGTCAGTTCCTGCCAACGTTGCCCCTCTGAGGTTACAGTTCTTGAGTTTGGCGTTTTTCAGAGTGGCAACTCTGAGGTTAATTCCTGTCATCTGACTGCCTTCCATGTCCACCCCCTTCAGGTTTGCCCCTGGAACACACGGAGACAGGAATTGTGTGAGGAGAGAGTCAGAAATGCAGCAGCTGTGGGAGCTGGGGGAGGATCGAGTGATGCCCTGGGTACCAACCCCAGCCAAGACAGGTCAGTTTTGCCCCAAACTTCTCACCTTCCAGGTTGGCTTTAAGGCCTGATGGGTCTTCAAAGTTGCAGCCCTTGAGGGAGGCTCCCTCTGCGTTGGAGCAGAGCATCTTCACCCCCTGGAGGTTGGCACACTGCAGGGACAGGGAGAGGGACCAGCTGGCACCGCTGCTCTGCTGGGGATTGGGCAGGGCAGGGCCATCCCAGCGCCCCCAGCTCTCACATCCAGCACAGATCCCGACAGGTCAGCCCTCTCCAGGTTGGCACAGCACAGGTTGGCGTGGGCCAGGTTGCAGCGGCTCAGATTTGCCATCTTGAAGTTGATGTAGCGAAGGTCCAGGCGGGAAAGATCCGCTCCACTGAAATTGAGACCCTGAGGGACCCAGGGGACAAAGGCCACAAAGGTTACAGAGGGTCTGGGGCAGAGCTGGACACAGAACAGGGCAGGACACACGTGTGGTTGTGGATATAAACACAAACATCCACCCCCTGGGGGCAAAGGGGAGCCTCTGGAGCCAGGCAGAGCTCCAGGAGCAGGGAAGGAGTTCCCAGGATCAGGAACACCAGGGCTGTGTCTCCTCACCTGACAGCGCAGCTCGGACTTGGTGGGAGTCGCCAGCAGGAACCTGACAAACTCCTTCCTGGAGATGGGGGAGTGATCCTCAGCCGGCTGGGAATTCTGCGGGGACAGAGGGAAGGAATGACACAGACAGGCCCTGCAGGGCCAGGGATTCCCAGGGCTCCACACCATTACCTTAATTGCTGTCTCCAGGTGTTCAATGAGGGAATCGATGCCAAAAAATCTGGCCTCTTCCAGCACTCCTGAAAACAACGCAGTGCTGGTTATTCCCAGGGAATTGTTATTCCAGAGATGCCCCTTCTCCCTGCTGGAGAACCACCACAGAAATGGGACTGATCAGATGGAACTGGGGAGAGGAGAAACGAGCCTGGAGCTGCCAGGGCAAAAATAACTCAGGACAGGATGTTTGTAACAGCAACTCCACAACTCCAGCTGGACACTAATCCGGGCTGGAAAACAATTCCAGACTCCCAGGGTGAGTAAATAACCAGCCTGACTTCTTAAATCAAGCACGTGGAGCTGCAGTGCTGGAGACCAGGGAACACCTCCCAAGGGAACTCCAGGCCCCTCTGGCAGTAATCAACGCCCAGTAATGAACCCCTCGTTCAGGATAAGCTGTACCCACCCAGCAAATTGATGCCGTCGTTAACGATGAGCTGCCCGTGCCGCAGGTAGTTGAGGATGGGCTCGAAGTAGTCGGGACTGCGGTCGATGAGGAAAGCCCCTCTGGGATCCTGCTTGTTCCCCCAGGCATCTGTCCCCACAGGAGAGGGAATTCCATGTGACACCTTCACACACAAACATCTGCTTCCCTGGCAGGGTGTGGCTGCCCCAGCCCTCTGGGATGTGGAACCACCTTCAAAGGAACCTGTTGCTGCTCTGAGTGAAATATTTCAGCACACTCATAATCAACCAGCACTAAGGTTTTAGTCTGTCCCCCCAGGGCTGCCTCGGGAACTCCTGGCTCGGTGATTGCCCTGACAAATCTGAGCACCATACAACAACAAGGGGAAAACTTAAAGTCCAATAAACAAACCAAGGAAACACCCCAAACACTCACTCTGGACGGGAGGTGAATTCCCACCCTGTGAGATGACAAACACCAGGAGGACAACAGCAAAATAAAGTTATTAAGAACATAATTCTGTGTTTTGCTTTAGTGTTTTAATACATTTTTGACAGGGCCTTTTACCTCCTTTGCTAATTAATTACTTTAGAAAGTTTATTTCAATACACTCACCTTTATCTTTAAACATGTGGGCCAACATGCTGTCAGGCTCCTTGTTAACCAAAGTGCTCCTGGAAAACAAAAGCAGCATCATTTTGTTTTAAATTCCCACAGGAATTGTTTAGGAAGCAACTCCCTGGAAAACTGTGGTAGTGAATGCAAACCCCAGGGAAAGCTGCTGAAACCAAAGACTCCCCACTCCATAAAAAGTTGTTTGGGAGCAGAAGCGTTTTTACCTGGTGGTGGTGAAGTATCTGCCTCCCACATTGAGGGTCAGCCAGTCCGTGTGGGCCCCTGTGAGCCCCTCCTGGGCTCTGCCATCGCCCTGGGGGTCTGCAGGGACACAGGGGACACCTGAGACTTACAGCACAGCAAAACAAACCTCCCTGTGGTCAATGAACTGCAGACTCACCAATGAAGGGCTCCCCTTCACAGACAAACAAAACATCGTCATCTCTGAGAGAGGAGAAAAGGACAAAAAGAGGATTAATCACAATTTTTTGTGATCTGACAGGGAACCCTCCCCCCCAGACACCTTCAGGGAAATTATAACCAGTTGCTGGAACCAGAGCAACTGGTTATAATTATAAATAACCAGCTCTGATAAATGATAACCAGAGCTGGAACTTTCTCTTGATTTTATTCTTTACTTTGCAGTGGATTGTGATGGAGTGACTTCACTGAGGGTTTATCTGGAGGAACCAGGGAGGGCCCATTTCTGGTCCTCAGCTGTTTTCACGGAACAGTCTCTTTTCTCCCCAGTCTGGGACTACCCTGTGAAGCCAANGAGCCTCTGGAGCCAGGCAGAGCTCCAGGAGCAGGGAAGGAGTTCCCAGGATCAGGAACACCAGGGCTGTGTCTCCTCACCTGACAGCGCAGCTCGGACTTGGTGGGAGTCGCCAGCAGGAACCTGACAAACTCCTTCCTGGAGATGGGGGAGTGATCCTCAGCCGGCTGGGAATTCTGCGGGGACAGAGGGAAGGAATGACACAGACAGGCCCTGCAGGGCCAGGGATTCCCAGGGCTCCACACCATTACCTTAATTGCTGTCTCCAGGTGTTCAATGAGGGAATCGATGCCAAAAAATCTGGCCTCTTCCAGCACTCCTGAAAACAACGCAGTGCTGGTTATTCCCAGGGAATTGTTATTCCAGAGATGCCCCTTCTCCCTGCTGGAGAACCACCACAGAAATGGGACTGATCAGATGGAACTGGGGAGAGGAGAAACGAGCCTGGAGCTGCCAGGGCAAAAATAACTCAGGACAGGATGTTTGTAACAGCAACTCCACAACTCCAGCTGGACACTAATCCGGGCTGGAAAACAATTCCAGACTCCCAGGGTGAGTAAATAACCAGCCTGACTTCTTAAATCAAGCACGTGGAGCTGCAGTGCTGGAGACCAGGGAACACCTCCCAAGGGAACTCCAGGCCCCTCTGGCAGTAATCAACGCCCAGTAATGAACCCCTCGTTCAGGATGAGCTGTACCCACCCAGCAAATTGATGCCGTCGTTAACGATGAGCTGCCCGTGCCGCAGGTAGTTGAGGATGGGCTCGAAGTAGTCGGGACTGCGGTCGATGAGGAAAGCCCCTCTGGGATCCTGCTTGTTCCCCCAGGCATCTGTCCCCACAGGAGAGGGAATTCCATGTGACACCTTCACACACAAACATCTGCTTCCCTGGCAGGGTGTGGCTGCCCCAGCCCTCTGGGATGTGGAACCACCTTCAAAGGAACCTGTTGCTGCTCTGAGTGAAATATTTCAGCACACTCATAATCAACCAGCACTAAGGTTTTAGTCTGTCCCCCCAGGGCTGCCTCGGGAACTCCTGGCTCGGTGATTGCCCTGACAAATCTGAGCACCATACAACAACAAGGGGAAAACTTAAAGTCCAATAAACAAACCAAGGAAACACCCCAAACACTCACTCTGGACGGGAGGTGAATTCCCACCCTGTGAGATGACAAACACCAGGAGGACAACAGCAAAATAAAGTTATTAAGAACATAATTCTGTGTTTTGCTTTAGTGTTTTAATACATTTTTGACAGGGCCTTTTACCTCCTTTGCTAATTACTTACTTTAGAAAGTTTATTTCAATACACTCACCTTTATCTTTAAACATGTGGGCCAACATGCTGTCAGGCTCCTTGTTAACCAAAGTGCTCCTGGAAAACAAAAGCAGCATCATTTTGTTTTAAATTCCCACAGGAATTGTTTAGGAAGCAACTCCCTGGAAAACTGTGGTAGTGAATGCAAACCCCAGGGAAAGCTGCTGAAACCAAAGACTCCCCACTCCATAAAAAGTTGCTCTTTTGCCCTGAAATGAAGTTGTTTGGGAGCAGAAGCGTTTTTACCTGGTGGTGGTGAAGTATCTGCCTCCCACATTGAGGGTCAGCCAGTCCGTGTGGGCCCCTGTGAGCCCCTCCTGGGCTCTGCCATCGCCCTGGGGGTCTGCAGGGACACAGGGGACACCTGAGACTTACAGCACAGCAAAACAAACCTCCCTGTGGTCAATGAACTGCAAACTCACCAATGAAGGGCTCCCCTTCACAGACAAACAAAACATCGTCATCTCTGAGAGAGGAGAAAAGGACAAAAAGAGGATTAATCACAATTTTTTGTGATCTGACAGGGAACCCTCCCCCCCAGACACCTTCAGGGAAATTATAACCAGTTGCTGGAACCAGAGCAACTGGTTATAATTATAAATAACCAGCTCTGGTAAATGATAACCAGAGCTGGAACTTCAGTCTCTTGATTTTATTCTTTACTTTGCAGTGGATTGTGATGGAGTGACTTCACTGGGGGTTTATCTGGAGGAATCAGGGAGGGCCCATTTCTGGTCCTCAGCTGTTTTCACAGAACAGTCTCTTTTCTCCCCAGTCTGGGACTACCCTGTGAAGCCAAAGCACTGCTGGAATTTGCCTTTTTTTCCCAAAAAACTCCTCATCCCAGGGCTGCCTGGGACAGTGGGGTATTCCTGGGCAATATGGGCATTAAAACACAGTCTGAAGTTCCAAAGCCAGGATTGTTCCTCTCTGGAGGGACGACAGGACCTCTGGGCACACTGGAAACGAGAGGCTGTGATTCCATGGAAAGCCTGGGGAAGGATGAACAGACGAATCCTCACCTGATCAAAGCAATGTCATCGATGAGTCCCCCTTTGCCGTTGTAGACACTGGTGGCTTTGATCCCCAGCTTGTTACTGGCCACGGAGAGCAGATCTGACAGGGTTCCATACACAGCCACCACCTGGGAACCAGAAACTCCCTGGAACTGCCACCCCACACCCAGCACAGGGGTTTGATGTCACTCTGGTGTCACCAAACGCTGCCCGAGGACAGGGTGACCTGCACAACTGCCCGGCACAACATCCAGCTATTGATTTCTCTGAAGAAACACCAGTGTTTGTGCTGCTCTAAGCCTCTCCCCGGTGTAATCCCCTAAGAGCAAAGGCTGGATTTGGGTCCTGTGAACTGTCCGGACAGTCACAGGGACCGGAAAAAACGGGATCACGGGCCTGAACAGATCCCCAGGAACCTCGGCTGGAAACACAGAGACCACCCGGAACATCTGACGGGATCAGAGCTCGTGGAAACACCCGGGGAAGAGCGGAGAGAACTGCAGTGTGTGCACGGGTAACACCTGACAGAACCGCAGGGCCCGGCCCTCAGGGATCCCCCGCTCCCGGGAGGGTCCCCCCACCCGCTCCCCTCACGATTCCCGCCCGCCGCGACTCCCTCAGGGGCCGCGCCAGGCCCGGGAGCCGCCGGCAGCCCCGGCAGCCCGCGAAGGGGCGGGTGTCGGTGCCGCTC
>WEKX01012576.1:50425-261602 GCA_013390025.1 Pitta sordida | reverse complement strand
GGCGAATGGAGTGAATTTGTTGTTTCCTCCAGGCGGTTCTGCGGCTCTGCGCGCGCGCAACGGCACCTGATCCCTCCGCCAGGAAAAGAGTGCGCTTGTCCCCGCCACAGCCCGGGGCGATCCCCGGCGGACCCGCCGCCGCGGTGTCTCCGGTGAGCCGCCCTCCCTCCGGCGCGGCGTTAACCGGGAGGGCTTGTGCTGGTGGGCAGTGGGCGCCAGGGGCCGGTGGGCGAGAGGGGCGGGGCCGCGGAGGGATACGGGGTGGTGCGGCTGCGTTTGAAAAGCGAAGCGGCGGCGTCGGGAGAGCGAAAAGTGAGGGGGGGACGGGACCGGGGGGGACGGGACCGGGAGGGTCTGTGAGGGGTCTGTGAGGGGTCTGTGAGGGATCCGGGGGGGTCATGAGGGTCCCTGAGGCTTCGGGGGATCGCCCCGCGGCCCGGGGTGCGCTGCCGAGGGCGTGTGAGGGAGTTGGGGCTGTTCGGGGACACGGGGGTTGTGCATTTCCCGTCCCACCGCTCTGGGAAACACCTCGTCCAGGAAGAATTTGGGGATTTGGGAGCAGCTCTTGCGTTGAGCAAACACCTCTAATACATAAACGTATCTTCCTTTCTGACAGGAGTTACAGGAGCAAGAGCGGAGTGAATATTTATTAAAACAAGTGAGAAAATGCACAGACAGACTAAGGGTCTCCCGAAAGCCCCAGAGAATGTGACCCCTTGTCCCAGGGGGAAGGAAGAGGCCTGTGAGAAGATGTGTGGAGTCACCGGAGCAGCCCGTGGCAGCGATGAGGAGCAGGCAGAGGGACAGGGAGGTGCCCTGGAGGAGGATTTGTTCGCTGGGGACTGGCCCTGGGGCACGGAGCTCCTCTGGGCTGGCAGCAGCAAGGAGAACATCCCCGGCAGCACCTCCGGCCCTTCGCGAGGTAATTCCTGCTTCGTTCCTGCTCCACCCCCGGGAGGCACAGGAGGGAGGGAAAAGCTGCCCCGGGGGGTCTGAAAAACCTGCTGAGTTTGAGTTGGGGGTTGCTCAGTGAGGCTTTTCCAAAGGGTGGGAAGGTGAGGCTGGAGTGAGCGAGGCTTCCCCAGCCCAACCTCCTGCCACACACTGCAGCTGAGGGCAGGGCTGTGACAGGATGGGGTCTGGGAGTGTTCCCTGTTTGTCTCCTGTCCAGCCCGTGGGGTGTCAGGGAGTTTCCCGAGGGAGTTGTAAGACAAATTGTGCAGTTTGTGTGAGCAGTCCCTTAAGCAGTGTTTGGAACACTGGCAGCAGCCAGTTCCTCTCCTGGGGTGTGAGAGGTGAAACATTAACTGGCTTTTCTCGGGGATGTTTCCTGAGCTGAGCAGTAACTTTGGATCTCTGCATGAACAACATCCATCGCTCTTAAAAAATCTCCCACATTTTAAAGCTTTAGCTGCTGTTAACAAAGCCTCTTCTGGTGCCATTGTTGTTTTTAACCGCTTCCCTTGTCCCCTTCTCAGGGAATTCCCAAACTTCCCTGAAGCTCCCGCGGAGATCCACGATTGGGTTACGGGGGTCCCCAGAACACACCAGTCTGATCCAGTTCCTGGCCCAGCAGAGGAGGAACAGCCCCAGGGAACCTTTCACTCAGGTGGGAGCCTTTCCCAAGGATCCCCTGTGGAATGTGGGGTGCCCCAGGAGCCAAGAGGAGGAGGAGGAGGCAGCAGAAGGAATAACCACGGCCCTCATTTTACTGCCTGACCTCGGGATAAGGGGATATTCCAGGTTTTGTTGGGCTGGAATCTCTTCTCCATGCTGAGCCTGCTTGTGTGTGTTAACTTTTTTTTCCTTCCTGGGGTTGGTTTTGCTGTGTTGCTGTGTTGCAAGTGTTGCTGCTTCCAAGTGAAGTCAGTATTGAACAGAAGGGACTTGTTTAGTCCAAATTCTGGGCAAGGCCTGGAGGAACAGGTTAATAAATGCAGTAAGACTGAACATATTTCCTGATGAAATTCCTCTTTTGCTTATTTTTCCTGTACAACAATTGCAGCCAGATTAAACACAACTCTTGGTTCTCTGCATTTCTGTGTGTCACAAATCCAAAGTATTAAAGCCCATGTGGTGGGGAGTGAAAACAGAGTCTGATGAGGTTGGTTTTGTTTTGGCAGATCAGTCCTTTTAAACCTGCAAATGTCAGACCCCTGAAGGACAAGATCAAGGCCTTCCAAGGTTCCTTTGACTCCCTGCAAGAGGCTGAAGGGGACTCTGGGCTCCCCAGAATGTCCCACGTGGAAGATCCTGCCCAGGAGGGACAGGCCTGTAAGTCAAATAAACACTCTGCTCTAATTTGTCTTAAACAGCAGCTCCTCAAATGTATGGAACTGAAAATACTTCACCTAAAGCAAGCTTGGCCCAGCTGTTGGGGTGTTTGCTTGGAGGTTTTTGTTTATCTCAGTGCATCCTCAGTGGCTCCTCAGAACAACCTCTGATAGTAATGAAAACTCGTGGATTTGTTACTCTTTCCTTAGTTTTAGATCCTTTGATTTCTGCTTCTACAAACTTGTGCAAACAGCCCTTGTCAGCGTGGCCCAACAGGAGCCAAAAGGGACAAACCAAGGGCTGTTTCTGAGCTGTCACTGCCCAGGATCCCTGGAGATGTTGGTACTGAACCCTTTAACTGTCTCATGTCTCCCAAGTTCTCAGCCCAGGTCTCACTGGCACTGGGGGTGCTGCCCCAGGCAGGAGGAAGGTTGGGTTTGGGGATGAGCCCAGCCTGGGAATGGTGGATGGGAGCCAAGCCTTGGTCACACCACGAAGAACAGGAAACATTCCCTGCCATGACCTGGCCCAGAGTGGCTCCCTGAGGTCAATCCTGAAGAAAACTCCCCGGCAGCAGCTTATGGAGAGCCCAGAGGTGGGTCCAGAGCCCCTGAGGAGGAGCTGCAGGGTCAGTACAGGGATAAAGGGCCTTTCTGGGCTCATGGGTGTGGGTTGGGAAGAGTTTCAGGAAAAGCTGCCTTTGGAGAAGGGCAATATTTGAATGAAATAACATTGAATGACATCCCTTCAATCTGACAGGGATCCTCCAAGGGAGCAGTGGCCAGAGGAGATGAATCTGCTCCAGAATTCAGTTGTGCAAAGACCTTTGAGGCATCAGGAGCAGGTAGGATTCCCCCTTTTTCTTTAAGAATTCTTTTATTTTTCTTTCCACTGTAATAGATAAAGGTGTCTTTTGCTGTCCGGGGAGATGATTTTTAGGAGACTATTACCAACATTCAAGCTGTGCCCTGTGACAGTTCCACCCTCACTAACTCCTGTGTCTCATTCCCACAGAGAACACTCCAAGTCTCAGCTCCAAAACCCCTGTGAAAAAAAAAGTGACGTTTGGAGAATTCCCAAGGATCACTGAGCTGGCCCTGCTCAGCCCCAGCCCTGTCCCAGCTGTGCCACAGCTGCCTTGGCACCAGGTCAGCCTGGCTTTGGGCTTTGGGAGGGGGCACTGGGGGGCTCATTTCCCCCCTGGGTTTGAGGGGCAGCTGCTGCAGTGCTGGAATGGATTCTGCAGGTGCTGGTGTCAGGTTATTTCTTTAGCTGCAGGGCCGTGGCTGAGCTGGGGATGCTGCACAGTGACTGTGCCTTGGCTCTTTCTCCTCTTTGGTGCCGGTTCTTTTTGCTTTTCCCTTCAGGAGATGAAACAAACCCCCCTGGGTGTTCCAAACATCGATGGCCAGGGTGGGCTTCAGGCCATTCCTGGCACATGAAATGGTGAGAAATGTCGTTTTTGTGTTTGCAGGAATCCCTGGAGCCTCTCCCAGACCTGCAGGAGGGTTCTGGTGCTGCTGGAGCTGCAGCAGGTAACCCCAGCCTGGGGGATCAGAAAACTGACACTCCAGGAGGTGGGTTGGGCTGCTTTGGGGGGATGTTTTTTTCCTTTTGGTTTTTTTTGGGAGGAGGGGTTGAGTTTTTTGGGGGGAAGGTTGTTTTGGGATTTCTTGTTTTGCCTGGGGTTGGTTTGGGGGGTTTTTTTGAGGGTATTTTGGAATAAATTTCTCTATATTTGATGTGAAATCAAATAAAAATCCTTTTTTTTAATTCTCCTCCATAAATAACAGAAACTGACAAACCTCATCCGATTCAAACTCGTTCCTCTACCAAAAGAAAGGTGAGTTTTAGTGCTGAGTGTGATCCCTGGGCCTGGCGCAGTGTTTGTACCCAGAGCCAGTGGGGGATGTGCCTCCCCACAGCTCCCAACCCTGTGCCAGGGGGAGCAGGCCCAGGAGGCTGATTGGGGAGCCCCTCAGGATGCTCCAAATCCCAGGAAGAATATGACCCAGAGGCAGGAGGGTGCCCCCAGCTCTGCTCCCAAGAAGAGCCAGGTGAGTGCCAGCCCCTGCTCTGGGGCTCTGCTGCCTTTGTCCCTCTCTCCCGGGGTCTCTCCTGGCGTTTTCCAGGATTATTTTGATCTTTGAGGAGCCTGCAGTTTCCCTGCCAATGTGTCCCTCTCCTTTCCCAGCTTGTCCCCAGCGTTCACTGCTGTGTCCCTCCTCCTGCCTGCTGAGGTTGAGGAGGGTTTTTGGAGGGCAACAAGGAGGTTTTCAGTCACCTTTGTGACCTCGGGGACAACAAATGAGTTTCTGGTTGTTCTCTTCCCAAGTTCTGCAGCAGCAGAGGGTTGAAATTCCTTTTAGGGCAAACAATGGTCACCCATGGAAGTCCAGGGATGGTGTCACTTGCTGCCAAGCAGCTCCACTGTGCTCTAGTCAGGCTTTGCACCTTTTCAGAGGAGGAGACAGACAGGCTGTGGGAAAAGAAGGAAGAAAAAAGTCAAGGAACCTTTGTATGGAGAAAGAGAACTGGCTTCCAGGAAACCCCTGCTCAGCCCCATCCCTGAAATCCCAGAGCTTTTCTCTTCTGGCTCATCCACAACGTCACCCAAGGCAGAGGCACTTCTTCCAGGTCATGTGGTGTCTTTGGTTTGCCTTGTCCTTGCTGTTCCTTCTCAGTTTTTTATTTCAACAATTCCATAAAACTCGTGTGTGTTCTATTTCAGAGGCTGCATTTGCAGCTGATCCCAAATCCTGGATGTCCTTGCCAGCATTCCTGGAGGAGGCAGTGGCTGCAGGGAGGAGTGCGGTGGATGTGTCACAGCAGGACCTGGAGGCTGATTGGGATCAGAAGGTGACTGATGTGTAATTTGGGGGGCAAGAGGAACACTGAGAATGATGAAACGTTGGCACAAGCTCCTGGAGAGGCTGTGGAATCTCCATCCCTGGAAAGGAGCTGCTCAGAACTTGGCCAGGGAGAACCTGGGACATGGTGGGATGAGCTGGGAGGTCCCTTCCAACCCAGTTCCAGCGTTCTGGGATTCCCAAGGAACCTGAGCTTGGCTTCCCATTGGAACCCCTTCCAGGATTCTGTGTCCCTTGGGGGTTTGGGGGGTATTTAGACCTGGGGGGCTGTCAGCTCTTCACAGGTTTTTGTGGGTTACCTTTTGCCTGTGTTAAACCAAAAAGTGAGAATTATTATTGTTCTCTTCCCAGTTTTCAGCCGTGGTGCCGGATACAAAAGGCTTTGGTACCTCTGAGTGTTCCCAGCAAGGAGAAGAGGCTGCCCAGTCAGTCCAGTGCCCTCCAGAGGAGTCTGGGACTGGGAGCCCAGCCAGCAGGAGGAGGAGGAGCAGCAGAGCCATCTACTTCCCTCCTGTTGAGAGCTTGGGAAGCGCTGGGATTGATCCTGCAGTCTCCTCTTACGACGCGGAGGAGGTTTTGTGTGTCCCCAGGGGCAGGAGGAGCAGGAGCAGTGGGGACAGGAGGGTGAGGCGCAGCCTGAGGCTCAGCAAGGAGGCAGCAGGGGAAGGACTGGTGTGGATCCAGCTGCCCAGGGAGGTTGGGGATCAGCCCCCCCTGGCAGCCCCTGCTCCCAGAGCCAGGAGGGGCAGCACATCCCTCCTTCCAGGATCTGGGAATGCTCCCCCCAGGGAACAGCCCCTTCCCTTCCCAGCCCCGGGGGAGGGCTCTGCTCATCCCCGGGGGCCTCGCAGGAGCTGGAGGAGGAGGAGCCTCTGTGCAGAAACCCCCTTGGCTCCCACCCGGAGGAGAACGACGAGCTTTGGAAGCAGGAGGGACAGGAACAAACCAAAGCTTTCAGCAGAAGCAGAAATACTTGTGGAGGGGACACACTGTGAGGTTTCAGGTAGCTCTGATCCCATGGTGTGAGGAGTGTTAAAGACTCTTAAATCCTCCCTCCAGTGCTGTTCTCTCTCCCACTTCTATTTCCTTCCTCACTCTTTTCTCAGTCATTTTGTGGTTAACTTAGAATTAGTTCTTCAAATGAATTTTATTCTAGATTTCTAAGGGTGTTTTTGAAGCCCTTTGAGAAAGAAAGGAGGAAATAAACTTCTCTGCTTAAATCCTGCTCGAGTTGTGGAATCGTTGAGGTTGGAGGTCAGTGAGTCCAGCACTGACATTGTCCCCAGGTGCCACATCTCCATCAGTCCCTCCCCAAACACTTTCCCTGCTGTTTCCTGTCGGGGTTTGCTCTGGGTTTGGGGTTGAGGGTTGTTCAAGCAGCTCCTGTAGCCAGAAGAGGGCAGCCCGACATGAGCTTTGCTGGAGACCCAACCCACCACACAGAGCTTGCAGTTATTGCCAACGAGCATTTCTACTCTATCCTGCTTTTTTTTGGTCCTTTTGTCCTCAAAATGATTTGTCTCCTTTAACCCAGAGGGGATTTGAGGGGGGAGACATGTCTTCAGAAGTAGGGGACAATCATCTGTTCTCCAAATCTGCACTGAGAGGGATGAGGGAGGTGTTTTAGATTAGGGACAAATATCTCTTAAACATGAAGGAAAATCCCTGGGAAGGCTCGAGTGGTGACTGCAGAGGGAAGCAAACACGGCCTTGTTGGAACTCTGGACATGGGAAGGGGGGAAAATCCAAGTGTGCCAAGGACAGTTCAAACACAGGAGTGGAAGTTTCATTTCCAACAGGTAGGTGAGCACTGGAACTCCACATAAACCAACCTGAGGTGCAGTGGGGTGTTCATCAAAGTGCAGGGGGTTGAACTGAGGAGGCAAATCCAAGGGTCTCATCAGGGGATAGGGGCTGGTTGTGTCCCAGGAGCAGAGCTGAGGAGCCAAGGGACACAAATCCAAGGGTCTGGTCACGAGATAGGGGCTGGTTGTGTGTCCCAGGGTTTGAACTGAGGAGCCAAGGGACACAAATCCAAGGGTTTGATCAGGGGATCAGGGCTGGTTGTGTGTCCCAGGAGCAGAGCTGGAGCTCGGCCTGTGCCCCTCAGAGCAACCTAATGGATTAGTTTGGTAATTAAGGCCTGTAAATTGTGCATAACACAGCAATTAACTACCTGGGCCAGGCTTTGGAGGGGGAAGAGGCAAACCCTGCATGTGCTGGGAATGAGGGCATGGAACATATTCCCAGCCTGGAAAACCTGCTGTTGGTCTTGGGCTCCTTCCAGTGACCCCCTGACTCCCATTTCCCTGCCCCCTGCCCGGATCTGGGGCTGGTCAGCCCTCCTTGTTTGTGGAAGGGAGAGGAGACAGATATAATGAATGGCTTTTATTGTGCAATATTTCAGGCCCTTTTTCACTGCCTTGGGATGGGATGGCAAATGTTCTCCCCTGCACTGCAGCCAAAGTCAACAAAGCCCAGTCCCTAAACCTGCCTGTGTGCTTCACTCAAACTGGCAGGAGTTGGAGCTCTGCTCTTAAACAAGAATTTAGTTTGACAATTTTTAGGCCTTGTTCAGCTGGATGTAACAGCCAAAGAAAATACTGGGGAGAAAAAAATTAAATAATACATATAGTTACAGCTTGCAGGTGGCATTAATTTTTGTGGGTCGTACTTGTGAGTTTTAAGAATCGCCGTTAGTTGGGCTGTAATGTGGATGTTTAAAAATATTCTTAATTGTCTTTTTTTCCCTTTAAATTAGTTTTTTTCTTTTAATGAGAAGAGTCATTCTGAAGGAAAAATACATTTTATGGAGCTCCCTGATGGGTGATAAATAGTTGTGATTCAAGGCTTTAAAAGTTTAGGGTCTAGCAAGAAACTGAAAAACCTCCAGCCACAAGCAAATGAGCAGTAAAAGCTCTCGACAGAAGCCTGCAGTGAGCTGGGTTTAAATCCCCTCTGTCTGCTTTACTGCTGGTTTTTAGCAGTGCAGTGAAGCCCTTGAACTCTGCAACCCGGATCTTTGTGTCGGGCACTGAGGAAAAGCCCAAAACTGGATCCTAAACCTCTCCCATCCTTCAGCCTTTCTTGTGCTCTCAGCCCTGAGCTCAGCACAACTGCTCAGCACAACTGCTGTGCCTCTGCCAAGAGCTGTTGAAACAACATTAAGATGTTTTCTCCCAACTCCTCGCCAGGAAGATCCTCCTTTCCTTGAGGAATGTTTTCCCCGGGGCGTTACGTCAGGGATGGGCTCAGGTCCTGCCGGCACAAATTGGCCCAAATGGGGGGGAGGTCTCTGGGGGAACCAGACTTGGGCTGCTCAGTGTTCCCAGCAGAAAGCTGAGGAAGCTCTTCCCTCTTCCCACTCTGTCCACACCGAGCCTTTCACCTCCCTGCAGCTGAGGAAACTTGAACCTCCTTTGTTCTTCCCATCCCAGTCCCTCACTCTTGTTCTTGTGATCCCAACTCCTTTCTGCAGAGGGGCTGTGGGCAAACTGCTAATGAAGCCTTAATTAGGAAAACTTCCTTGGAAACCCTGGGTTTAGGGGACTTCTTTTTTTTGAGGATTAAAGTGAGAAGACCCGAGGATGGAGGGGGGACCACGATGCAGCTGAGGGACTGGCACTAAAACTGGGGCTGGAAATTGGCACAGGACTGCACAAAACTCCTGCCAAACTGGGCTTAAATGATGTAATCATGTTAAATACACAGTAATCACCCTGTCAACATAATTGCTGCATCCAGGTTGTGAAATCACTCCCTGCCCAAGTGGAGGGTGGGTAATGAAAGGTGAGTGTCCAAGTGGGACGGGGCTGGGAGGAAGGTGGAGCTGGAGGAGCTTTGAGCTCCCTCCCACCCCAACCCATCCCACGGATCTGTGGAGGTTCAGATTCTACTTTTATTTTAATTCACAAACTCGCTCCAGTTCAAAACTTGGCCTTTGCAGCAGCCCCTTTGTTTTCCCGTTTCCCAGAATTGATGGTTCAAAAGACACTTTTTAAACCTCCTGCCCTGCCTGGGCGTGGAGCAGAATGGCCACTTCATCTTCCAGCTGCTGCAAACTCCCTGCAAAGAGATGGATTTACTTCTCTTCCCTTTCTCAGCCATTTTTTCAGTGCAGAACAAACTTGTTCAAAGTGATTACACCAGATGATTTAACAGCGTAGCCAAGGAGTCCCTGCTTGATTAAGATGGATGGGACTTGTATTTGGAGCAACAGTAATTAAGACTCCCGTGGCAAGTAAGGAAAAATAACAAATTAATCTAATAAGAGCTTATAGGGAAACTCTGAAATTTAAAAGTGTTCTTAAACCCCCAAATTCTGTTGGTGATCTCAGTGTACTAAAGCTGGCAGAAGCTTTAAAATCTTGGGTTATTAAAGCTCACAGAATTACTCGAAACTCAAATATTTTTGTTTCGTGTTTCGGTATTTGTGGGGCAAATTTTTTTAATGTAGCAAAAAGTTAAAATCTGAGTTTGTCCCCAGGGAATAAACACTCCTTTAAATCAGATTTCTGCCAGGTGAACTGTACCCTGGACTTGTCACACATACCTGTGACAAGACCTTTTGATCTCTGGGTTGTGCTGCGGAATAGCTTCTCCAAATCCACTGCAAAGGAAGTTTGTGTGGTCTGAGGGCCATCCCAGAGCTCAAACCCTGTCCCACCGTGTGAAGTGAGGTGTCTCCTCATGCACAGGGTATTTCCAGAGCTCTGCTGTCCCTGTTTCTCTCTGGGGCAGAGCTGGAGCCTTTAAAGGCTGGTGGCCTCAAGCCTCCTGCTGCTGCTGCTCAGGTGCTGCTCTAAGGCCTCACCTCCAGCAGGAGAGAGGTGCAAGGGCTGGAGATCACCTCCTTTGTCTCTGGGCTGGAGATCACCTCCTTTCTCCTTGGGCTGGAGATCACCTCCTTTCTCCCTGGGCTGGATCCTGGGGCTGTTTGTGCAGTTGGCAGCAGGATTTGAAGTAGAACATAAGCACTTCCTGAGATGTCAGTGGGCCGGTGCTGGTGCTCTGAACAAGGATGTAATTCATATCTGCAGGTGCTGCTGTGCTATCAAACACTCCAATAACATCATGCCTGTGGAATCCAGGGCTCCCCAGCGTCCCATTTGTATCCTGATATGCCCACGTCTTTCCTATGCGTGTTTTTCTTTCTTAAGGAGCTCTCATTTCCTTCAATAGGATATGTTTTATTTCATCCTTTTTCCTGCATTTACTCATATTAATGTCACCACAGTCCCTGGTAATGGCTGGGCTTGGAAACAACCTGGGGATTCTGCAAACACGGGGCCTGAACTCCTGCCTGGGCTGCTTGAGAAGGGGAGAGGAGATGGGGAAGGGAATCATTCCTTTGTGGGCTCTAATCCCTTTAAAGTTGCCTCTGCCGTGTTCAGCCCCAGCCCCTGGTCAGGCTGGGAATCCTGGCATGGAAGATTTGGGGGGGGTTCCTCCTAAATGGCTGTGGAATGTGGAACTGGATGCTGCCAGTTAATCCCATGGCATAGTTTGTGCTGGAAGGTTCTTAAGGCCCATCCAATGCCACCCCTGCCACGGGAGTTTTGTTACTCATCTTTAGCTGGAGGATTAACCCCACACTTCCAATGGAAACAGCCCCGTTCCTCTTTTCCTTTTTCATTTCCACATCAGGTGGATTTTTTCCCTGGGACATTTTTGCATTAGGCTCCATAAAAACTGGATTAATTTAGGAACAATCCTGGGCTGTGTTGGGCTGACTTTGCCCGAGACTGCTCCTGTAAGAGCAGAGAATTCAAACTGCTGGGGTTTATAGGACACTGACAAGCCCCCCAAGCTGGGGATGGGGAGAGTCCAACCTGCAGGACTCTGTTTCCCTCTCACAGTTTATAAATAGCAGAAATGCAATTTCCTGCTGTCACCCGGGGCAGCTGCAGGGCCAGTGGCCAGTGGCACGGGGCCAGTTGGCCTCAGGATGAAGCCCCAGTGCCACATGGACTTTCCCTTCCTCAGCCAGAGCTGAGGCCTCAGTGGCTGCCCTTCCCAAATCTCCCCTTTCCCCATCCCCACACAACTTGGGTTTTCTGGTTAAGCATTTTGTGTGTGACCCAGCCTAGAAAACAGGTGAGTTTTGCTGTGAGCACGCTGGGGATGGGGAATCCAAAGCTGGGGGGAAAGAAGCAAAGCAAAGAGGATTTCATTTCATTTCATTTCCTCTCTTCAGCAGGTGGAAGGAGTCTGCCAAAATAACACGTGCATCCCTCTCCTCCCTCCGTGGAGCCTCCTCTCACTCCTCAGGTTCTTCCTCTGGCTGCCAAGTCTTCAGTTCCTCTCTCCAGAGAAGTGAGCAAATGCAATTCTTTGTTTTGCCTTTATGATGTTTCAAATGTCCTAAAGCTTCTAATTCTGGGGGAAGACGAGTTTTCCCTCCACAATTACTGAAGGTGCTGAAGGGAAGCAAAGAAACAAACAGGGGTAGAAATCAAACTTCCCGAGGGGTGCCAAGGGTGGGAGTTTCTCAGTGATAAGATCTGTCCATCCATTCCCCCTCTCCTTGTTTCAGTCTTGGTCCACAACGACTTAAACACCTGCTCAGCTTTGTGATCTGTGCAAATCCTGGCACAACAAACCTTCCACAAAGGTACAAGGGCCAGCACAGTCCCAGGCTCAGGGCAGGATGGTGCAGGGCCCAGCACAAACCCAGCTCCCCACATTGCCACGGGGGAAGGAATCGTGGAGGGGAGGAGGGGAAGGAAAAGTTATTAAAAGCAGGAGGGACCTCAAGGAACCCAACTTCATTCTTATGAAGAAGCTCTGAATCCAACAGGGAAAAAGCATTGGGAGTAATTATCCAAAATGGGTGGCATAAATCCGAGCAGAAAGTAATACATCAGTTTTAAAGCTGCTCATTTCAAACTGTGAGTTAGATTTATTTGACCTGCATTTGGGAGCAAATATTAATGAAAGGGCGAAGGCAGCTCGTGGCTCTTCCAGTTCTTTCATTTCCCACTAGATGTCTCCGGTGTAAAAACTAATTATGAATGTTCTTGATTTAATTTGGGAAAAAAATTGGATGGAGGGTTTTTTTTTTATTATTATTTCTTTTAAAGTCTTGTGCTGTTGTGCAGAGTGCAGCTTAACCCTTGATCTCTCTTCAGTAACTACTTCAGCCTCCAGGATGACAAGAGGCTGCTTATAAATGATGCAGTTAATGAATACTGGGGGGGTTTAATGAATAAAGAGTTGGCCAAGTATGAGGAGAATGAAATCTTTATTCCCACCCCTTCCTTGGCTCGTGTCTGCAACATGGAACATCTCCCAGCTCTGATGGCACATCTTCAGTCGTCTGGGAAACCTCCCTGGTTTTTTATTTATTTTTATTTATCACTCTGTTGATATTTGAGTTGGGATCTCTTGGAGTTTCATCTCCTCAGCTCGGCCTTGCACGGGCAGGTTACCCCAGTGCCAGCCCTGGCTCTGTGCTCTGGGCACGTCCCTGTTCCCTGTGTCACCTCCCCAGGCGTGGCAGGAGCCTGTGGGCACTATTCTAATTAGATAATAGAATAATTTCATATGCAATTGGAAGAGGAGAGAGAGGGGTTTGGGAAAGTGGCTGGTAATTACTCGAGCTGGAATTTGGCCAGGACACAGAGGTTAGTCTTGTACAGAGCACCCAGGGACCTTCAGTGAGCACGACTCGTTATGAGCTCAGTCAGGGCTGGGAGCTCCCCCAACCTGGTGCCCCCTCGGTGCCCCTTCCAGGACTGAGCAGAGCTACCACAAAGAGCCACAAGCAATTTTCCGTGATAGAGGCGAAAAGGAAATGGAGGTGACTGGGAATGGTTTTTATTCTGCCCCAAATTGTCCTTGACATTTTCTTCAGCGGGTTCCCTGTGAAACAAAACAAAACAAAAAAACCCCAAACCAATTTGATTCGATGTAAAATGGTGTGGGAGCTGAAATTTGGAGTCTGGTGGATCAAGTGAGCTTATGGCTGCATGAGAGACCTCAAAAATTGGGGCTTTGGCACCGTGTGAAGTGGGAGATGAGCTGCGAGACCCAATAGCAAATCCCAGCCTAAACCATGAGCCTTGCCCAGCCTGAGCAGCTCTGAGTCCTGCAGGAGATGCTGGTCCTGAAGGGACACTCAGACTTTAACTCTCTTTCTTATTTCCATCTTTGCAGCTAGTCAGGAAGATATACACTCCCCAAATAATGGCAGTTCCCTTGTGCTGGAGTTAGAGTGGCTTTGTGATACAATAAACAGCACCCTGTCATAAGTCTTGTGTAAAAAATGGCCTGACATTTCTTTAAAAGTAAAGAGAAACACTAGTGCAGAGATGACCTCTGGGCAAGGGCACAGATGTTTTGCATGGCGGGGGAAACTGTGGTTACAGGCTTTCTGCATGAGGATATATTGCTTACTTTTCACAAAGTGTTTTCCTGAGAAATTACAGTACATTAAACCCCGTCGGGTGAGCCCCGCTCAGCCCTTTACTGCTCATTTTTTAAGTGATAAAAAGCAGAATAAACGTGGCAGGGTGGCTTTGCTTTTTGTTCCCCCTTCCTTCTCACTTTGCATATTAAAAAAAAAATAAAAAAATCTTAAGGGCTCAAATTGGATGGAATTTTGAAGAACAAACTGGAGCGGGTCTTGAGGAGGTTTGTAATTCAGCCCAAGTTTGGAGAATTGCCTGAGTGGTTGGATATTTCTCAGGACATCTGCAGGGGTGGAAGGATCTTGCCACAGTAGTTTATTTACTGGATTTCTTGTATGTGGGAAAGCAACTGGTGGAACCCACCTCAGAAGGGATGTCTGGGGCTGTGGTGGAACTGGATCCACACCCCCTTGTATTCTCTCAGAAAAGGCTCTTTAAATTCCTGCTGATGGATCCAGTTGTGCATTTGACCCTGGACACTCGGATATTGATGCATCATCAAGGAGGAACTCGCTGGGGTCACCAAAACCCATTTCCCTTGGGAATTCCTCCCTGGCTGGGCCATTCCCTGGAGGCCCCGTGCAGCTGCTCCTGTGTCAGCTTGGGCTGAGGGGAACAGAGTCCCTGGGCTCTGGGGGACTGGGGAAACATTGCTGATTTACTGGCTGAAAATGGTCCTGGACACTCCACTCACGTGGAGATCAGCGTGCCAGGAACCCCAGCCTGTGTGGCAAAGCAGGGGTTGGGGCTGAGGGGCTGAAGCTGAAATACTTGTGGGAATTCCCTTCCCAAATACCTGTGACAATTCCCCTCCCAAATACCTGTGGGAATTCCCGTCCCAAACTGCCTCATCTCAGGTATTTGGGAAGCCCCAAATCAGGGCTGGTTTATCTTTGTACACTGAGCTGAGAACAGCTGCCCTGTGGATATTTGGAGTTCCCTAAAACCTGACTCATGGCACCTTCCTTTCCTGTTTCTCAATCCAGATTTTTCTAATGTGGATTCTGTCATTGGTTTTATGATCCTGTCCTTGTTTTAAAAAATATCACATTAATAATTATTAACTTCTAGTAGGACTCTGCACTTAGGGACTTCACAGGGTTTAATAAATTAAGGTCGAGGTGTCATTTGCAGTTTCTTCCGTGGGGAAACTGAGGCAGGGAGACCTTTTGTGGATTCCACGGCCAGTGCTGGAAAGGAGTGAGGTGTTTTTATTGGCAGCCACAGAGCTGGTCAGAGCTGGTCATCTAAACCAAAGTGCATAAATCTCCAAGGGCAGGAATAGGAATAACAACTCCTCCAGGCAGAGCTGCTGCGTCCCTCCCCTGCTCCTCACTCCTGGGGACTCCGGAAGGGCTGCCCGGCCCTAAACCCTCCTGTTTGACACAATTAGTCACCACAGCCCCGGGCTGGGCATCCCATAAATCACTGGAGAGGAAGAGCCAGGAGGGGACCTGAGTCCCAGCTGCCTCTCCAGTGTGTGTTCAGTTGAAATGTCTCACTCTTGACCACTGCTTGATCCATGGAATTGCAGAGCAAATCCTTTGTTTGCCATTTGGCGCAACTTTTCATCCGCTTTTTCCTTCTCCTTCATCTCCCAGCCTGCTTTTCTAACTAATTAAAGGAACTTAGGTTTGACCCAGGCTGTTCTTTCACTGGGTTTTTCAGTCAACAGAAACAAAAATTAATTTCTCTTTATCTTAAAAGCCAAGAGCAGCAGCTGATAACGGGGTGGAACAGGAGTTCAGGGATAATCCGAAGGGAGAGACACTGAATTTCCTTGAGAAGGGGATTTTGGCCCTGGAGTGGCAGCTCTGGGTTTGGCAGATATTGTTTTATCCACGAGATGGCAACAGCCACCTGCAGAGCCCTGGCCTGGCTCGGGCAGCTGAGCTCAGCTCATGCCAAGGTCTGGAGAACAGTCACCTTTGCTGCCTTGGCCTCTGTGGAGCCCTGGCCCAGGGGCTGCCTGTGTTTGAACAGGCACTGTCGGGGGGTTGTTGGTCTGTCATTGTGTCCCCCCACCCCGGGACAGTCACCCCAGACCAGGGGATCTCACTGGGGTTTTATCCCTTGGCACGTGGGGAGCTGCTCGGGAAGGGCTGAGGAAAGGCTGCACTGGCAGCTCCTCAGTGATTCCAGGGGTGGCCTTGGGGGATGGGACTCACCTTTGTGTCCCTTTGCCCAGCCCCGACTCCCCACCTGTGCAACTGGGATGGTTTTGTAAAAAACTGGGATTATTTTCTTTCCCCTTCCCTTTAAAGTTCCCTGGGATTCGCAGGTGAAGCCGTGACAGTTTATCTCTGATGACATAAATATTCCTTTTGAGAAGGAAGGAGCCTTTGACATCTGTCCCCAAATACCTTTTGCCCTGTAAAGAATTTTGAATCCTGAATTAAAAACGTCAGGCTCCTAAGAAATGTGCGTTAGAACCCGGGGTTTGCAGCTGGAGCCGGTGAGGGGGTTTTCTGGAATCCTGGGAAATGTCTGGATTGAATATTTGCTCTTGGTCTTTAACTGGTGGAGGTTAAGGATGATGTTTTAAGGTTCAGCAGTTCAGGGGATGTTTTATTTGCTCAATAATGGATATTTACTCAATAACGGAGCAGCAGTGACCTGACAGCCCTTTAATGGGAGTATCTGCTGCTGCTAAAGCGTGGCCACGACTCAGGGGCTCAAAGTGTCGTGGGGCATCCAGGAGGAGAGGAGCAGGGACTGCAGTGTCCCCCCTGTGCAGTGGCCACAACTCAGGGGCTCAGAGTGTTGTGGGGCATCACAGAGGAGAGGAACAGGGACTGCGGTGTCCCCCCCTGTTCAGGGCAGGTGCAGTCAGGGGGTGCAGTCCCCCCTCTCACAGTGTCCCCCCATGCAGGGCAGGTGCAGTCAGGGGGTGCAGCCCCCCCTCTGCAGTGTCTGNCCCCCCTGTTCAGGGCAGGTGCAGTCAGGGGGTGCAGAGCCCTCTGTCACAGTGTCCCCCCTGTTCAGGACAGGTGCAGTCAGGGGGTGCAGTCCCCCCTCTCACAGTGTCCCCCCATGCAGGGCAGGTGCAGTCAGGGGGTGCAGCCCCCCCTCTGCAGTGTCTGCAGGCACAGACGGGGCTGGGGGCGGCCGCCTGGGCCCAGGTAGCGCCGGGAGGTGTGAGCTGGTGGAACATATGGGCTGCAATCTCACGGCACACGCGCCTGTGGGAAGGAGGCAGCAGCTCAGAAAATAGCCCTGCGTTTGTCAGTTTAAATACAGGCTGTTGGAAGCAAAACATTCGGATTGAAAAAAAGAAAAAACCCCCACTTTGTCTTGACTAAACTCCTACCCCCCCATCCCCAGTTCTGTGCCTGCAAAGAAGAACAAACCCAAAACAAAAAAGGAAGACACAGAAAAGTTGAGTCTAAACAACGTTCTGGTGCAAGAAAGTTGCTTCGTGGTGGTGATGGAGGTCTTGGCAAAGAGAAGTCAATGGGTGCCTGGCTAAGTTCCAAATAATTCTTGAAGGGCCTGGTTGGGAAGGATGATGAGCCCTTTTTGCTCTGCCCTTGACACCAAACGGGTGCATTGGAAGGTAAAAGCACTTTGCATATACATCCTATAATATATAATATATGTATAATATAACGTTTGGTAGAGTGTGAGTCATACAAGGAGCAGCTGAGGGAGCTGGGGGGGCTCAGCCTGGAGAAAAAGAGGCTCAGGGGGCACCTGGAATTCTCTCCATTCCCTGACAGGGGGATTGGGATCTGCTCCCAGGGAACAAGGGACAGGAGGAGGGGAAATGGCCTCAGGCTGTGCCAGGGGAGGCTCAGGTTGGACATCAGGAGGAATTTCCTCATGGAAAGGCTGGTCAAACCTTGGAACTGCCCAGGGAGGGTTGGAGTGCCCATCCCTGGAGGTGCCCAGGGAAGGACAGGATGTGTCCCTCAGTGCTCTGGGCTGGGGACATGCTGGGGATGGGGCACAGCCTCAGAGGTTTTTCCAGCCTCGGTGACTATGGGATTCATGCAGAGATTCCCATTATTTCAGGAAGGGTTCTGTGCTGTGTGAGTACCCAGAAATGTCACCATTTTAATCCTAATAGTGATAACTTTTCATTTTCAACTGTTCAAGTGTCTGATCCCATGTCATTGCCATCAGTGGGAAGCTGCAATTCCTGTTGGCTCTCCCTGCATTCTGCTGAACCAACCTGCAGCCATTGTCACTCCTTGGGAGAATTTGCCTTCCCGTGCCTTTTGCATTATTGTAACCGACAAGCCTAAGACACTGTCTAATGTTAATTCTGCTCATTGCTGCCAATTATAATCAGAGCTAGTCAAAATAAACAAATTAAACAAATAAACATGTCAAAACAGCTCAGTCCTAGAGAAAATAAGCCAAGTCTGAACCCTCTCAGCGCCGCAGCGGAACCAAGTGCTGCGTGTTGGAAAATGTTCCATCACATTTTTCACCTTTTGCTGCGGAAAGGGAAGAAAAGGTGGGTCAGTTTAGAGTTACAGCTGAGCTCTGCCCTGCTATGGAGGCTGCAACTGAAACCAAATGAAACCCAAATGTTCCCTCAGCAACTTCACCCACCCTAATGGTCATCTGCTCTATGTTTTAAATGGTTTTTTTTTTTTTAGGGTTTGGGTTGGTTTTTATTTTTGTTTGAGTGATTCTTTGCTGTCAGAGTGCCAAGATGCTAAATCATGGCAAGGGTCGGACAAGATGCAGGTGAAAATGTCCCAAATGTGCATCTACACTTCAATATGAAACATGCTGCTGCTGGGGCCATCCAGAATGGTAAATCCTGTGCAATTTAAATGAGAAAGCACACCACATTTAAAAGATAAATACATAAAACATGCTTTTGTTGCATGGAGGGGACATGACAGCCTGGATTTGCTGAGGACTGGTGGTAATGGGAGGAGGGGATGGTTTTTTTTAGTGGTATGTTAACCTTAAAAATATGTTCTGAGGTTAAAGGGAAAAGCTGTCGCTTTAGGCAGGTGGTTCTTGTAAAGAGGTGATCTTTTAAAGCCCAGTCTTACAATGTCAAAGCCAAGGTCTGGGCAGAGATAAAGCTCTAACACAGGTGATTGTTGGGACTCTTCTGGTGTCTGTCACAGGGCTTTAAAATCCACCTCCAAACCTGCATTTGGAGAGGGACTCGTGTTTTAATGTAAGACACGTGCAGCAAATACCTGTTTCAAACAGCGAGTGAGTGAGAAAGGGATCCTGGAAATGTGGTGTGTGGAAACCACGGCCTGGGGTATCCCTTGTGTTGTGTGTGAGCAAAAGACCAACTGGTGGTGGGGCTGTGGCTGGATTTTTGGGAAGAAACCCCTGTCTCTTGTGAACAGCCGTGATCCCACTGGGATCAGGTGTTCCAGGTTCTCCAAGGGATGGAGACATGAGATATCCTCAACCACAGGGATTGGAAGAGCTGTTCAACAAACACCTGCCCATCCCAGAATAACATAAAAGTGTTTTGGTGAAGGAAAATCCAAGCACATTTTCTGAGGTGTGTTGCATTTTTCAGGGTGTGAATTCCCCACAAAAATATCCAGGAACTCACAACTGCTCTTCCTCCTCTCCCTCCTTCCTTTAGTTCCCCCCACAATGTTTTTAGAGTACAGAGGGTCTGGGGAGCAAAGGAACACTGTGCCTTTGAAATGTTGTTTGCTGAAGACAGTATATAGAATCTCGGTTATTAACAGCCTCTCACAAGACAGTTATTTTTGGAGTGGCCTCTGAGGAGGCAACCTCTTGGAATCGAGCTCATTTATTCTGCGTTTCACTGTCCTGCCATTTCCTGCAGAGAGAGGGGAAAAGTGAAACCACATGTTTTGAGGAGCGAGGGTAGGAAACCCCACCGAAGACAAATGACTGCTCCTCTCCCCTGGCAATTAGTCAGGGCCGGGCTCGGTGCCAGCCCAGGTGTTCCCGACTGTGTATAAATTTGCCAAAGAACAATGAAAATAGCAGCTGATTGTGCTGACAGATTCTTCTGGTAATTTCCTGTTGTTTGGCATCTTCAGGTTACTTTCCCACAATTACGGATCCCGATGAAGTCCGGGGGCTTTCAAATCCACTTTTTAACTGGAAACACAGTCACTGTGTGTGTGTGTGTGTGTGTGAGCATGAGGAGCCCTGTCCTCCTCTCCAGCCCCTGCCTTCCCTCCCGCATCCCAGATGTTCCAATTTAATTCGGTTTGCAAAATACATATTTTAATGAGTCTGAATTAAAAAAAAAAACCAAACCCACTACGTATTTGCACCTGCATCATATAGAATTTCTTGGCAGCCCCACGGTGGATTTTGCCAGGATTCCTGCTTGTTCTATCACTTAAACCTACCCCTTGGAAGACTTTCCTCTTGTGCCTTCCATTATCTTCTAAATCAGGGCTGCTCAAGGAACACTCAGTTGTGGAGCTGAGCTTTGAGCTGCTCATGGGAGGGAGAGAGAGATTTGGCAGCTTGAGACGCTGAAAAGGTGGTGCTGAACATGAGGGTGTCTTCAGACCTTGACTCTGGGTCTGGGGGAGAAATGGCTCTCCCCAAAGAGCCTCGAGTTTTATTGTCTGGAGAGAGGGAGAGAAAGGAGGGAAGGCAGATTTTACAGGGATCTTAAAGCTTCGTGCAATCCAGGCTGTCAGGAAGTTATAAATACTCATTTGGGTTTCTTGAGCAGCTCAAATTCTCTTTTTTTCGAGCTGGAGCAGAGCTGGATGGGCACCAGGGGACATCAGCCCCGGGTCCATTGTCTCGTTTCTTGGTGCATTCCAAGGTGAGGGAGAGCAGGACACACAGGGGGTGTTGTGTCGGGGCTGGGAGGGAGGGGGGAACTCTGTCCAGCCTTTCCTGCTGGTTCAGTAACTCCTACGAGATCAATGCTAAGAGTAACCACGAGTTTTTAACCATTTTGCAGACTTTAACTGGGTTTTTGGGGTTGGTTTTATCTTTAATGTGCGTTCCAGAGAGATCTAACTTGTGTCATTTTAAATGAAAAGATGTCCTGCCTTGGTGAGAGAATTTTCTGCCTTTTTGTTGTCCTTAAGGGGAGGAAATTTTGCACTAATTGTGGAGCAGGTGAATTGGAAGCGAGGCTGATAAAACCAGGCTGCTTTTTCACTCCTTTTGTCCCGGTGAAAATTTCTGGCCTTCCCTTAAAAAGCCAAATCCCGAACCAAAGGCCCGGCCAGAAATCTCAGGCAGGTTCTCTGAGTCTGGCTGCTTTGGAGGAGAGGCAGGAGACACATTTCAGCAGCTGAAGGCATTGTGTGTTTGCCCCAGTCTGAGGCAACAGCAGCTCCCAGTGCACAAGAGGAACTGGGATGTGAGAATGGAGATCCCAAGGAGTTCCCTTCTCCGGGGGATCCGTGTGGATCCCTCATGTAAACAACGCACAAAGCATCTTCTGTCTCACTGCACCCAATATCCCACGATATTCCTGTTAAACTCTGTGGGAGAGATCCCACAATATTCCTGTCAAACTCCTTGGGAGAGATCTCTGTTTCTCCCAGAAGGTTCCCTGGTCGGGTGGAACCACCAGGGCCTGTCACAGCTCCTGGTGACGATGGCTGTTACCCACGAGTGTCCCATGTGGGTTCCATCGAGCAGGTTAGGAAAAGGAGGGAAGGAATGTTGTGAAACTCCCCCCCTTCACCCCCTCTGGTTTTCATCAAAAAACTGTTTTCGGTGGAAAATCTCCCAGCTGGAGCGTCGCCTTCTGTTCAAATCCCTAAAATTAGACCGAGAATCTTCTCTCACTTCCACAAATCCAGGCTGTCTGGTAATTATCCTTCTGCAGCACTGGGCAGGTCTGCAAAATGCTGTGGGGATGAAAAGGCCAGTGCAGCTCGTGGTCCTCGTGCACAGGGGGGACACGTGGGAGAGGCAGGAGGGTGGGAAATGTTTCTCCCCACAAGGACTTCTTCCCCCAAATGCTTCTTCCACAGGACTCACTGCCCAGGCAGGCCTGGCTCAGAGCATTCAGAAGGCAATTAGAACTTCGTTGCTAATTACTGATAAATCATTAAATCGTGGAATGGTTAAGGTTGGAAAAGACTTCTAAGATCATCCAGTCCAACCATCAACCATCATCAGCACCACTAAACAACGTCCTCAGGTGCCACATCCACACATTTCTTGAACACTTTCAGGGGTGGTGACTCCACCACAGGCTGCCCCAAAGCTGTGCAGCCCTTTCCATGAAAAACATTCCTAATCTAAACCTCCAAAGGCATAACTTTCCTCCATCTATGACGTGGAGAGGGGACCTCTGTCCCACACACTGCTTGCAAATCTCCAGAAGGGATTGTTGCTGGAGCTGAGCGCTGCTTTATCCACGGCAAGTGAAAGTGTGAGTGCTTAAGGCCTGATTCTAGTCTTTGTGCTTTAGTTCTTGTTCGAGTTCTTGTGCATTAATCCTCTGTTGGCTCTCAGCTGACCAAATGGTGAACAGTGGTGCAGAATGGGTCGTAAATTCGCCCCTGAACTAAGAAACCAACTGGTGAGGGAGTTCCTGTGGAGCAGGTGGTTGGCAGAGGTGGAGCTGCAGCTCTGGGCCCCAGCACAGCCCCTGGGAATGGTGTGCTGGAGGTGTCGTGTCGTTAATGGGCTGTGGAACCAACCCCTGAACCCCCTCCAGCCCAGCCCTGAGCTCAGGAGGTGACACGTTCTTTACGAGGGTTTTGCTTGCACCAACGGGGATTTTTATCCTGGTTTTAATCCAGTTGCTTTCAGAGCGTCCCCAAGGAATTTGATCGCCCACTCCCCAATAAAACCAAGGCAACTGGGAGTCTAAACCCTGCTGGCTGCAGGAAAAATTAGTGTTGGGGGGTTGTTCTTTTTAGATAAAGACCCTGCTGGAGGAGATGGGGTTAGAGGAGCTGAGTGGGGCCCTCTGTCCAAATAAATTTGCTGTTTCCTGAGCAGTTTTCTGGTTTTAAATCTTGCCCAGCATGTGACACTGAGAAACACCCAGGACTGCCCCAACAAACAGCAGGCTGGGCACCTAAGGACACACCTGGGTTCGATTCCTGCCCGGGATGCAGTGTTAAGAGTTGGACTCGATGATCCCTGTGGGTCCCTTCCAACTCAGAATATTCTGTGATACTGTGATACTGTGATACTTTCTCTTCAGGAAAGCATCTTAAAATAGCCTTCAGATTAATACTTTGTATTATCCATTATCTGCTCCAAGCCCTGTCCAGCCTGGCCTTGGAATTTTCATCCAAGATTTGTTTCTTTCAGCTGTAGAATTTGGTGCCTTGTTGTCTTGGGAGGGGAAAAACTCCCGCGTCCTGTGAATGGAACCTTCTCAAGGTGTGGCTGCAACTTCTTAGAGTTTTGAAACAACTTTTCCTGAAGAGGGAAAGAAACAGCTTTGCTGAAGGGATCCAGGCAAAGCATCCTGCTGAGTTAGCAGAGGAGCCCTTCTGATCTCTGAGAGATCTCGGTGAGATCAGAATCTTCCCTCCCTGGCTGTGTGTGTTAACGTTCTTCCACTCACTTTCAACCTCAGGCTTCTGACCTCTGAACACAAACTCAAAAATTAATGATTTTTTCTCTTTTTTGAAAGCCAGTGCCTGCGTTTCTTCAAGGCAGTTATCATGTGTCACATGACAAATGAGCTTCTAGAGCACTGAAACTTTCAAGAATATTATTTTTCTTCTTTTTTTTCTTTTACTTTCTCCTGTCTGAGAAACAACTTGCTGCCTCTTTTAGCCTTGGACAGAAACCTGATGTACAGAAAGTCCTTCAGGCCCAGTGCATTTCTGTAATGGTGCAGCAGCTTTTGGGTGTGGTGGCATTTGTCACCCTTGGTGTTTATTTAGGTGAATATTTCGTAGAAAAGACCTCCAAGTTCATCAAGTTCAACCTCTGGCCAATCCCCGTGTGCCCAGTCCATCATATCTGGAAGTGCCAGATGTGGTTGTTTCTGGACACCTCCAGGTTTGGGGACTCCAGAACCTCCCTGGGCAGCCTGAGCACCCTTTCCAGGGAAGGAATTCCTCCTGATGTTCAACCTGAGCCCCCCTGGCTCAGCCTGGGGTCATTTCCCCTCGTGCTGTCCTGAGGGATGTACAACCTCAATGTGGAGAGAAGGTTCCTGGTTGTATTTCCACAGGGATTTCCTGGGACAGAGCCACAGCCACACCTCCCCTGAGCTGGGAGAACACTGCTGGTTGTATTTCCACAGGGATTTCCTGGGACAGAGCCACAGCCACACCTCCCCTGAGCTGGGAGAACACTGCTGGTTGTACTGGCACAGGATTTCCTGAGCTGGAGCAGGGCTGTACCCACAGGGAAGGGCTCAGCAGAGCTGCCTCCTGTCACCCCAGTGCTGAACGTCCCTCAGCATCCCCGGTGTGCTGGTCCTGCAACCCTCTGGGACTCCATTAGGGAGAAAGAAGGAGATTGATGTTCTTTTAATGGAAAATCTGGGAGCTCGGGTTTATTTCCAGAGTGAAAGCCCCTGGCTGTAGGTGAAGCTGTTCCAGGCAGTCCTTTGGCTTGTCTGGAAGGGAATCAGTTTATCAGCAGGGCAGGTGTTTTTCAGTGGATTTCACTCTGGGTCCCTGAAAAATCATTACTCATGACTGGAAATCTTGTTCTTGTGTTTTAAATTTTCCTTTTCCCCCTTTCTTTTTTTTTTCTTTTCCCTCCACTCCCTCCTGGTTTTTGAAGCTGAGCAGCCAAATGCTGGGAATTGCTGGTCTCTGGGAGACACTGAAGGTTTTTCAAATGGTTTTCATGTTTTTTGGAACAGTTTGCATTTGGCTGATCTCTTTTAGCAGGAATTCTTGGATATTCTCCCCCCCTCCCTTTTCTGTTTGCAGTTATGAAAACCAGGTTTGGTGCCTTGGGGGAAGGGAGAGGGTTGGGGAAAGCGAGGCTGGGAAGCAGAAGATGAATTTATTCTGACTTTATCTTTATTTCGTTCTCCCCAGTTAAATTCTACACCGTTTCACTGTGGCCAGCTGGTTTTAATCATTTCAGGAGAACACTATTTATTAAGTGTCTGTTTCAGGCAGTGTCAAATCCTTCAGCTCCTGCTCTATTCTCCATTGTAAGCAAGAACATCAGTAGCCCAGGTGGGCTTTGAATAACTCCAGAAAGTAGGTAGGTGAGAATCTATTTATTACTTACTGGAGCTCTCAGTAGACAGAGACTCCAATTAAGGGAGGCTGACACACTTACCTGACTCCTTCCAAGCAGAGGATGCAAAAGGAGGGAATAAAAAATTAAATAACCCAACCCCAAACTTCTCACCTTCTCTTCCACAGTGTGGAACTGGGATTCCTCTGTGCTCTGCTTTCCCTTCTCTCCTTCCTGCACACGGGGCTGGAGGAGCAGTGGGGAGCTGAGCTCCCAAAGCACAGGGGATGCTCAGTGGTGTGGAAGTCCAGGAGCCAGAGGAAAACCTCCAAATCCATCTGCTCCAGGACTGCAACCCCCTTGTGCCTGAAGGTAAATCTCCACCTCTTAAACTGCAATAATTGACATCCTTGGAACTTCAGGGGAAATTCAGAGCAAAATCAGCTTGGCAGGATCTCGGTCCGGGGCATCAAATAACGTTTTGTGTTCTTGTTTAGTCAATATCTGTATCCACACCCACAAAAGAACCCTCAAATGTCAACCCCAAACTGTTTATTATTGGTTGTAAAATAAACCAATTTATTTGGGGTTGTAAATATAGTGAAGAGCCTGAGGAAGGTAAAAAAAAATATCTTCAGTTAAACATTGGCTCTAATGGAGATAAATCAGAGCACTCAGTTCTACTGCAGAAATCTTTAAATGAGAGGGGGAAAATAACAAGCAAAGAATTATCCTAATCATTAACATTTATATGGCAGCTCAGTAGGAAGTTGTTTGTTAAAGCCCAGAGTGCAGCAGCTGGTACTTGAGGAGGAAAAACTCTACATGTATTTTTTATTCTCTTTTTCTGGAAAACTTGTAGGACTGTAAATTATTTGCATTCAGCCCCAATCCTGGATTGTAGTGCAACACAAAATAGTCTGTGTTTCTTCCTCCTGCCTCCCTCCAGCTCCTCAAAAAGGGCATTTCTTCAATTAAAAATAAATCCAAGGTGTTGCATTGAAAGATTTCTCGTTGTGTTTTCCCACACCTGCATCTTGGTTGTTTCCTTCCCCATGTGCTGCCCAAACACCATTTTTAAGAGGATTCCTTGGCTCAGGATTTGAAGGTTTTCCCAAGCTTTGAAATGCTGAAAATTCAGCTGCAATTTTTCCTTTTGCCATCAGCACCCTGCCTCAATTTGTGAAACAAATGCCTGAAAACAGGGAAAGCTGCTGAAAGAGCAGCAAGAAAATCCAGGAATCCTGGGATGGTTTGGTGCCCATTCAGTGCCACCCCTGTCCCAGGCTGCTCCAGCCTGGCCTGGGACACTCCCAGGGATCCAGGGGCAGCCACAGATTCCCTGGGAATTCCATCCCAGCCCCTCCCCACCCTCCCAGGGAAGAATTTCTTCCCAATATCCAGTTTAAATTTTCCCTCTTTCCAACAACTTCACAGACAGACTGCCACAGGGATTGAGGGAAACAGATGCTAATCTTAATTTTTTTCGAGGCATTTAGTCTCCAACCCTCTTTGCTGTGCAGAATCAGGTGCAATCTGATTTTTAGGAATTTAAAGGGCTCAGAACCCCCAGTGATTCCTCCTGGAAAGTCTCCCTCTGTCAGTCCCCAGCTGGTATCTGTGTGAGCAGCATTTCAGGGCCAAACATTTTTGCACAACCTCCTTTTTTTGAGCTCTTTTTTTATTTTTGGTTAAGGGTGAGCTGGTGTGGTCCAGCAACTCAAGGTATAAATGACTGAGACCCAGCAGCAGGTTGAGAGGACTTTATTGTTCACACACTCCCCTCCACTTGACATTTCTGCAACCTCGTGTCATCCTGCAGCACATCCTCTTCAGATTAACAGCAATTTATCATTAATCCATTTGAATAATACTTTTCTTTTTTTTTTTTCCGATGGAAAGAGACAGAAAACATCTGCATATTGAGTAATATTAGCTGCAGTTTGTGTCTCAAGTGAGCCTAACTGACAAGCCTCATTTATTATGACTGTGTGGGCTTAATTGGGCTGACGTAGGACTTGGACTTTCTGAAAGGAGCAGCAGTTTGAAGATCTCAGAAAAAACCTCAACCAACAAACAACTCACAGCAAAACACTTCCGGAGAGCGCAGGAGAAGGGAGAGGAGGGGGAGAGGAGAGAACCAAAGGGTAAATGCGTCAAATAAGGATGGTGAGATGTTCTGGAAGGCCCAAACATTTCCGAGGTGTTCTAGAGGAGAGCTCAGGCCTTGAGCCATATGGTTTGTGTTACAGCTCTCATCTTTTGTTTCCTGCTTGTGCTGTCAGGCATTAATGTGATTGTTTTGATTCTTAATGTCTCAATGCATCATTCCTGCTGCTGCATTAGGATAATAACTGTGCTCCTCTTAGGGGCAGCCCTGCCATCCATTACCCCTCCTGCTCGGGCTGCCCAGAGATGCTGAAATGAGGCACTAGAAAGGAAAACCTCCGTGTTCCAGCCTTGCTGAGCCCAGCCCAGATGGAATCTGCTCTGCTGCTTCCCCTGTGCTGATGCCAAGCTCCTCATGCCCTTTTTGGCCTCCCCCCAAGGCAGGTTAAAGCTGCTGTGCTTGACGTGGATGTGAGTTGAGTTTGTTGCCTTAAGCTTCCAGGTCGTTCTTTATTAAAAAATCAGGAAAATATTGTGTTTAATGGTGACTTCTTACTGTTGGGGCATGTGACTGCATCTGTATATCTGCAGTGCCTGGTTTTATATTAAAATTGGTGTTTTATTCATTGATACAGGACATCACAGCAGGAACAACCCAACAGTAGAAGATGAATGTGATCTGCTGTTGCCGAGAAGCTCTGAAGTCAATCCATTAAGCTGGATTTTAAAGAGCATTTACGAAGATTTCCTCAGCTCAGAGCTGGAATTTCCATCAGAATTGTCATCTCTGAGGCTGGGAATTGTCCACACAGGTCACCCTGCGCAGTGTGAGACTTCCAGTGTATCCAGGCAGAGTCAGTTGGGGGCCTTGGTAGAGCTGATTTCCTGAAGAAGAGTTTATTTTTTAATAATCTAATAAATCAGAACAGTTATGAAAGAGCCAGCTTGACTTTGCAGGGTCTGCTGGGAAGGCTTGACCTTGAAATGATAAAGTTCTGATAAATGAAAAAGTTTTGATGAAATGATTAAGTTTGGATGGCTGTATAGGTGGGCACCTCCAAAATGTGAAATCCTAATTTATTCCATGGAATATCAGCCTGAGGAATGATGCAGGGAGTCACTGAGGAGCCCTGTGGGATGGCATTGTTGCCATTGTGGCCATTTCTGCAGCAGGAGGAGCAGAGCACAGGGTGGGAGGAGGGTGAAAGGTGTGACGGGCTGTTCACAACATTCAAATGACCAGTGTCCACTGGGGAGCCTGTTCTGTGTTCCACATGTCACCGGGACACTCCTGTGAGGATCCTGCCTTGGAGGAGGTGTCAATAGGAGAGACAAGTGGCTGATTTAACCCAGGACAGGCCCAGCAGTGCTGTCCCCCAGGCACAGGGTGGGAAATGCCAGGCCTGGAGCTCTGGGGAGCTGTGAGGGGGGAGCAAATTATCCACAGGGTTGGTGTGGGGTCTGGGGGTTTGGGGACAGAGGATTGGGGGATTTTTGCCTTTTTCTCCTCACTGTGTATCCCTGAACAAATCACAAACTGAAGGGATAATTTTCCAGCCGGGCACAAGGGTTGGATCTCCTGCTCAGCCAGAGAGGGAAGGTGTGGACGGGCTCAGAGGCTCTTGGAGGGGACTCCTCCATCCCCAGTCCTGGCTGGGGACACTTGGAGCTGAGCAGCGAAGTCACCTCCCCCTGCCTGTGCTGGTGGGACCCTGGAGAGCAGAGCTGGGGCTGAATTAAACAAGGAGAAAGCTCTGCCAGCTCTTCCCATTTGCTTATTAATAGGTTCTGTGTCTGGTGCTCCGAGGGGATTGTCCTTTCTCTGGAATTGCTGGCGGGGAGGCATTCAAGCATTCAGTCCCCGCAAATGGAGAAAAATGGGGAAGGAGAGAGGAATGGTGCAGGAAAGGTTGGAGCATGGCTTCAGAAAGGTCAGGGCAGGGGCCTGATTTTGAAGGAATATTGATGCTCTGGTTTCCAGGAACTTGGTTTAAGTAAATCACGCACTGTCTGTAAATCCTGTAATTTCCTGGTGCCTTGCCTGGAGGAATTCCTTGGGATAAAGGGTAATTCCAAGCCTGGGACATTTGTGGGACACTACTGAAGATTCAGAACATGATAGATTTTAGTGAGTTAGGTAGAAGCTTAGAGATTATGGGATTTTAGTGAAATAGTGAAATTTGAGTGAATTCCAGAAGAATTTGCAGATTTTAAAATCATTCACTTGGCCTGAGAATTAAACGTGCAATATTAAAGGGAAAACAAAAGAGGATTCTGGTCAAACCATGGGGCAGGAATGTGAAACATTTGAGTTGATTGGCCGAAGGTCTTAAAGCAAAGTTGAAATTTATGACACCATGTTGAAGGGATGAATATTCATGGAGTGATTTCCATGTGTGAGGCAAGGGTAGGAAAACAGGTGGCAAATCTGGGCAGGGGCTTTTGGCACCTGCCAGGCCTGGAGAGTGGACATTGCTGGACAATGACCTCCTTTCCTTGTGTTTTTGGGCCAAAAATAAATGTGTCCAGGGGGTTGTTCACATCTACTTTGGTTTGCTGGGTTGGGCATCCACGGGCTCACCGTCCCCGTCCCTCCTGGAATTCCCCTGGAAAAGCAGTGACATCCCCCCAGCCCAATGAGTTAATTAAGGCAGAACCGTCTATGATTCCATCTCACCTTTGATTTGCACCCCCAGCTCGTGCAGGGTGTGTGTGGAGCTGTGCCAGGATGATTAATGGGGGGAGCACGGGGAGGTCAATGAGCTGGGGCGGTGTGGAGCTGAAAGGTGGAGTGTGTTTCTTTATTGAACGCTGCATTCACACTCCAAACCATGACCTGGGCTGCGGTGATTTATTACAGGGGCACTGGTTTGATCACTTACCTTCAGTGCCTTACCTTGCCTTCAGAAATCAGCTTTTCACCGGCAATTAAAGGCTGGGAACAGGGATCCCTTCCAAATCTGTGATGTGAACCCCAAGAAAAGGGTGGGGAGCCCGAGGAGAGTTTTCAAAACTGTCTTTGTGAATAACAAAGAAATTGGATGATGTTCTGGTTCTGAGATTAGAAACAAATCATCCATCTAAACAATCTAAAATTTTACAGCCTTTTTTTTTTTTTTTTTGAGTGGGAACAGAGGAGGCAAATCTGTCCTAATGAATTTTAGAGGGGAAAAAACCCTGCACTGATATTTACGTGGGTGTGTGGTGGGAGACACAGGAGAACAACCTCCTGTTGATTTTGAAGGCTTAAAAAGTATTTCTTCCGTCGTTCCTCGTGTTTGGCTGTTTCATGGAGTCATGGAATGGTTTGGGTTGGAAGGGACCTTAAAGAGCATCTTGTTCCAGCTGCAGTGATGTTGCATAATCAGAGCAGTGGGAAGTTAATTCCTTGTAGGATGCAGCTGAAAAGCCCGAGTTGTTTCCATCCTCCTCTTTTTATTTATTACTTGAGTAGTGAAATTCTGAGGTTCCAGACAGTCTCCTCTAACTGTCCTGCAAAGACCAAAATTCCAAATTATTCACCTGCTGCTTCTCATTGCAGGCAAGCCCAGTTTGATAAAATGCCCCCTGAACTCCTGTCTGCCCTGAGGAGCCGACCCTGCCCCTTCCCCTCCTGTGAATATTTACTGGGGAACGGGACTGCAAAGAGCCACAGTTGGTGTGTCATTACATCCTGTGATATTGGGGATGAGAGCAGCATCCTGCTGCTGGAAATAGGCAGAAACAAACCCAGGCAGCAAATAACACCACAATGAATTTTCCATTTTGTGACATTCCTATGGATTTTCACTGAGGATTGGATCCAAACCATTGAATTGCCCAGGACACCCTGCAAGCCCCATCCTTGAAATAACCCATGGAAACGATGTGATTTAAATCCTGTAGTGTTTAGAGGTGTATTTATAGAGGTCCCTTTTGGTTTTTCTCCCCAGTAATCACTACAAAACTTTCCCTGAAGGGAACATGAATATATGTAAAGGGAACAGGAATATATGTAAACCTGAGCAGGGGCAGGAAAATAAAAATAGAGCTCTGAACTGAATCTTCAGCAAATATAAACTGGTTCAACTCTTCTAAAGACAAACCAACCAGCTGAATGTTTGAAGGGGGTTCTCAGCCAAAGGCTGTTTGCCAGTGGGGTTATTCCTTCCTTTCTGACCAGTCTCCTTGTGCCAGTTAAAGCATCTCTGCCTTGGTGGGGGCAGAGCAGCAGAACTGGGATGGCTCCCAGCCATGTCTGCACATGGGGAGCAGCTTTGGAGCAGTGTTTAATCACTAATTGTGGGATGGTGCAGGGCCAGGCTCTGGCCCCACACTCGCCCAGGGCTCCTTCCCTCGGGCAAACCTCACCTCGGGCTCCTGGGCAGGGATGTGACATTCTGGGGACAGGATTGGGCCCCTGTTAGTGAGCAAAACCCAGGGCAGGTTCTGTGGGGTAAGTGGAATCAACTCTAATTCCATGGCCGCGCTCACTCCGTGTTAAAGCTGCTTCTCTATTCACTCCCTGTGCTTTTATTCATCCCCCCCCTGCCCCTGTTAGCTCTTTTTCTTGCATTGAAATTTCAGATTTTCAACCTCCTAAAGTAAAATATAATTCCACAACCAAATGCCAACAACTGCTGACACAAGAAGAAGGTTTTCTTTCTTTCACTGCGATGTTGATAATGATGATGATGATGATGATTATTATTATTATTTGGAAAGAAGGTGGTGAAAAAGGGAGAATTTGTCATTACTGTATAATTTAAAATTGCACAGCCTACAGCCCACAAAACAGAGCATGTAATTACACACTTACTAGAGGTAACAGCAGTGCTGATAATTATTCTTTACACAGGAGAATCTCGCTGATATCCCAGAGTCGGAAAGTGGGAACTACAATATCTTTAATACCATCCTCAGAGACCCTCATAAGCAGAGGAGAAGTATGAGGAGGCTCACAGGGTCCAGAGCAATATCTTCATCGCCCCACAATGTCAGGGGCTTTGCAACAGCACAAATCAATAGATTCAAGTACATTCTGGGTTTTTTTTTCTGAAGGTACAATATTTTTTTTATGACCCTACCTCGAGAAAAGGCACAGGAAGAGCCCTGGGATGAAACAACCACTTTGAGTGGGAGCCGTGGCGGTTTAGGGGAACACTGAGCTGAGGTTTAGGCAGTTATTTATTTATTTATTTATTTATTTTGGGAGCATGTTCTGCTGCAGGAATGTTTAACCATTTCTGGGCTCTAACCTTAACATTTCTTAGGTGATACATCCCAATTATTTTTCAGCCTATTTTTTTTTTAGTTTAAGTTCCTCTCCCTAGCTCTTCTCCCTCAGCCTGTTTTTAGCATTTTTGTCCCCTTGATTTAAGTGATTACTCATTCAGATTTCATCTTACCTTTGGCATTTCTCTTGGTGATTCTCAATCTGAGCTAGAAAACAACCTGATGGAGAATTTTCCCCATCTCTAATTTTTTCTAGTAGTTCATTTAAATCAGAGTGTGGTTTAGGGGCCAAACATTCTTCCCTTTATTTCCACCGAGTGGCATTTTACTTTACAAGCAATTAATTTGACATTTTAAGGAATAAAATTCTATTTACTCCCAGAACTTTGCCGTGTTTTACCATTTTACTTTGCCCAGGTGGTGCAAAGCGATGGGACTTTCCCTGTCCACGTCGATTATTTGTGGAGGGAGGTTTGAAATGAATGTTCTGTACAGGTGGGTGTTATAAAATAGACAGAAAAGCTGATTTTCACGTGCTGTGGGGTCCAATAAGACCGAGTTTGTGGTAGAAGGTCCTCTGGGCTGCTCTAACTTAAGCCATCAATGCAGGTCTGGTGTGAGTCTGATGTTGCTCCTGGATGGTCTCAGCCCTTCCTGAGCAAATCTGGGTCACGGTCACAGGGATCAGTGGGAATAATAATAATGTACCTGGAGCAGCTGGGGAGGAGCCAGGGGACAGAAAGTTAATTAAAAAAAAATGATCTGCTCTTAGTGTCCCTGATAACAGGTCTAAGATGGCATAATGATCTCAGAAGTTGGTTTAAAAGGGAAGTCCAGGTGCTCTGCATGTTCAGTGTGGGGTGATTGGTGGGATCCCCTGAGGCCTTTTCCTGTCTGAGGAACTTTCTGTTCTTTGCCAAACACTGGAAAACCTCCCAGGAGGAGTTCTTGGGGAAGAGCAGCAAGGATTTTTCAATAAAACGCTCCCCAGGAATATTCTGAGATGTTCCTCAAGAACATCTTGGGACTTTTGCATGAAATTCAGGCAGCGCTTGGATCTGGTTGTGTTACCAAGATTAGAGCTGAGTCCTGGCTGGTCTCAGCTTTTCTGGGCTGGTGACAAGAGTTCTGGTGGCCTTTGGTACGGTTGTGTGTGAAGGTTGTGTGTGAAGGTGCCCCATGAGAAGGGGTTTGGTGACCTTTGGGGAAGTTGGTGCCCAGGTGATGGATGGACTCACAGGATCAGGTGCTGGGCATGTCGGTGATGTCAAAGCTACCCCCATCCGTATTTTGGGAGCACCATTCCCATTACTGGGGTGTGGAGCTGCCACCTTGCCCCTGTTTTCCATCTCCTGGGCTGGAGCAGGAGCTGAAGGGCAGCAGAGCAGGTCTGGTGCTGAGGGCAGGAGCTGGGACATCCCTTTTGTCTCCTCCTGAGCCAAAGCAGCAGTTCCATGTTGGGTCTGTCCCTTGGGAGTTCTGCCCTGGCTGTCCTGGGCTCTGGGAATCCCCCCTGCAGTTCCTGGCTAAAGCTGAGCCTTTTTTCCGAGGCTTCCCTTGAAGTCTGGTGCCAGAAGTAAGTTTCCATTACCATGTTAATGCATGCACACACCAGTGTGGTGGTTGATCTGATATCTCTCTTTGCTTTTTCAGCTGGATTGTATCTGTCTGTTCTGTGATTCCCATGCTATATTCCTAATTATTATTATTTCACACTTCATAACATTTTGGTAACTAAAATGCTCTAGGGCTCAAAACTTATCTATTACATTTTAGCCCAGAGGAAACTTTGCATCCAGTTCCAACTTCTAACCCCCAAATATGAATTTATATTGGCAATTCTGATGGATCCTGCCTGGGATTGGTGCAGCCCTGATAGAATATTGTAAAACACCGACTTTGTTACACATTGAGGGGGGGTATTTTCTGACCCCCCTTCCTTCCTTTTGTGTAAATCTGTTTTCACCACAGGAGCACATGCTGTCTCTTCTGGCTACAACACTACTTACTAATTCATCGATTCATCTTTAATGAGGCCCCCTGCCAATGTTTAAATAGCATTCGGAACAAAGAAAAAGGCAACATTTCCAAAACAGCTGCTTCTCCCCAATCCCAGCCTTCCAGAATTTTAAGTAAATTTTCCCCCCTCCTCCTAAAGTTGGTAATTTATAATTTAGGTGTAGCTTTATAATTAATTGTTTGCAGGATGGAGGGCAAAATAGGAAGTGATGAGGATGAAATTAAGAAAAAAGAAAGAGTAAAGTTTCCCCCAGGCTGTGATGAGACATGAAACCAACCCAGTTCGTGTGGATCACACAGGCATTGCAGATGGAACAGTGGGAGAATTCTCCTTGGCAGTCAAAATCATCTGTTGTGCATGTACAGCTTGGTACAAGGACATGGCAGAGCAAAGTTTCTCTGCTCCTGTTCCAGTTCCACTCAAAAAGGTGTGGAAGTGGCACTTGTGGCCATGGCTCAGAGGTGACCATGGTGGTGGTGCTGGGCTCTGGTTGGATTTGATTTCAGGGGGCTTCCCCAACTTTAACAATTCCAAGATTCAAAGAGCCCGACCCTCTCAGTTACGGCTCATGAGCTGCTCTCACAGGGATGTGTCACCCTGGTCACCACCCTCCTCATCCTGGCTTCTGTTTTCTCCAAACTTCAAGGCTGACTCTGGCAAAGGAGTCCCAGGCAGAAGAGGGGGAATCCTTGGGGGAAAAAAATGTCTTTAGTCCTGGTGGAGTGTGTGTTCTGCTGCTGCTGGAATGTGGGGCTGGTTTGTGGGGGTACATCAGCTCTGGAATCAGTGGCTGGGCTTTGAAGCCAGGCACTTACTTGTGAGTCACACGGATTTGTCTTTGCTGTTGATTGATTTATTGATCGATTGAAAGACACAAAACTGGGCATTTTCCTCTTTCTCCACCCTCCTTTGTGCACTGAAGGAACACCTCAGCAGTCCCATCCCACTCTGGGAGGGTGTTTGTGTTTGGAGCTGCTTTAGTTCTCGTGTTGGATCCCTCCCCTCCTGCCTTTGGATTGTGGGAGATGGTCCCAGATTTTTGTGTTTCTACCTCTTACAACCTGAAACAATCTGCAGACCCCGCAGCATCCCCTGACACACCTCGGGGGGAAAAAAGAGTGATTTTGCAAATACTTGGCTATAAACAGGTTAACCCAGAGCTGTGGAGCATTTCCTTTATCACTGCCCTTCTGTGGTCTGATAATGCACAGCTCAGAGCTGCTCAATGACAGATGCGTGTTGATGCAGGACCAGGGACTTCTAAAATTGTTTTCACATTTATATGTAAAGCAATTACTGATTTTTTTTTTTCCTCTGCCTCATAACCTGAGAAGTGGAGCAGACATACAGGAAGTCTTACTTTTTATTTCACTCTGGTAGACTTGTAAAGCAGGCAGCTCTGGGGTACAGTGCAACAGGAGGCAAATGAAACTGGAATTTTCTTTTTATTGCATTGCTTGTAGCCCCATAGTAGAGGCAGAACCTTCAGAGTGGGGAAAGGGGCAAGGAGTGAGAGAATTATTTTTCAGCCTATTCCAGTCCTTCTCAGTGGATGTGCATCACTCCCAGCACAGACACACTCCTCTCTCCCCTGGCTGTTCTGACCTGTCATATTCAGGACACTGGGAAATGCAATTTATTTCCCCCTCACCCCCCCAGTTGTTACTTTGGAAACTGCTCTGTAAGACACTTCTCCATGTTCCTCCATGAGGTCTAATTAATTCATTTGCAGAGTGTGTGTGTTTCTCTCCATGCTCATTCTGCAAAGGTGCTAAAAGTCTTGTAATCAGAGAGAAAGAACCCGAACAGATTTGTTTTCACATTCCACATTTCGAGGCTGATTGAGTCAGAAATCTGGAAGAAGAGACATCTTGTGGAATAACAAGAGTGTTTAGGTCAGGATTAGGCAGAGTGGAGCCCTTCTGGATCCTGAACATGTGCTGTGCTCTGACTTCCAGGGATCCAGGGGCAGCCACAGCTGCTCTTTTAGTGGATCTGAACTATTGAAAGACGTGGGATCTGTGAGATGGAGCTTCATCACCACTCCCTCATGTGGGAACAGCAGGTATTTTTAAGTCATCAACAACAAAGTGCCAGTGCTGCTGGTGTGGGGTTTATTGTGGGGCTAAGGCCTGAGATGTTTATTTGCTGCAGAAGCCAAAAACTCTCTTTTTCTCTGTAAGCTGCGTGGCATCCTGAATAAATGTATTGAAATGTGCTGAAAAGCACCTAATCAAACAAATCAGAAATGCCTCTGAGTACTGCAGCTTTCAGGCATCTCTGACACATGGGCATGAGGAGTTCCAATTCAACTGTTTATGGGTTTCTGTGCTTGTAATGATGCCTGTGTATGTGTTAAACTACATCATTCAGGTCGCCCTTCTGGGGGAGGAAGGAGCTCTGCAGTAGCAAGAAAAAGAGTCCACATCATCAGAGTTATGGTTTTTAGAGATCCTCCTGACCAGGCAATTTTTAAAGCCCAAGGCTTAAAAAAAAATAGGAAAAAAAGCTGTTGCTAACAATAATTTATTGTGGAAAAATATTTACCTAGATAAAAATACTTCACTCGGTGTGTTAGGCCAGGAATAATCCCAACTCTTGTCCTGTAGCTCTCATATATTATTCATTTTTGCTGTTTGGGTCTTTTCATGTAGAGATCTCAAAGCATTTTGCAAATGAAGATGTAAATTGTTCTTCTTGTTTCATACAGGAATGGCTTTGAGAGGGAATCCACTGCACTGTAGGAGCAGCAGAGGCCTGGAATGAAATCCTGGGCCAACTCCATCCCAGTCCAGTGCCTTATCCACTGGGACCTGGCACTTTGGGTAAGGCTGGAGAACGTGGGGGCATTAATTGGCTGGGAGGGAAAATCAAGGTGGAGGGGTTGGTGGCAGGGAAAGGGAAGGGAGGCAGAGCCTCAAAGGCTGAGGGGATTTAGGAGAGATGGAGAAGCAGATGTTGGGTAGGGGGCAGGTTAGATGGAAAATAACAGAGGCTGACAGGGGTGGAAGTTGTGTGTGCCCTGACTCCCAGAGCTGGAAGAACTTGCAGGAGCAAAGCTGTCCGTGGCTGTTCCAGCAGCTCAGAACCTGCAGCCCTTTAATATTCCGAGGGGCAGAGGCTCCTCACTCGCTTTAGTACCTTTGTAATTAATACCAAACATCTGACTAGGTTTGGAAATAGGAGAATTCACACTCCAGTGCCTCCTGAGTCTGTTAAAATGTGACCCCTTGTCCTTGTGCTCATTTGCAGATCACCTGATACACAAATGATGCTGCAGGTTCTGCTCCTCAATGTCTGCAACACACCCATCCAGGTGACGACACATCTTAAATTTCTGACACTGAAAATGTCACTCTGGGCCTGGAAGGATGTTTGATTTCATTCCAGGCATAAAGTAACAAATTGCCTTTAATGGCAGCATCACCAGAAAAAGGCCTCCCTCTCTTTTTCATGTCACTTCCAAGTGCCTTGTTGATATTTTTATGGATTTTTATTATACAGCAACACCAGCCATGCCAGGTTCTTGGGGATCAGCATCCAGGGGGGGCTGAGCTATAATAAGAACTCGTACACTCGTGGTTTTAATATCTTTTACTTCAAAGCAAGGAGCTGATGTGATCTTTCATCATCTCAGCTGTTGTTTACCAGCTTCCTACAGATGCTGTTTGAACTAACAAACCCCACATTTCCTGGCTGCAGAGAGTAATTCCCTGGGTGGTTGCAATCCATTCACTTGCAGGCTCAGTAGTCCTGATTGAATGATGCCACTAACAAGGAGGGGATAAACCATTTAAACGTTCAGTATCACCTTTCAGTCAAATAATAACTGGCCAAATTACTCTGGCTCAGCTCCCCGGCCCTGCTCCTTATTTACTGCTCGGAGGGAAAACAACCAACAGGTCCAGGGCTGGATTTGGGGTCAATTTACTCCGTGTGTGAGAAACAGAGGGACGTGTTCCTGGCTCAGGGGCTCCTCTTTGGCACCGATCTCTGACCAGAGCTTTGTTTCCTTTGAAATCAGCTGAAATCTCAAAATGAGAGGTGCGGACAGAGCTGTGAGGTCACCTGTTCTGAGGGGACCAGAGCAGGTTCTTTAGAGCCTGTGACCAAAGTGAGGGACAAAATAGCAACAGTTGTGGACAGGTTCCTTTTTTTTTTCCTCCTCCTCTTCTACTTCCTCTTGTTTTACTCCTTTTATTCCCCAGCCCATCAGCAGTGTGCTCCTGCTGCTTTTGTCCCTTTTTCTGGCACTTTGGTCCTGCCACAGAAGTTGATCCAACTTTGAGAGACTCAGCTGTGCTGAAGGGGCATCTCCGGTTCCCAGCACACTCCTGCAGGCCCTTCCTCCTTTTCCGAGTATTTATGTGGGAAACCGTGGGCTCAGAACCCACAGCCAGCTGAAAATGCCCTTTTTTTGTGTGCTGGCAGGTTCAGATCAATCCCTTGTGTTGGAAGACTCTTGTCTCCAGTGCAGGTTTGCTGAACAAAACTTGAATTGTCCTGGAAGAGAAACGAAACTGATTTTCAAAGTCATCAGTGCACGTAAGCAAAATAAATATTCTGCGGGACAACTTCCATGTCATTTCTGTGTTGACTTTCTGGTTTGTTTTTTTCCCTGCCAAACAGCCACTTCTTAGAGCAAAAGGCAAAACCACTGGGTAGGTTCTACTCTGCTCTCAATATTTCCTACTAAAACAGCATTCTGAAATGAGCAGGAATTTGTCTAAGCAGCGTATGTGAGAAAACGATGGAGAGTCTTGTTTCCTACAGATCCAAGAATAATTTTGCCACTGTTCAGGATGCTTGGGTATTTAGTCTGCATCAGAGGCCTGGGACCTTTATCAATCAAAGAGCCACTTTGTCATTAAATGGAATCTGGGAGTCGCACTGAGATTAAACTCGTGTAGAATCTGGGAAATCAGGGTCTGATTCTCAGCCACACTGAGGCTCCTTTGTGCACCTCCAGTGCCAAAAAGGCCCCCAAGACTTTATTTTGTATCAGATCTTTCATAAAATCTATTCACCCAAAGTGCTCTAGGGTTAAAATTAATTCAGTTAATGAGTTAAATAACTGCCAAGGGAGAGAGAAATTAAGAGTCATGGGCAAGGGGGAAAAGAGACGCTTCCAGCTGAGTTTAGAAGAGAGTGTGAATGAGTTGGAGGGGAAAAGAGATGCTAAGAAGATGCACTGATGGGCAAGAGCTGCAGAGGAGAAAGCTCTGATGCCCTGAGGGTCAAATTATATGAAGAAAGGAGGAAGGGCCTCTTTCTGCAGGAGAATTGCTACCAATGAAAGTTGATTTAACACTCAGCACAGGCTGCTGAAGGTTTGCACTCAGTGTAGGCAGTTGCCATAAAGTCTGCACAGGCTGTACGTTCATTTTTTATTGTTTGTAAAGCCACAGAAACTCTCATGGAGGAGATTCCCATTGCAGCAGGCACGTTAGGAAAGAAAAGACTTTGGATTGCCAGGGCCATTGCACAGGATCCCAGGCTGGAAAAAGTCTCCCAGCCCATCGAGTCCAGGCTGTGCCCAGTCCCCACCTCGTCCCCCAGCCCTGAGCCTGGAGCTGTTCCTTGGCCACCTCCAGGGATGGGGCCCCTCACCTCCCTGGGCACCCCCTTCCAAAGCCTGACCACCCTTTCCATGAGGACATTCTGCCTGAACCTGGACCAGACAGAGCTGTAGCTGGTGGATAAATCAACTCCTGCACCTACATTCCTCTCAGTCCTTAGCAAGCCTTTAATTAATATTTGTTGGACTCCCAGTTCTGAATCAATCAGTGGTCTAGACAACAAAGAATATGTGAACAGATGTTTTTCAGGCCAGCCATTCTTTCCCAGCTTTAATGGAACGTCTGACTTCACGTGGGGCAGGATTAAGTGGGTCTGAGCCTAAAAGCAACTGTGCTGCATCAGGCTTTAAACAACCCCCAGGCCCGAGCGTGGCCAGGCTGGTGACGTTCCCTGCACTTTAAGAAGCCTCTGAGGCTCACAAACAGAAGGTTTACATTTAGTAGCTTGGATAGTGAGAGCCTTGATTCATTTCCCTCAGCTTTATGTCACTGCTCCGTCACGGTGTGATTACAGCCACGAGAAGGTGCCTTGGAAGCTTGGAGAGCAGTAAATGCAGACCTACATTTGCTCAGCAGAACTTGCTCAGGGCTTTACAAGAAATTTTCAGACAAACTCTCCTGACAAAGAACAAACCCACAAAACCCTAAAAGCCCAAGTGCCTTATTTGAGGAATGTAAATAAAACACGTCCTGGATATTCTCTTAACTGGGCTGTGAGCAGCCTTTGGGTGATGTAAGAGGGAATTTGCCCTCACTTAATGTTCACTCTGTGTGAAGTTTGCTGTTATGTTCCAGGTTATTGGGAGCTCTTTAAATCAGGAATGGACAGTGGGAGAAGGAACTGGGAGCTTTATTGATCCTATCTGCCCAGGGCTGAAAATCCCTCCCTTTACGTGTGGGTGGGTTCAGTGTAAAACACCAGGAGGATTCTCCTGAGACACATTTCCCCCAAAGTCCCGCTCAGAAATTTGGGGGAAGGATTCCCAGGACATTGTGTGTTGTTTGGAAGGGCCTATAAAACAGCTCTGGGTAAGACAGGCACCCACAGGGGTTTTCCTGCAGGCCCCAGAACCTGAAAAAGCTCAGCTTTCCATAAATCCTTCTGAGAACCCAGAGGCAAGACTTGGATTTTACACGTGGAGTTGGTGCCAGTTTGCCAGGGCTAAAACTAGAACTGGGTGCCCGTTTTGAAGAAAAAAGAGCAATTAAGATAATTTTTCCAGACTATATATATCCAGTGCCCATGGACTCATCTCTCCCATATGGTCTTGTTTCTTCTTCACACAAGTCTGGTCTCTGCGGCTCAGGGATGAACATAAAACTCTTTAAAACAGGGGCTGCCTCTGGTCTGTTGTTTTTGGATCCTGGTGCATCCCTCTGTTTGATTTGGACATACCTGGAATCACAAAGTGTAGGTCTGAGGGAGTTTCTCTGCAAGCCTCATTTTCTTCTCATCTGCGAACCAGGAGAGATAATTCCTGCCTTACGGGCATGTAGATTTTAATAGTTTAGTCCCCAGTTCAGCAAAGCACTAGAGCACATTCTGTTGGTGTAAATGGGATTTTAATTCTGTGATTACATTTTTTGGTGAACCAGGGCCGTGATAAAATACTTGGAGATCATTGGAATTAGAGGAGTTATAGAACTGTAATGTCATTATCAGTCTTTTGCAGTAAAATAAACCACAGGGATACTTATTCTCTACTTCCAGCCAGTAATAAAGAAGGTTTGGTCATCTTAAATATATCACCTAGATTTGACAAATAGCCTGAGATGCTCGGGAATAATGGTTTTTCCTGGCTATTTTAGGTTGGTTTGGGTATTTAAAATGTAATAACTCAGTGGCTTAATGTGTTTTGCTGGGTTTAGGGAATGCAGTTTCAGCTCCTTTCTGTGAGTGGTTGAACCCGCAGTCCTGAGCTCCGTGTGAGTGTCTGGGAGTGCGAGTTACTTTAGGATTAGGATTTCTGAAACCCTCCTGTTCTTGATCCTGCATTTTACATAAATAATGTTGTAATGTAAATAATACCTGTGAGCAGCCAAAGGCAGCAGTGCAGCTCTTTGTCGGGGTGGCTGCAGCGGGTCCGTGCAGATGTGGTGCCCACAGCTGGAGCCTCCCCAGCACCAGCTGCAGGGAAGGAGCAGCACCGGGAGGGACAACACAGGAGCTCCCGGGCAAGGGAGAAGGAGGCTGGAAAGGAAAGCTCAGCAGCTTGTTTACATCACCTCCGAGGGCTGATTGCAGCTTATCGCACACAGCCCAGAGCTCCGTGTCTAGACAATCCTCTAATTGTCTTCCCGCAGTAAGTGGCAGCTCTGGTGACATTCCAGACCTTGACCTCTGCCCTGTCCAGCGCCACAGAAGGGCCGTCAGGACTCGTGTAACGCTGGCTATTAAAGCTGGCTGCCAAAGGCCAGGGGGTCACCCTGCCGTGGAGTCTGAGCACCAGGGCTGGGTACAACTGTCTGTCCCTGCTGGGGGAACTGGGCTCAGGCTCTGGGTGCTGAGCTCAGACCAGGGGGGAGGCTGGGCTCCAACACTTGGGCTGTGCTGGCAGGGAGGAGGGCACGATTCCAAAGGATTCCATCCTCTCATAAAGAGCTTGGGCAATCCTTTGGGCTTTAAATATTCAGTGTTTAGGTTTTCTTGGACACTGGGATGTTGGAAATTAAGTTCTTGGACACTGGGATGTTGGAAATTAAGTGTGTAAAGCACCAGCTCAGGGTTGTGTCAGAGCACTGTGGGGTAACAGCAGTGCCTGGCGCTCAGGGGTTTGGGGGACAGGAGCCTGAGCAGCAGCCCCTGCTGAAAATCTGTAGGAACCTGCTGAGGGAAAAGGCTACAAAAGTCTGTGATTGCAGTAGAAAATATCTGCCCCTCAGAGCATCTTCTGTGTTCAGACCCCTGGTCTCCATAAGGAGCTCTGTGTGTAATTTATCCAAATGAAGACCCTCATGTCCCAGTCCTGTTTCTGCACATCCCAGTCCACAAATCTGCCACTGGAAATGTGGGTTTGGTGCATTGGAGGATGAGTCTCTGTGCTTGTGAACTGAAGGTCCAGTTCAGGGAGACAAGTAAGTATATTGATACTTTCAGTAGAGCTCAAGATATATTTGAGATGTCCTGAAATACAGTCCCCAGTTAGACTGGAAATCTCATGTTTAATAACAGCTGCTCTTATCACATGGGTTTGATTTTCTGTGAACTACTCGAGTCTTCTCTTTTAAATACGTGATGAGAAATGAGCTTGTAAACGTATAAAAATCCTTAGTGAACTCCCCAACGGGTGTAAGCTGAGGTAACTATTAAAATCAGTGGAGCTCTGCCAGTTTACATCCGTTAAAGTTCTGCCTTTTTATTCCCAGGCATGTTCAAGGTGTTACTGCGTAAATGACTGCAGAAATTATTGCTGAAAGGTTTCTCACTCCGAGGCAGATCAGGTATCTGGTCCAGGGAGGGCACATCCATTGCAGCAGGAGCAAATAAAGGAGGGAAAATTGTGAAGTGTTAACTGATATTTTTAGAAGCTTTATAAAGACAGGTCACATTCCCAAGGACTATAAAGTGGCAAATGCAACACCAATTATTCAAGAGGGGCAAAAAGATGCAGCAATTACAGTTTAACACCAGTTGTGGGAAAAATATTAGAAAGCACTTGATGGGGTTTGGGGAGTGAACAGCTTGAGAAGTGTAATTTGATTAGAGATGGCCAATGTGGGGGTTTGATGTGGGTTTTAAGTAACTTTGGATCCTTGCTGGGTATTGCTGCCGGGGGAGGGAGGGATGGATGTGGGATGGATGCCCTGTACTTGCACTGCAGTTTTGAAGTGGCAAACTGGGATGTACCAGCAGAGCTGCTCCCGCTTTCACTGAGCTGCTGAAACGGTGGAAATGTGTTTCAGTGAGGGGAATGGTGAATTCTCTTTGCCAGGTGTGTGTGTGGGGTGAAAGCCAACTCAGGATATTCTATAATTCACATACAACAGATCTCTTAGTGGGGCCAGCAAACAACCTTGGCCCCTGAGTGAGTGTGTTGGATTCACTGGATTACCAATGTCATTATTTGTTGTGCAGAGATCCCCATTTTGGGAAGGAATAATTGGGATACTGAGTCCATCACTCCCACATTCCATCTTCTATTTCAAAATCTTCTCCAGCTCAGTCGTCATCCCTTTAGGGCCAGAGATTGCTTCTGGTTTCTGTGGTTATAAACACCTCAATTCCATGGAGCCACAGTCCATGGCTGCCTTCCCTGGGTGCTGCTTCAGGACAAATAACAACTGCCCTGACCTGCCACGTCCTGCAAGGAGATGGGTGGGAAATGCAGAGGGACCGTGTGTTTCTGTTATTGTAAACCCAGAAATGTTTACTCATTATATTTAAATAGGTTTGGATCACTGTGGATGAAAGTGAAACAAGATATAAGCCTGCAATGACATGCATAAATACATAATTAAGTATATTTCCTTTCCATATGGAGGGGATTAGCTCCCTTGTCTCAGCAGGGAGTTGCTTTATTTGGTGTCTGCTTTGGTGTCCCTTTCTTTCTGACAGCTTGAGAGGGAACTGAGAGGGAATTTACTCTCTGGCTAATGAATCCTGGAATAAGGACTTGGAGGGCATGTGGAAAAGAGTAAGTGATTACCTGGGAAAACAGACATTTGGGGACCTGCAGGGCCGTCCTGCACCCCGACTCCTCTCCAGGACCCCGAGTGGGATGACAGTGCCCTCCTTCCCAAGAGTTACTGCTTAGTCAGAAATCCAGGTGGAGGGGGAGAGAGACGGGTCTGGTGAGTGCTGAAGTGTCAGCAAAAGCCCCTGAACTCAGGTTTCATAACCTGAGAAATATTTTATCACCCTGGTGAGCGAAACCTCTGAAAAATCAATAGAACTTGAGAGTTGCCTGTATTGATCTGAAAGGCTGAGTTGTATTGAAATATTCATGGCAGTGTGTGTGTGTTTGTCTGTGTGTGGTTTGGGGACCCAAAAGTGGGCAGCTTTCAGAGGGGGAAACATTCTCCTTTTTCATTTGAACTGGATTAAGACTGTTCAGGTGCCTTGCAAAGCTCATGCTCAAAAGGGATTGGATTTGTTTGTCTCATGACAAGGTTTCTGACAGACAGAAACGCATTCTCATTATTATTATTTTCCTTAAATGACAAACTGTTGGGAGGAAGAAGTCAAGGAGATCTGATAAAATTAGCACTACGTTCCCCTGGGGCTCTCTGGGCTTGCTTTGTTTGCAAAGCCAATTTGGACACTGTGGCTTTGATCTTCACTTTCAGTATTTGAGCAGGCATGTTCAGTATCACTCATTTCACAGGAGATTTGGGATTCAAGTTTCTCCAACAATCTCCAAAGCAGTACATTAGAAGGGGAATTGTCTGCCAGGCGTCTCAGAATCTCAATACCCTTGGTACTAATTTGATGTGATGCATTTCACCAGATGTGTCTACCTGAGCCATGTTTTATGCCCAAGAGGTTTGTGCTACTGTAGAGGATTAAGCTTGGCTCTTCCCCCCTTCCCTCCCCTCCCTTTTTCTTCTGAGAGCAATTGAACAAAAAGCATCCGTAATTTTAATCTGCACAGAGGTGTGACAAGGTACAAATATTTGGAAGGAGGAGTGTGTGCCAGGTAGGGTTTATGCAAAGGAGAGAAAAAGCCAATAAAGCTTCAAAAATATTTTAAGAAACTGATGCTTCCATTTGGGCTAATAGATTCATTTATTCCCTGAAATTCTAAGACCTGCTTTTTCAGGTGGTTGTTTGGTTGTTTTTTTTTTATAATTGTGGATGTTCAGGGAAAGCCTGAGAATGGAGAAATGGATGAAAGGTGAAAATTATTCTTTAAGGAAAAATATTGGTCGTATTTGGTGGTCAGAGTGGGCTGAAAATACTCTTATGGGCCTAAGCACCTCCATAATCTTCATGGTAAAAGACTTGGAGTGCAGGTTCTTAAGGGTTTGTGGTTGTGGAGGCCAAATTTTACAGGGAAGGAAAAATAAGGTCAATTAGAAGGGATCTCTTCCCTAACTCTCCATCATGTGTAAATTCACCCTCAGTTAAAAACAGTTCCATGAAATAAACCCAACACCCTAGAGAGACATTACTTCAATCACGGGCTCAAACTGAGCAGAAAAGCAGATTTGGGGCATCTGAGATTTGCTGGTGTTGCCAAAGCCGGGGGGAAACGCTCGTTCCCCGAGTTGTTTGTCCCCAGGGAGTGGGGCTGGGACGTTGCCTGGGGCTGGTTTGGGAGCTGTGGTGTCACAANCTCAGTTAAAAACAGTTCCATGAAATAAACCCAACACCCTAGAGAGACATTACTTCAATCACGGGCTCAAACTGAGCAGAAAAGCAGATTTGGGGCATCTGAGATTTGCTGGTGTTGCCAAAGCCGGGGGGGAAACGCTCGTTCCCTGAGTCGTTCGTCCCCAGGGAGTGGGGATGGGACGTTGCCTGGGGCTGGTCTGGGAGCTGTGGTATCACAGTTGCTTTCCTCACCCCCTTCAAAATCACATGATCTGAAATATTGCTGCTGCACGGAGCCCCCTTGAACCTCCAAACTGTGCCTAAACCCCAACTGCAACACGGTGACACTTGGTGTGTGATGCCAGAGCTGGGCCAGGGTGTCCCTGAGTCTGGGAGGGCATCACTTGGTTCCATAAACCTCATTTTTATCCCTGTGACTGTCACAAACCCTCCCTGCAGTGACTGAAAACGGGGAGGGGAAAGAAGCATCCTTGGCATTCTTTATTTATTTCCATTCCTCAATGGCAAAGTAAACTGAATGTTTAAGGGCCTGACATCAAAGATGTGATTTCTCTGAAGCTAAAAAGCCTATTAATCACGATTTTAAAGTGTTCTTTAATTACCCTGTAATAAAACGACACGCGCAGAGCGGGAGCAGAAATTGTGGACTTTTAGAGTTCCTTGTGCTTGTTTGTGTTTCAAATCTCTCCGGAAATCCTCGTTGATCCCTCTTGCTTCTGCTGCTTAATTCCATTCCACCACAGCTATTGTGCATCCCTGGCTGTGTTAACTGTGTCCTGGGCAGGGAAAAACAGGGTGGGGAGAACACAAAAGTGGGGTTGGGTAATACTGTGAGGGGTGTGAACTGCCAGAAAAGAGCTGTAAGGAATAGGACAAGGTCAATCTTTGTAAAACTGTGAGCTCTGTAAAGGAAGGAGAATGAAAAAGAAGATCTGGTTTGGCATCTCCTCTCCCGCCGAGGAAGGTTCTGAGGTTTGTGGTGGTAGAAAAAAACCTGGGGAATATGAAGTAAATTCAACAAAATCACAGGCCTCACCAAATCTCCAAGACCTACAGTGCTCAATAAACCTTTCCAGGTCCTCAAAACCCTCTGCAAGTTGTTAATCCTCAAGGTTATTGCCCAGAGTGGGAAGATCCATGGGCTGTGCAGCCATGAGCCCTGTCTCTTGGGCGAGATGGAGGGAGGAAGGGCTGGAAGCTCAGGCCCATCCTCCAGAGTCCCTCCCTGCTCCTGTGGTCGGGCTTTGGCTTCGCTGCTGTTGCCAAACTCAGCCGAGTGCGTTGGTTTGGAGTTGCTCTGTTTTCAAACCCAGACAGTTGTTAATGAAACAGTTGCTGTTCTGTTGACAGAACATTAATTACTTGATCTTAGGACTTGGTAATTGCACGGGCCCCCTCTGTATACATCACTAATTACATTAGCAATTATATGGCATTTTAAAGACAAAGAAATGACTGCAGCAGTGGCAGCGTCAGAGGGACCCTGCTGGTAAATTCCAGTCCAGTCCCTGCAGTGACTGGGAGGTGCTGGGAGAGCTCCTTCTCCACCCCAATCCCGTGTCTTGGCAGGTTTTGGGCTTGGAAACGGGGAGAGGTGGGATTATTGCCAACAGAAAAACTCTCCTGCTTGTGTTTTTTATTGCCTCATTCTATTCCTCCTCCCTTTGCACCGTTCCCCAGAAACCATTGCTGAGCAGTTCTACCCTGAGTTCATTCAAACCTTGGTCCTCCTGTGAGGTAAGGTTGAAGCTGCCACTGATTTTAGGACATCACAGCCAACCCCAATTCTAGAGGCAAATTGGTGTTCAAGGCTGAGTAACAACAACCTCTGTGCCCACAGGGGATGGAGTCTGAGCTCAGATCTGAGCTGGCTGAGGCTCCCCAGGCTCACACTACAAACTCTGCAGAAGAAGAACAAGAAAATAACGTGTTACCCCCCTGTGGAAGGGCACAGATTTGTGTTTTCCCATCCCTGTATCTCCGTTGTTGATGTAACTTCACACAATCCCGAGCAGGACAGATCAGGTTCCCCTTTCCCAACGTTCTCAGATCACCCCATGGGCCAGTGTTTGGTGCTTTCCTCTTCAGGGGGGAGTGTTGGGTTTCCCCTGCTCTCCCCTGACGTTTGCTCACCACGGGCTCTGTCGGCACCCTCAGCCACCAGCTGCCGCTTAATCCAGTCCTGCACTGGAGTTAATGAGACATTCCTACTTAAATAACCTGCTGCCATTAGAGCTTCAGATCTTTGCACCTCAGCAGCTGTGTGTTGTCACAGAGATAAATATTTTAACTGGGCTGGCAATTCCCTGGCTGCCGGGAGTAAGTGGCTGAATTGAGTGGCTTTTGTTTCACCCGTTGTTAAAGTGAAATTCAGATTTTTACCCAGAGCCATCTAGACAAGACCTGTAAGAGGGGGAGGAAAGGAGGGTTTGAGAGGATCTGGAGACCTTTCAGAGCCAAGGAATCGTGCAGAGCAAATGTGGATGTGCCCAAACGTGATTGTCCCCTCCTGAGGCAAAGACAACACTGACCATGACCAGGAACAGTCAGGGCCACTTTTCATTTTATTCTTTGACCTGTTGTAAGTTAAGAACAAAAATGTCCAGAAAGGACATTGACTCCGTCCTACCTCTCAAAGGATTAAACTCTCACACAATGTCCATTTATTAACCAGTTGTAATAAAGGAATGGTCAGAAGAGACCTTTAATTATTACTTATTCCATGGCCAATATTATCCCAACCTGGCACTCCCAAATTCCAGGTGGATGTTTTACAGACAAGCACAGAATCTTGATTGGAAAACTCTCACTTAGCAAATAATTACTGGTTTTTTTAAGTGTTATGTTTACCCTGAGTGACCCATAAAGATGACAAAGAATATTAAATATACTGAAATTAAGATAATTCCCCCCCTTGTTTACAGTACAAAAATTTTATTTTTTGTTAGGATAATTTAAAGTTTAAAACTGAAGTAGACATATTCATTTTACAAACAAGATATTCTTCCATAAGTAGGACCATTAGAAACAGTAAACAAAAACCAACCCAACCCAACCCCAAAGCCATCTTTACAAAAGCTCTGTGCATAGCGACTTCATACCGTGGGTGACTGACAAAGCAAATACCCCAAAAAACAACCCCAAAACTATACAGGAGGGAGAAAGGAGGCCTTAATTTACAGGAGGGAGAAAACTGGTTTTTACAAACCATGCATATTGGAAGTGTGCAAAGAAAGAGGGAGGGTGAGACGCTGTACCAAGAGAAATAAGGAAATGCAAAGGAACCCTTCCAAAGGCAGGGTGGAATTTGGAGTTACACTTTCATCTTTCTGGTGGCAGAGAGGAAGGTTGCCAGGGAATATCCGACAGCAAGAACTCAGAGAGGACAGATTTGCTCATTACATCGAAAAAATCCTCACACAGGAAATTTTTACATTGGTTTTTTTTCCCTTTTTTTGGGGTGTTTTGCCACTTCCAAAGTCCTCCTTTCATGGCCAAGGATTTCTGGTTGTAGTTATTTATTTACACACATTTTTCTCTGTAAAGCTCTCAGTCAGTTCTACCCTCACCTCAAGCCCCACGATTTCCACACAGGACCAAAATCCACGTTCAAAATTGTTCCTGTGCTTAATTTTTTTCCCATTTGTTTGGCTCCAATCAAACCAGAAAAACTCATTTTCTCATATTTGCATCAACATGGGCAGCCACCCTTGTTTGTCTCCCTGCAAGGACCTGGAGCAGCTTTCCTGGGAGGATTTTCTTTTTCCTTTGGTCTCGTGGCTTTCCCCCTTGAGCAACTGGACAGAGCTAAGAAAACCAACTGAACACTGAATTTTTGAGAAACTTCCCCTTTTTTTTCATTGCCAGCATGTTATTTTTTCCCCTGACTCTTCCCAAGCCTTCAGAGATGTGGTAGATCTTTTATTTTCACGTGCCTGTGCTGACTGGGCAAAGAACAGAAGAGCTTTTTCCATTAAATGTCTCAATTTTTAAAAATTCAGAACCTTTCTGACTGAGATTTTGTAACAAAAACCTTGTTTGTTAAAAAAAAAAAGGGGAGAGGATTTAAGTAGCAGGTTGTCTAGAAATTTCTGTTGGTCTGGAATGTTTGTAGGACTTGGAACTCTGAGTCTGGTGATCAATTTTGAAAGTTGCCTGTACAGAGAAGGGCAGAGGAAGATCCACCATCTTCAGGCTTTGGATCTGTTCGGGGTTTTTTAGGAGGTCAAATAGAGGAAGGAATATGATATTTTTTGCAGCTCGAACTAAATGTAGTTTTCCCTGAAATTTACGGAAGGTTTAATCCCAACTTTTCCAATCCTCAGTCAGGTTTTTTATGCCTGACTCTGAGCAGGAATTCAGACCCTCCACCTGACCCTGCTGGGATGTTGGTACCTCTGAATCATTTGGGGTTCGGAGGGGTTTGTGCTTGGTTTGCTGTTCTGGATGGCCATGAGTTACCCTGTGCCCTGTGGTGCCATCAGAGGTGGGGCAGTGACAACTCCAGACTCCTCACCCCCGGGACTCTGCAGAGTCTAACTATGTCCATGCTTCTTAAAACACGTTATTCCCACCAAATTTCTCTTTAAAGTCGCTCCCAATTGTCATTTTTGCTGATGTGATGAACTGGGCCTTGAGTTTTAGAGGACAGTGACCCCTCTAATGAGAGCTGCTAATGAAGGTCCCAGAGCTCCCAGCACAGGAACACAAACCCCTTTCCCAACAAGTGGAACTTTCTTGGGAATGAGCAGAAGGGCCCAGTTTGAGTCTCCCCTGGGCTCCCCTGCCCTGGGTACAAAACTCATCCTGGAAAGGTTCCTGTGCATTCAGGGAGTTCCTCTCCCAGCTGAGCTGCTCACTGGGAGCTCCCAGTCCCACCACCCAGATATCACATATCAGGTATCAGCATCACCAAGAGCACATTTCCCTCACACACCCAGAAAACTCCTGGGCAAAGGGACAGGTGCAGGTGCAGGGGCCGTGTTAAGGGTTTCTTTATTAACACCAACTCTCCATGCAGCTGGAACTGAAGGGGGTCAGTGGGGTCTCTGCAGTGGAGCTGATTTGGTTTGTTTCCCCACTAAAAATGGTTTTAAAACAATGCAGTTCTTTTTATGTAGTCTCTGGTTTGGTCAGATAACTAACGATTGATTTTGTCAGACTTCCAGTTTCAGGAGAGAAGATGCAAAGGAGAACTAAACTTTTTTTTTTTTTAAACCCTAAAATGCAGAAAAATTCAAAGCAACTGGTTACCTCTATGAACGTCAATATATAACTGGAAAATACTTACCATTTTTAATGACTCAGGATAAAAGTGCATAAATTATTCAAATACATATTTACCCTTTATAAATGCACCCTTAATATGAAGGATAACTGAAATAAGTTGTTCTAACTACATGGAAAACCCCAGAGAACCCTTTCCCTCCTAATTCATACCTTGAATCTCTAAAACGAACTCAGTACCTCGTGAAAAATGCGATTTATCCAAATCCCTAAAAGTGCCACTCGCTCACCAGCCGGGTCTTTGAGACTCAGCAGTTCATCTCAGTACCTGAATATTTTAATTGAACCAAGAAATGGAAGGGGGAAAGACGAAGAGGGTGAAAATTCATCCGTGAATTAACGACCTGTCGAGCACAATGTGTGTAAAAGTTTGTGGTGCTTCTGTTATTCCAAGAATCCTACACCCCCCTGCCCATGAATTCGGTGAGAGGGGGAAGTGAGGAGCAGTTGCAGCTGCAATAATGTATCTCAAACTTATCACTACAGTTTTGCATCATCTTCCTTCATTGTACAACTGGAGGAAAAAAATCCAAAAAAGGGTTTTAATTTCTACCTCTACATACAATAAGTTACAAGTTTATTTATTTAAATAATTGTAAAACATCTTACATTTTTTTTGTTTTAAGAGGTTAAACTATAAGCAAATACACACATACACCAAAGTTCCACCATTCGTGTCAGTTTGTCCTAGAAATTCTTTCATGCTGGTACCCTGTTTTGTTGAATTGTTTTTCTGCATAAACTAAATCGATATCTGAAAGGCTCCATAGAAAATAGAAACTTCAACTTTTTACCCCTACAAAGTAAAACAAATTGTATCCAAAATATCAAGCTTGAATCATTTTTGCCAATTTCTTTTTTTTTGTTGTTGTTGTTTTTTTTCTGTTTAATATTTTACAAATCTTAGGAAGGTTTCTTGTCTTCCAGGAAAGACTTTGTGTTTCTGATTCTGTTCTGCCAACTGTTGTTCATCCTGGCTCTGGCTGATTCTTCATCCACAATGTTTGAGGAGTTGCTGTGGTTGTGGCAGGAATATGAAACAGGTAAAAGATGCAGACTTCTCTCTTGTCCAATCCATAAAAAATGTTCTTTTTTATTTATTTTTTTTTTTATCCTGGGCCTGGCTTTCCCCCAAAAAAGAGCTTGTAGTGCTATTTTTTTCTTTTTTTTTAGTGGTCCATCACAATAAGTAGTTTTGTGCTGTAAAAGAAAAATGAAAAAAAAAAGAGGAAAAAAGGGAAGAGGGAGATGAGCAAAGCTGCCCCTTCCTTACATCGGGGGAACGACAAGACCAGTCATGGCTGAAAAAGAAAATTGACAGAGATGAAATTGTGGCAAAACGTTGTGGAACAGAATCTCTTTGAACCCTTGACCCTCCTGTGTCCGTCAGGTGTTGCAGGAAGGGCCTGAGCTGAGCTCAGATATTAATGTTTGTGTGCTGAGGAGAGAAGGGACCATGACACGGGCAATGTTTGATTTCCCTGTAAATTCACCAAAGGGAAGGAGGGGCTGGGATGGAATTCCCAGAGAAGCTGTGGCTTTTCTCCCAAGGGATGCTCACAACCGTCCCCAAAATTCAGCCCTGAAAAGCCTCCCCAAACCCCAAACTGAGCAGGGCCTTCACCTCCCCCCCCAGGTTGTGTTGGGAGCAGGGAAAGGTGTGGGAGCCAAGGGGATTCAGCCATGTGGGATGGGAGTGAGGCAGGGAATTCCCAGCCCCAGATCCTGGACAGGGATTTGCTGCTCCTGGTCCAGGCCTGGCTTTGCTGATCCTGCACCAAGCCTGGCTCTGCTGCTCCTGGTTTCAGGGGAAAGGATGGCCCAGCCTCACTTGCACATGTCTGAGCCACTGCAGCCGGCCCTGGCACATTCCCAGAGCACTGGGCTGGTGTAAATTATTTATTAGTCACTCTCTGTGCCTTTAACTGTGGTTCTGTTCCTCCAAAGTGACAACAGCAACAGCCGGAGCTGCCTGGAACTGGTGCTGCTCCCGCAGGTCTGGAGAGGTAAGTTAAGTTTATATGTATTTATATAACAAATGAGTGAGTCATATTTTCAAAGGGGCCTTGGTGCAGTGCAAGGTCCTAATCCTGCAAAGATTTATGTTCACTGAAATTTGTGGGATTATTCATGTGTTTTAAGGCCTGTCCTCGGAGAATTAATTTCACCCTTATGTTCAGAGCGCTTGAAAAAACGCTCAGGGCAAGTTCCTCAGCTGACACGGGCTGTTATTGGAGCTGTGTTTTTAAACGACTGTGGATGTGGCCTGTGATTTAACACAATAGGAAAATAAATATTTTCATATTTTGTAAGTGACTGGGGCTAAATTCCCTGCCAGGTTCAGCAGACAGCTGAAAGAGAAAGTGAAACCAAGGGGCCTTAAGTCAAATATTTACTTTTCGTAATTTCTTGGGAATTTGTTGTTGTTGCTCGTATTTTCAAACCCTACAAACATAACCCTAAATAAAGCAGGTAAACATTTGTTGGGTTTGGGTGGGTTTTTTGAGGGGGAAGTGCATTAGAAGAGATTTCCTGCCAACACTTAGAAGGGCTTCTTCCCTTTTCCTCCCTCCCCAACACACAAACGAATGTGATGGGCGCATCTCCACACCCCCTGTGTGTTTCCCACATCCCTGCCTTCCTGTGCTTGGAAAGGAAAACCTGCCTGAGCCTGGGATTGCTCCCTGCTCCTGACTCGGGAGGAGCAGGAAAGGTAAGCTGTGCTTCCCCCCGGTGTCCCAGAGGAGCTGAGGCTGTTCCTCACCTGCTGCAGGAATTTAAGCTGTTTGTCTGAGCTGACCTGGCTCGGGCTTTTGCCTGGAGCGACTAAAGCAGCACCTGCACAGATGGAGCCTGGCTGGGCCGGGGGGACCCTGTTCTCCTGGCACAGGCAGCAGCTCCTGCTCCAGCTCAGCATGGCTTAATTCACACATTCAGGGGCTCCTGCCAGTGCAGTTTAAACTCTGTCCCCAGGGGATTTAGTCCATATTGGTTAAATGCTTGTTGCTTACACTACTGTCATCAGCACCGTTTCTACTTTTTTAATCACGGGAAACTTCTTCCAGCAAATCAAAGCAAAGACCCAGCCTGAGTTTCTGCAGTGTCTCTCCAAAAATATTTTAAGAATACTTATAGATGCAGCATTTTGGTGGAGCTTGGAGTAACCTGGGATAGTGGAAAGTGTCCCTGCCCATGGCAAGGGGTGGAATTGGATGAGCTTTAATGTCCCTTCCAGCCCAAACCATTCTGGCATTCCATGACTCGATGTTATCCAGCAATTCTGGCCTCAGACTAGTGATGGCACCAGCAGAGCTGCAGCCAGGAGTGTGTTATCACCCCTGGGGTCTGCTGAGCCCTAATTTCCCTCATGGGCAAGTAGAAATCTCTGTTTTCCTCTCCTCACTTTTTCACCCTCAGCCCAAATATTTTGTCATTCCAGGGGCTGTACCTGCTCCAGAGAAACACTCCTCAGAAGTTGCCAGGGTGAACCTGCCAGTGCAGAAAATTCAGGTAAGACTTGAATATAACACGCAAAATACAAGCAAAGCCTAATTGTGTCACTGGCATTTCACCCTCACTTCCTCCTGCAGCAAAGAACAAGTTGGCTGAGGAACACTGGCTGGAATTCTCACCTGTTTTTCCCCCAGCTCATCCCCAGGCTCTGCTCTCTGCTTCTCTGTCTTTTCACACACCCTCCTCTGCCCATTTCCACCCCACCTCCACTCCCTGGTGGGGCTGCACTGTCAAAAGCCTATTCCCTGCCTGTATCGCCCTTTATTGAATGTTTGTGAGGTTTGGATTAAGGTCTTACACTGCCAGCAAAGCTGTAATTATTTTTGCCTGTATTACTATATATTGAATCGATGTAACTTTTCAATAAAGGTGGTTCAATGCAGGACACTCCCTGATGAGTTGGGAATAGAGCAACCACAGCCATTATCCCAGAGGGTCTGGCTTTTTTCTTTTTCTTAGAGGGAAATGGAAAAAGAATTAGAGATGAGCCTTATTGTATTAACCTTGACAGCTTGCAATTATCAACTGAAACACTTGATTAAAATTGTCACAAGGTTGGAGAGTTTTTTTATAAATAAATAATCAAACATGGATAGTACCCAGATGCTGTGGTGATAGGCACCTTTAATGGGTGTAATTAATAATGATCATGAGCCTGGTGTGTACAAGTAGCCTTTGAAAAGGGAAGGACTCTGCAGTTCCAACAGGCCTTTGGTGAGAGCTGGGAAGGGGCCTAGTGCTGAATCATGGAATGCTTTGGCTTGGAAAGGACCAGAAGGCTCATCCAGTTCCACCCCCTGCCAGGGGAACACCGAATTCCACCCCTTACAACCCCTCAGTTTTCAGAGCAACTACTTTTCCCATTACCTGTTTTCCCAGCCTTTTAATGGAAGGGGACTGGAATCCCCAGTGCTGCTGACACCTCGATTTCATCAACATGAGACACTGAAAATCAGAGCTTTCCACATAACCCCCTGCATTTATTTGGGGAACAGTGCAAATGGGAGCTCGTCAATGCCACGGCCAGCCCTGCCAGCCCTGGTTTGCAGCACTGGGGGGACGATCCATCCCCCACTGCCTCAGCACAGTGAGGCCATTCAAGAAGCCTCTTTGGGACCCTCCTGTTGACTTTTTGGCCACATCTGTCTGTCAGCACTGTGGGAACGTTAATTTGGATATCAGGCTCCGTGTGTCTGGAGCCTTTCCAAGGCATGTGCTCCCCAGCTTGCATCAATTGAAATATTTCACTTGGAATTTGCATCTCTGGCTGGAATAGTTCAGGAGTTGCACAGCCCTGGCCTAACAACCCTCGGGCAGATGTGTCTGTGGAGGCACCTCCACTGCTTAAATAGCAGCTGTACATATTAATGCCTTTCTGTGGGTGTTGATGTACAAGTAGAAATCCCACAAAGAAAGGGACATGGTCAATGAATTCTGTATCCACTTACTTAGGCATTTCTCTCTGCATAAGGTATTTCAGTAAGTATTTCTGACTTAACTCACAGATTAATCCTGAACAGCTCAGGAGTGGACTGTTGTCAGCAAAAAATGAATGGATGTGAGGGTTTGGCTCTGAAATTTTGTTGTATTAAAGCTCCGTTTTTAGAACCTCTTATTAATCATTAATTTATAGAATGGATAAAATACATTGTAAACACCAATGTTCTCCACACAGCAGTAAGACAAGTTCCACTTTAAAGCAGAATTAAATCTGTTCTGAACACACTAATTTGTCCTGACATTAAGCTTGAGCTGAACAAGCAAACTGCCCTTAATTTGATGGGCCTTCCTAATTAAAACAATGGCAGTGCCTGCCGGTCCCCAGGGCCCAGCCGAGGGTTTCTGTCCCACCCTCCCCAGCAGGTGTGGTTTGTGGGGCTCCTCTGGAATTACCACGGCCTCTTGGCAGGGCTCAGTGCCCACACTTGTGTTTTCTGTGGCATCTCCAGTGGAGTCTGAAGGAGCCAGATGACTTCCCAGGCCCTGTAAAGGCTTTTTTTATGGAGACTCGGAGCAATTTACGTGCCACACATCCCCCTCCTCAGCCTGTTAAAGGGAAGAATTGAGCCCAAGTTCCCATTCTGATCCTACTGCTCACATTTGGTTTGCAGATCACCTTTAAATAAAGGCTGTAAATGGACCACAGGGCTCAATTCCCGGGCTGAGCCTAAACCTTGCAGCAGGTTCCAAGTGTTTCGTGCAGAGCTGAGCATTAACTCGTGTTTAACAAGTCCCTGCAGCCTGGGGAGAAGTTCCTCCTCACAACATTCCAGTCTATTCTAGGGGAAGGTGTCCCTGCCCATGGCGGGTTGGAGCTGGAGGGTTTCAGGTCCACTCCAACCCAAAGCAGGCTGTGATTCTGTGCCTGAAATCCTGGTGTGGCTGAAATTCTGGTGGGACTGAAACCCTGGTGGGACTGAAACCCTGGTGTGACGGAGTGTCTGAGTGTGATGGAGTGTCTGAGTGTCCAGGGGTCAGACCTTGGGTTAGTGGGTTGATCCAGTTGGGTTGGGATGGATTTCCCTGTGAGATGGGTGTGATGGGCTCCACAGGGCGGGGATTTCCCAGGAATTCCAGCCTCTCTCTTACCTCTGAAGCCATTGCCGTTGCCGCTGGAGCAGGCGGGGGAGGGAGAGCCCTGGGGTCTGATGACAGGAGCAAAGGCACTCTTCTGTTTGACGGCGGGGAACACGGACGAGGAGAACGGGAGGATGGAAGAAGTGCTGGAGGAACCAACGGTGGGACTTGAGGACATCACTGGAAATGGAACAAAAAAGGGGCTTTGCATCAGAAATGCAGATGTGCAAGTTTGGGAAAACTGCTTAAAATATCTGTGGTGTGATCACTCGTTTTACCTCTTGAAGGAGGTTTCGCTCTCTCAATAATATAATTAGGAACAAATAACAATATAGACTAATATATACTAGATAATATTTATATTTATGTAAGGTTAAAAAAGAAAGGAACAGAGCCTTGTACAAAGCCCTCCCCAATCCCCCCTGGATCATTTTGGGAGCAGTCAAGGGAAGGACTGTCCAAGCCCAGGCCATACATCCATAGGGCGATGCCGTGGGGGAGCCGTTGATGAATCCTGGCGAGCCCGGCACGCCCAGGTTGCCCATGGGCACGTTGCTGTAGCCGTTCATGCTGTTGCTGGACGTGCTGTAGTTGGACTGTTGGGGGGTGGAGCTGGAGGAGTAGCCCCGGGGGGAGATGCTGCTGGTGTTCCGGATGTAACCTGGAAAAAACACATTGGAAACGTCCAAACATCCCCCTGCCCTGGGCCGGGGCTCACTGACCCTCCTCACTGGGTCACTCCTTCACCAGGTGCCCTTAAACTCTCAGGGTTTTAATGGATGTGCTTCCCACTTGTTCAGTCATGCTGGAGCACCAGACTTGGGCAAAATCAGAGCAACTGTTTGTGAAAATAAGAGTTATAACCAAAAAAAAATTATATATTGAGGGGGACAGGGAGAGAATTCAGGGCTCAGTTGGTATCAGAAAATACTCCATAGTTATTTCAGCCATAATGGATGTGGTTATTAAATTTACTCAACAATTATTTCAGCCATAGTTGATCTGGTTATCAAATATACTCAATAATTGTTTCACCCATAAGTTGATGTGGTTATCAAACACACTCAAAAAGTGTTTCAGCCATACCTAATGTGGTTATTAAAGATATTCAAGAATTATCTCAGCCATAGTTGATGTGGTTATCAAACATCCTCAACAATTATTTCAGCCACAATTAACCTGGTGAGTGGAAGGTGCTGCAGACGCAGCCCCATCCAGACTGGGAACCCCATCCAGACTGGGACCACCACCCAAACTGGGAGCCCTATCCAAACTGGAAGCCCCATCCAGACAGGGAGCCCCATCCAAACTGGGAGCCCCATCCAAACTGGGAACACCACCCAAACTGGGAGCCCCACCCAGACTGGGAGCAGCCGCGGTGAGGCTGCCGAGCTGAGCTGGGGTTGGTTTGGGTTCCCCTCAGGGCTCACCCTGGTTGTTGGCCTGGCTGCCCTCGGAGATGCTGACGCCCAGCTGGCCGCCGTAGGAGTTGATGCCCATCATGCTGCTGTGGGCAGGGGAGCTGGAGAGGGCCGGGAGCTGGGCAGGGTTCCGGGGGACACTGTACAGGGCCTCGGCGATGTCGGCCGCCCGCTTCAGGATGATGTCCTGCAGGGTGGAGGGGACAGAGCGGGGTCAGGACCAGAGACATTCCCGAGTGGTTTTAGGGAATCTGCCGGGGTGTCCTCACCTGGTTGTTGTGGGGGGTCCCATACAGGGCTTCCACCAGGTCAGCAGCTCGTTTGAGCAGCATTTCCTGGGGGAGGAGGAGAAAACAGACATTTTAACAGGAAAAAAAAAAAGAAATCTGTTAAATAAAATAGTATGTATATGTTTTCCATGAAATAATAAAATATATGTGCTTATATGCGTATGTTCTACATATATAACAAATGAAGAAAATTAAACCATGAGCTCCTGTTTTCTGAAATGATGTCACTGCTCCGTGTGGTCACTGATGTCTGTGTGGGGTCACTGTGACCTGGGTACCTCAGAGGGGCTTTATTTGCCAGGCCTGTGACAAACTGAACCCCTCCCGATGTCTCCAAGCAGCCATTCCCAAACATCCATCCCTTTTGGCAGTGGCTGTGGAGTGCCCAGGGCTCCATCCTGCCCTGGAGCTCTCCAGAGTCCTGAAGCTGCTCTGCCTCACCAGCAGCAAACAGGGAGACAAATTCCAGATGTCCCCGTTCCCCTCGGAATTTCGATCTGTTCTGTTGCAGGGACACACAAATAGGGGCCTATCATTCCGTATATTCTCCTGCACAGAGATGTGTCACTCTGGATAAACGCACAGGACAATGACCAAGGACAGGGAAGGGTCTTGCACTAAACTTTCCTTTTAACAGCAAAATTTACAGACAGTTTTTAAGCTCTAACAGACAAAAACTACTGGTAGCTGTGGGTTCTACTCCATCACATCCTTGTGAATTATTTTCAGATGTGACTGTCAGTTCAGGTATAATTTTGGCTCTTTTATGAATTAGAAGTGAAAGAACATATGTAGTGGGCTGAGTGAAATGCTCAGAGATAATTTACCTTGGCTAATCTTTCAGGGTCACCAGGATGTCTTGGGATGACCTTCTGCAGTCTTTGGAAACCATAATCTATGGTAGGTTCATTTAAAGCTGAAAGGAAAACATAAAATCCCACCATATTATATGAATATATTTTACAATTATTTATTATATATTTTATACTATTTAAGATTTATTGTATGTAATATATTATATATATAATAAATATATTTGAGGTGTGTTTATCCCCATTTCCCTGCAGTGATCTGGATCTCCAGGGGGTAACCCAGGATATTGTGACCCAGCTCCTCAGTCCCGGAGCCCTCCTGGCATCGCTGGCATCTCACAAACCTTCACACACTCCAGGAGTCTCTGCTGTGAAATGGCAGCAATAATAATCTGATTTCTGGGGATCCAACTCCACTGGGCACAGAAACCAGAGCAGGGCTCTGTGCCCGTGGGCTCTGCCCCTGCCACACCAGCAGTTCCAGTGCAGCTACACGGGTTTGTCTTGGAATTTCCTTCTGCTCCAGCCTGTGCATTGTAACACAAACGCCACATTCATGCTGAGGATCCTGCTCAGAATTTCATGACACATTTAATAAGTAACACGTGCAAGTCCTTTAGCACTGCCCTCACTCAGTGCTGGATCAGATCCTCTCCTGCCATTTGTGGTTCTCGGGGAATTATTATTTTTTTTTAAATAACTGGCGACTGGTGCTGCTGAACCCCCCTGACTGCAAGAGCTGCTGATGGTATTTATTGAATCTTCCCAAATACCCTCAGCACCTTCCAGGAGAACCGTCTCAGGCACCAGGAGGATGAAACTATCAAGTGAGACAGACTATTACACTGCTCCAGGTCCTCTGTTTATCTGTGTCTGTCTTTGGTATAACAACATGAAGGTAAAAGGTCACATTCCCCACTGAGATACATTTTATATTTACTTTTTATTAAATAATTATGGCATGGCATGAAGTTTAAATATTACAGGAGATAATCAAGTGGGAATTGAGTAGAGAAAACCCAGACCTGAGAATTTAGTCTTGGCTATACTTAGAATGTCTTTGCTCTCCACTGGGAGCCATTCTGGTTTGCTTAAGGAGTTTAATAATACACATTTCAACTGCCACAGAATCCACATCCCATTTGGGAAGAGGGTTTTTTTTGGGGTGGGTTATTTTGCCAATAACCCTGAGAATTACAGGCCAGTTCTCTCAAGAGCCTGTACATCATTAAGTGCCATTTCTCTTCTTGATTACCAATCTAATAAGTTATATATCTTAAGCTAAGCAAAAGAAATGTGGAATATATAGGAATTCAAATATATATATATATATAGTTCACTAAAAATAGCGAATGGGAATATGCAAAATGCTAATTCAGGAGCTGGCCATTGTTCAACAAACATTTTTCCAATGGATTGACATGGAGATTTTCATTCTGATGGATAAACAGCAGCAAATCATTTCTCAACAGAGTTTAATTGTTCCAAGAGCTCCCCCATTCTGAGTCAATGTATATATTATGTCTTTCAGCACAAAGCTTTTCTGTACAGCTCGCAACAAATTTGCCTCCTACTAGTTTTACTCATTAGTGAAACAAAAATATCTCTGTCGTGAAATCCTGCTCAAAACCAACATCCAACATTTGTGGGGGTAAATGACACCTTTCCAACTGAAAGGCAGAGATGTGGAATCCACCACCAAGTTCAAACAGCTCCCACACAATGCACTGAGCCCAGCAGTGATTGATAATTGTGTTACACAGAAATACACCCAAATTATCTCCAAACGCTTCGGGGTTCACAGATCCAGAGACCATCAGGGGCTCCACAAGCAGACAACAAGACCTCCTCAGATCCAAGCACAAGCTTCAGCAAACCAGCCTTGGATGCTGGCACTGACACAGCACAGCCCAGAGTCCAACCTCTCCCCCAGACGAGTTTGTATTTCATTGCTCTGACAAGATAACCCCCCGAGGATTTCTGCTCAAGCAAGGAAAATTATGTTCCAAATCTCCCTGATATACACATTCCCAGGTTAGCATCTCTGTGACAAGGTAAATGCAGAGCTGTGATCAAACCTGAGATATGAAAGGCTGCAAGACATGCCCTCAGCTGGCGGGAGCTGAGGTGTTATTAAAGCCAAGGGAACTATAATGGAACTACTTACAGCAGCAGAGAATTTGAATTGGTGTAAATATTAAAAGCAGAATATGAGGCTACTGCAAGATTAGCAGCAGAGAACAAATGTCTCAGTGTTCTAGGAAGAGCTGATGGAAGTGAAGGAATTGAGAACATGGAGATGTGTGTGTGACCTGCATCCTCACCAGACTAAGGCACACACAGGGACTGAATGTTCAGCTGTGCTGCTTTAAAAACAGACATTTCATGTCTCATTTCAAGTATTTTATCTCTCCCTTTAAGTATTTACTCAACTATTAAAGTTGCCTCAGCAGCTGCCATAACTATCTAATGAGCCATTTCTCCAGGTTTTTGCTCCTCTCTCTGTACATCATTACTTGTTGTAGGATCCTGTTGGCTTTGCTCTTACGAGAAGTTCTCCATCTGGGAACCTCGTGGAAAAGTCCAGACATCACATTCTGGCAGTGAGAGGAGTTTCATGCTGGGTTACAGCACCAGTTTGGAGTGGAAAGGCTCACACCCCAGAAGTCCCACTCTTTGGGCAGTGCCAGGCAAACACCTTGATCTCCTGCAGCTGCTCTGCTGTCTAACACCATGGCTGAGCTCTTCACCCTTTCCTTCAGTGCAGGATTAACGGAGATTTGACACAAACCCCTGCTGGAGCTGGAGCTTTGATGCTCCAACCTTTCTGATGGAATCCTCAGGCCCTGCCTGGGTGAGGCTGCCCCAGGTTAAACCCAGCAGGGTCACACACTCCTGGCAGCACAGGGAAAGGCACTAACAACAAAAAAAGAAAAGCCACCCTGTTATTTCCATAGTTTAGAAGTTGTTTTTCCTGCTCTTAGCAGCAGCAGCGCAGGGGAATACATTACCCAGGTGAGCCTCTGCCTCCCAGTGTGTCTCTGATTTTGCCTGCCGTGGGGAGAGCTGCAGGATCCCGGAGAACAGATTGGGAAGGTGTTGTCCAACCTCGCTGCAACAGCTCCGAGTGTTGGGTGAGGTGCTGTTCCACAACATATGGCACTGAGCACCCACTCACTCCTCAGAGGATGGCAACACTCCTCCCTGTGCCAGTGCCAGCAGGAAAACCGCGACAGGATATTTAACTTTCTCTCTTTTCTGCTCGTTCCTCCTTTTGCCTTCATGTCCTTTTTTTTGTGAAATCGCTTTAATTAACATGTCAGCGAACTGCACTGCCCTGACTCACACCCCCAAACACTTAAAACACCTTTACAATAATAATAACATGACTTTTCCCCCTATTTATTTATTTATACACTTTTATAACACATTTCTGTATTTCTAATCCTCTTTAGCTACCAACAGGGAAATATCAAATAAACGCTGTTACAGATTGCAGAGCAATGTGCTCCTCTACACTCAATATTCCATGGGCACACCTATATTGTGACAGCAAGAGCTCCAAGCTGGAAAAAGTGCATCCAAATGTCACCACGGCCAGAGTGGCCTTCAGAGAGCAGGAGGGGAAATAAAGGAATAAATGAATAAACCAGGAGGGGTCAGTACCAATGACCAACCCAGGGAACCAGGAGCTCCAGCCCAAGTCACAGCACCTACCTGTGTAAATAAACCTGCCCGGGGCACCTTTGCAGAACTGTTTGGATTTGTAGGATAATGTCACTTCCACCACGCCAGGAATGTGCCGGGGAGGCGTCTGGACCCGGATGGCGTGAGGTGTGATGAGCTGGGAACGACAACAGGAGAGGCAGAGGCAGGTCTGTGTTACCATTTTACTTCAGGAGTAAATAACAGAACAATAATAGAAAGGATTGGGCTGGACAAGACCTTGGAGATCATCCAGTGCCACCCCCTGCCCATCCCCTCCAGCTCAGTTTTCACCCACCTCACTCCACACCAGCATGGTTCCAAACACGACCTGCAGCCCATCGAAGAAGTTGTCCCCAATGATGATCACCATCGCTCCCCCCGTGGTCCACCCTTCGCTCGGGCTGATGGCTTTGATGCAGGGGGTGGCTGGAGGAGAAAAAAGGACAGAAAAGCATCGTGTTATGAGGGGTGTTGGGTTCCCCCCACCCCAACAGCTTTGGAATGCTGAGCATAACTCCTTGGAGCAGGACTGGGGGACTCCTGTGGGACTCTAGAGATGCCAACTGTGGGTTAGAGCACCTTCAAATGCCCACACCTGGGAGTTCCTGAATTCCCAGTGCTGGCACAGGCCTGGGACAAGTCCCCTCCGTGCATTCACCCATGAAGGCTGCTTAACCCTTCCACAGACCCCAGTAAATTGATAAATAAATAAATAAAAGCATGTTTTCTGCATTGCAAGTGTTAATTGCTTGCCTATTCAGTACTGGCACTTAACATTGTGTCATTAAAGCCTAATAGGCCAACTGTAGTGGGTGTAAAAACCAAGAGCTTAAATGATTGTGCAGAGGCTGCTTAAGTAAAAAAACAAACCCCAACAACTCCCACTCATTAGCGTGTGATCCCACAAAAACAAACCCTGTGGGAAAAAAAAAGGTAGAGTCAGATTCCTTATCAATGGGTGGAAAAAGATAGGGGGATATCAAATGTCTCCTCCAATTCCTATCAGGAGACAATTCCTAATAATTTTCTTGATTTTATAGGGTAGGAGGTTTTTTTTTTCTTCTCTCTTCCATATGTTCAAGGCCTCTGGACTATACATCCCATCAGGAACCCAATATGGTTTCCAGGCCATAACCAAAGTCAATCCATCACTCCATTCCCAATGTTGACAGGGTCAGAGGTGGAGGGGAACTTTGGCAGTGCTCCAAAAACATGAGACTCCTTTGAACAGCCAGTCAATCACATCCAATCAGTCAAGGGAAACTGGATGGCTTCCTAGGCTAGGAATCCTGGGATTTTCCTTCTACCATTTCACTGCCCGCTGGGGGAGAATTAACACCACTCTGAATTCTTTACTGATTCAATCATTTTCTTCCAGTTCATTAATTCTTCTTTTAGGTTGATACAGGGCACAGCTAAGAAGTGGGGCAGCAAAACATTATAATGAAATAATATCCTTGCTTGTCTTTTCTACTAACATCACTGGCTCCTCTCGCTTTCCCTGGCTGAGGGGAGGGAAAAGCAGGCACAAAATCGCATTTTCCAGCAATCCTGGGCACTGTCTGCGTGAGGGAGGCGGGATGTGTTGGGAATGAATGTAGGGGGGAGAGGAGGGGCCAAGCATTTTGAGCCTTAACAGATACAAGGATTTGTAATTGCTTTAATACAGTCCCCAACCCATCCTGTAGCCAGCCCTGGGCCGGCCTTAGCCAAACAAACTCCCATCAATTAGTGTCAGCTCCCTCTGCGCATCGTTATGCTCCGTGCAGAGTTTGTTTAAGGGAACCAGTGACACTTTTTCATACACATCTTGTGCTGCAACGGTTCTGTTTAACTAAGATGTCAAATTGCCTAATTTGCCTGAAATCAAATCTATCCCAGCTGAATGAGAAGGCTGAAATTTAGATACCACTTGGTGTTTTCTGTGTTTTTCATCTTTGCAGTACATACTAATTAATAAATTGGAAGGGGGAGGGGGAGCCAGCCTCTCAGATGTGAAGAGGAGCATATTTTGCATGCAGTAGACACTGTTTTCCTGCCTCTTCCTTCTCTAAACCCCCTGAGGGTCTCTGCAGTTCCCCCTTAGCAGTCCTTGCCTTCTGAAAACAAATAGAAACTGAAGAATGGGTAAGATGGTTTCCATATCCACCCGTGCTCTGTTCCCCACACAAATGTCCCACCTTCTGAGGGGTCAAGTCTCCTCGCTCTCCGCCCGTGCTTGGAGTTGTTGTGAACAAACATGTTGTCAGACACGGCCAGCACGTGCCCATCCACGTTCACTGTTGTTGATAGAACAACCTGGGTATGGAGAGAGGGAAGGAAACAGAAGCAGGTAAACAATTTACTTCAAAATTCAACTGGTTAAGTGTTAATTCTTGAGTTCAGCTACAGCCCTTGTTCTGTTTGTACAACAGCATCACGTCCTGCAGGTTTTACCCCCCAGACAAGAAGGGGAGGAAATGTTTTCGCCCTTCACCCTGTGCATTAATTCCATTTATCATCCTAAGGGCCATATAAAGGCCTCACTGTATAATGAACCAGCTACTGCAGATGGCCCTGAGTTTAGTTCCTGAGATGCACTGTGGCACTGCTGGTGGCACAGAGGTTGGTGTGTGCCAGGCACAGGCTCAGAGCAGCACAGCCTGGTCCCTGGGATCCACACGGGCAGGCTCAGAGCCATCTGCTGATTGCACACTCCTGCAAATGGACCTGCATCTGCCTGGGGACGGGGCTCCACTGGCTGCAGCTCCATGAAATCAGAACCTAAAATCTGCTTTTGACATCTGAGAGCCTCCTGAAGATCATGTGAGCCCGAGGACCTCAAATCAAGCAGCAGTTTTTAAACCTCAGCCTCCACGACTGGGCTCCAGTTGCACTTGAATTCTTAGAGGAAGTAACTGTATATGTTAATTAATCCCACTGTAGTTTTTACAGTATCCAAAGCTCTAAATCCCATAAATCCAAAAATATAAGCGCCTTCAAACCACAAGCCTTTAGGAAAAATGAATAGTATTTTAAGTGCTGAGAGGAGATGCAGCTTATTGAAATATTCAGGTTTGAACCATCAGTTGGTGTAAATCAGTTTAATTCCATCCCACTGACACACCCACAGTGATGCACAGCCGTGGAGAGTCAGCCCCTGGACGTGTTCATGGATGTTCACAGACTCAGCTGCCATAGGCCAGGGAAGAGAATGTCAGGCTCCAACTGTTAATAAAACTCTATTCAGCAAGTGGAGGAGAAACCTTGCCCTCCCCGGGATTACGAGAGCTTAAAGAACACTTTCTTTCTCGAGACAACTTTAATTCATTCCAAAAGGCTCTTGTCATCCTGTACTCTTATACTTCTCAAGCATTCTTGTCCCAAAATGTGTTGCTTTTGTGTGCCAATTGATTTCCTCATTGCACATTAGGGTGGAGTGTGTCTGTGTCCAAAGGGAACGTTTCCCGCATGACATCGCTGAGCCCACTCAGATGCACTTCATTATTTTCCCTTAAACAATGGAAATAAATTTTAATCTCTCACTGGCCAGCACAGAGCACACTGTGGCAACAGGGGAATAGCCCTGAATTATTCCAGTGTCTGAAATATTTACGACAAGTGTTTAAATTGTAACCAAATGTAAATAAAAAGTGTATCATTTCTATAGAGTTACACCATATAATATACACATATCTGAACTCACTGTGTGATAAATACACACCCACATGCTCTCAGTGTGAGAGAGTGGAAATACAGGCAGACTTTGTTTGAATTGTGTTACAGTTTTGACAGTGTTTGAATATCCATTTGGGTGTAACGTTGGGCACAACACAAGAGCCACATCTTGGTAAGAGAGGCAGAGATGCCCACAGCACAAAAGAGTCCAGAAGGGAAGGAAGTGCTGAGCATCCTGAGCCTGCAGGAATGGAAGATGCACTTCCAGACCTCCTTCCACATGATTCCAGTTTTATTCACCTTTCCCTCTCAACACAGGAGAGTCAGAGCCACCTGGCACATCACAGGGTGGGACCCAGGGCAGATAAAGACAGGGACAGGACGAGATACAAAGTTCGGATCTGGACCAGAACATTCTCAAAGCTCTGGACCTCATTTGCAGTAATCTCCGAGGTACTGCTGGAATTCAGCAGAGACCTCTGTCATTGCTGTGACACCTCTACCCAACTCATCTTCAGTTGAACCTGTGAGACCATGGACATAAAAATGACTGAACTTCTTCACTTTGCTCCAGCCATTCCCTCTTGCCTGATGAAGATCACAATACAAATGTTTTATACTGGAGATTAAAACACAATGTTTTATGGATAAAAGGAGGAGGAATGTGCATTCCACCATGGTCTCTAACTCCCAGGCCCTTCCCTTTCACAAGCCAACTGCTTTCCCCCAGTGAGTATTTCCTGGGTCATGAAGGGTGACCCCTTCCATCTGGAATCAATCAGTCAACTCCTGACAACTTCCTGAAACACCTCACTCCATTTCCTGTTCTCTCCCCCTTCCCTCTTTCCCCCTGGTTTGCTTCACTCTTCAAAACTGCAGGCCACAGCAGCTTAATGTTAGAGGGTCAGACACAGTTAGACTCCAAAACACTACACAAGAACACCTTTGACCTTCAAAAATCTTTACATCTTAGCTAAACAAATCAAGGTCAACGTTTCTTACCATTACCTTGTTAACCATTTCTATGCATTTTTGCCAATACCCTTCTGAACATGTATTTATCAATAACACTTGTTCTCCCAACGTCATAAAACACTCCAAGCCTCCCTTTTTTATGAACCCTGTATTTAGTGCCGATGAAAGGTGATGTGCAAACTTCCCTGGGGATTTAAATTATCCCTTTGGCACAGAGCAAATCACTGGCAAATGGGTTTGCTGCCTTTTCCTGATCTGATGGCACCATTTCCTGCGTGTGATAATTCTGTGTCTTTGCCTATTCAGTTGATGGTCTTTTACCTCAAACCAGTAGTTAATGTGAAATTTAGTCCTAAGGGAATGATCTGAGGACAACAAGCTGTGTCAGGTAGGCCGTGGATTCTGGTCATTGGAGCTGAGGGCCAAATCTGGACACAGGGAGCACAAGGACTGAAGATTTTGTGCCACCCAACCCTGAAACAGGAGTTTCAGATGATGAGCAGGCAAGAAATAGAGAGGGCAATTACTCCTTCATCCTTCCAGACACAGGTCCCATCTCAAGGATCTCCAAGGGAGTCCCAGGGTTCTAAGAGTGTTTTCAGCAGTTCTCCCTGCACGGTCTGAGGCCACAGACACAAAGCTCTGATTGCCCAGCAGTGCTAAAGAAATGCCTGGGCTGTATCTCCACATTATTTTTGTTCCCCAGGTGGATTTCTGTAATGTAATCCCTGCTGAGAATCCACGATGAGGGTTCACCTACCATGACATCCAGACAAACTGTCTTTAGCACATTAAACTCACGTTCTCAGAGCTGCACTGCCCCTCCTTCACCTCCCTGCACAGCTCAGAGGGTTGGATTTCTTTACAAACCTCCACCTGGGCACTACAAGTTTTCCTCCCCCATCTCTACATTATCTCAGTGTTTCTATATTCTAATGCACACTCCTCTTCAAATCACAGATATGCAAATAAACACACATCCCCGTATCTATAAAAGCTGTTTCTGTCACACACACCTATTTAGACATATGGCACAAACATTCCAGGCATACAAGCATTTACTTACATGTAACATATCTCATCACTGTGTAAATGATCTCTCTCAAAAAATTCCTGTTACCATTCCAAGTGTGGAAAAAATTCTTTATGACATTGTACATCTGGAAACAATATTACATTCCTGATGCACTTTCCCTTACAACTCTCTAGTCACTGCATCATGTTATTTTAACTTTTCAAAAGGAAAAAAAATCCTACTATGAGGATTAAAAAAAATTATCTTCATCATTATTATTATTATTTTCCAGCTGAGTGGAAGGAAAGATGTCAGGCCTCATCCTGCTGCCTGCACTTGGACAGGGCTCCCATTGATGTCAAGAGGCATTTTGGTTGAGGGAGTAATTCAGGAGTAGAGCCTGGATACGATGCATTTGCTTCATAGATGGATTAGGAATAAGATAAACAATGTGAAAAAAATGCCAGGAGCCTCTCTGCTCAAAACTTCCATTGAATTCTTTGGGCAACGCTGCCTGAGCCCCCAGGCCTGCTGCAAACAGAACTGTGACATCCCTCACTCCAGGATGGAGCCAAGCTCTTGTCCAGCCCCTGGCACCCCAAATTCCTGTCCCTGTTCCAATGTCATTTTTATTCTCCTTTACTATGGTTAAACCATAGTAAAAAACCATTGTAGCCAAAGAAGAAATGAGTGGGTACAATGCTGCAAACACACCCTGCTTTCTCCTGGCAGGATGAGCCCGTGCACCTCCTCTGTGGTTTGTTTTTAATGGATGAGGCTCAACTGTGGGAACTCAGTGTTCCAATGGGCTCCAGATCTGAGCAAACTGAGCTCCTTGAGCTCTTTTTCTCTTGCAGTTGAGTCAGTCCTTCCCTTACTCACACAGAAGCTAAACCAACATCACCTTTTGTTGTGTCAGTCCCTACCTGAGGAAGAAATCTGCCACCCAGGCCTGGATCTGCTGGTACCAGCTGCATTTGTTTGGAATCTAATCCTGGGAAATTGGACTCCCAGGATCTCTAGTCCATGCAGTACCCACCTCTAACAGCAGCTCAGGGATCCCTACCCACATCCAAGTCTGACCATAGGGGTCTCTGGCACATTCCTTCTCCATCAGTGTGAAAAGGATTTTGATTTACACTGCTTGTGTTTTACTCTTGCTGTCCCTTTTTGTGTCTCACAGTCTGCATTCCTGACTCCCAATCTCATCCCACCGCTCTCAATCATTTTCCATTCCCCGGGATGACACAGAGCCCTCAGTGCTTTGTGTCACAGTGAGCTGGGTGAATTCCCAGCCCCAGCCAGCTTTGCTCACGTGCCTGATGATGAACTGATCCAACCACTCCGAGGTCAGGCAGGAAACCTCCCCAGGGATGCACCTTGTTATTTTTCCTTTCCCTTCCTCCCTAGAGCATCTAGAGGGGGGGGGGGGTACCTGCCAGGAAATCTTCCATGTCATGTTTTCTGCTGAAAACAGAGGGCAATTACTGACCTTTCTCTTTTTGCTCCTAGAAAAGCCAGTTGGTTCAAAGATGACCAGTGTTAGAACTGATGTTCTGCTGCCTCTAGCCAGCATCTCTTTAATCCCAGCGTTACTGGAGGAAGCAGAATTCCCAGTCACCTGGAGTCTGATGTGTGATCACCAGCTCCCAGCTGAAGCATTTTAGCTGAAGTGCCTCATCTTAATTCCGCAGAATTATTGTCCCCCTTTACACTCTGGTCGTTACCATTAAGTATCATTGGGCTTCAATCAAGAAATCCTCATTAAATGGAAGGCATCATTTATTTTTTTAAACTCCATTCCCGGGAGAATCCCTCGCTGAGGATACAACAGTGACTAATGACAATACCTGTATAAACGAAATTTGCAGAGTAGCTGAACTCCAATAGGCAGCTCTCTGCTTGAGCAGCTGATTTTGGGATGATTTTTGCCCCATTCTTTCAATAACCAGTTTTATTTGGAAATATTTTAATTGATAAATAATGAATATTTTCTTCAATTAAATTCACAAGGACATATAACTGGATCTCCATGCTATGAAAATAACCCTGAAAATATTCTTTAGTTATGAAAGATTCCCATTCCCTGCTTTAGCCACTGACGCTGAAGCAGTAAGTGATTCACAAGAAAATTATGTTACTACAGGGAGAAAAAAACCCGACTAAAATAATGATCACACATTCCTTAACTTCTGAGGTAAGACATGTTTCAGCAGTAAAAAAATCTTTGTATTTGGTTAAAAAAAGAATGAAAGGTAAGAGATTTTTATTACATCTTTGAAGTTCTACTTCATATCAAAGCAGATTCCAAATAGTGATCACAAAGCAGCTGGTGTTGCTCTCCAAACTAAAGAATCAACTGAAAAAAAAAACCCTCTTCAGGCATCTGGAGCCGTATTAAATTTACAATTCAGTGTTAATGTAACCTTGCCTCCCCTTTCTCTCCCAGCCCCCTTTTTATTTTAAAATGACTGTGATACAAGTGAAATCTAACATTTCATTTAGCTGAATATCTTGCAAACATACAATGAAATATCTGAATCGTGTCATGTGGAGGAGTGAGGCCTGGGCCAGGCTCTGAGGACTTGGAACTCTGGGGCTCGGCCGAGCCCAAAGTGGAGCTTCACCCCCACCCTGATCAGCAGCATCACCCTGACACTTGTCCAGCCATGAGGAACCATCCCAGGGTGCTCTGCACAGCACTTCTTTCCACGTCTCTTACTGACATTTGTGTCTCAACAACAAAGCCTGAGCTTTGGGCTTTCATTCAATGAGACCTTTTCGGTTCCAGGAGTAGTTAAATATTGTTAAATAAAGGTTCTTGTGTTTTGTTTAATGATCATTAAAAAGAAGAGCATATCTTGGTGTCTCTTGGAGATCTGATGAGCTCTACTCCATTGAAAATGGAAATATTTGGTTCTGCAGAAGAACAGGGGTAGAAATTAAACCCAACTTAGATGAGCAAGGCTGCAAAAGTCTGTTTGCAGAGGGAAAGTGAAGTGCATGGAAATGTCTGGAAAAGGAGGGTCTTAATAACAGCAGCTGTACAAATAATTTATTAGAAAAAACCAGCAGAGGTTTTAGATATGGCCCAAGACTGAAACAGAATGAATTAAATCATAAAATGAATAAAGCATCTCCTGCCCTGTGCTTTTTGACCCTGCTTTTACTCTGCTCACATGTTCCTGTAGTGGGAGGGGAACTGTCCTTTCAAACCTCATAAACAATTCTGCACATTAATGACTTTGCCTGATGTAAATCTTAACAATTAAAATGAAAATTAGTGTGCAAACAGACCCCTAATACTTTAAATTAAGCACTTTTTGCCCACTTCGGACTCTCAGGGTGCTGCCAAAACACGTGCACTGAGTAGCAGACAAAAAGCATTTCCTAAAATCTAAAAACAGAAAACACCATAACCAGGAAAAAAAAATCAGTTTAAAAATATTTTTAAAAGAGTGTCTAGAAAAACACGGGAGCATTGAAGAAAACTCTTAACTTTGCTTGTGTTCAGGGAAGTCTCACTTCTACCCTTGGAAACAAGGAGGCAGACAGAAAACAAGCTGTCTTTGCTTATTGTCTTTACTGTTCATCACGGCTAATTTCCCCTGGAACACGGAGCTTTGCTATTCCCAACGTGTCAAATTTTAGCAATCAAACTGCTTTTTGTCTCCTTTTTCATCCAGCCTGACCTCTGCAGCCCAGAACAAAGCTCCTCAAGCCCCGTGCCCAGCTTTGAACCAGCCGCAATGAAGGTCCTGCTCTCCCCCAAAACCTCAAGAATTTTGCAGTTTGTCTCCAAGGGTTCATTTCTGTAACCCTGAAAAAAAACGGGCTCGTCAACATTTTTGGGTTTGATGGAAAGTAAACTGAACTTGGTGGTTTGGCTGCTCTTGGTTCATTTGGGGGTCTGGGCTGAATTCTCGGCCTGGAGCTCGAAGGGTACGAACTCCCCTGGACAGGAGCTGAAGTTGTCCCTGAAAATCAGAACCACCGAGTTTCACTTGGCTCTGGTTTCCCACCTCGGCTTGTTCCAAGGCAGAAAACCCGGCTGAAGAGTCTGTCCCAGCTCGTTTCCTTCTCTAATAAAGCACTGATTTTGGTACAGAGATCAAAAGCACGGCCAGGCCCTCTCCCACACAGGCAGTGCCAGGTGGAGGGGCCGAGGAAGGAAGGAATTCCAGCCACATCCACCTCCAGCTTCCCTGGGCTGAGCTCCCCTGCAAACCTGAGCCTCAGAACATCAGCCTTTGGGTGTGGAGATGGGGGACACAAAGGGTGAGGCTGATATTACAGGTTTCTTCCCCCACATTCAGATCCCAGCTCCTGCACTCCAGCACCTGTCAGAAATCCAGGATCTAAAATGAGGATTTTTTGGGAGCAGCCAGCTTGAGGTTGAAATCAGAGCTGGATTTCTCCAGTTCCCAGGCTTGTTTGGATCCAGAATTTACATTTTGGCTGTTAGAACCAACATTCTGTGGGCTGTGGCAGTGCCTGCAGTCCCCAGGTGCTGATCAGGAGACCCCTGGGCAGGATTTTTTTACAAACTCATAACAAAACCAAAAAAAAAAGGCGACTGTATTTATGTTTCATTCCCTTTCACAATCAGTTATTCTCACTGGCTCCAAGAGCCAACAAGATCTGTTTACATGCTGTAAAATAGGTTTTCCTTTGCTCTCCAGACTTTTTCGCATTCTTGGCAGATGAAAACTCATTAGTAGGGTTTTTTTTCTTTATGGAAACTGCCACTTGAAATAAAAAATCAGTATAAATTTCCTTACAATGAGCACCTTTTTTTTTTCTCATGTCTTATCAACTCTAAGAAACACGGAATGAAGAAGTCAGCTTCTTCATGAATGAAACATCCAGCTGGAAAAGGCTGCAACATTCCCTTTACGTTTTTATAAGGGCTAAGCTACAGGTAAAAATACTTAGTTATTAAACACAGTTGCCTCAAAGGTCGGGCTCTGGAACTGGGAGCCCCTGCGTGCCTCTCCCTCCTCACCACGGCCACACTTCACCTCCTCCTGTGTTTTTATGAGCTGGAATTCACAATACATGATGAAACCAGTGGCAGATTTCACTGCAAAGCAGCTGGGTCATCGTCCCACGGGGCTTGTTGCTTTGCTGTGTGAGATCTTAAAGTGACCATCCGATTTGGGCTTCCTGGCTCGGGTTTGGTGTTTTATAAAGAAGCACAACAGGAAGGTATGAGAGTGTTAAAGGGCTAAAAAAAAAAAAAAAAGATGGAAGGAGGTAGGAAATGGAGGGAAATGAGGAGGTAGCACGTACAGAGCTACTTTGAAAAATTCTGAGGCTTCTAAATATCACAAACACGATGCCTGCTGTGGGCAGCTGTATGTGAGAGAGCTTTGCCCGAGGGTGTCAAATCAAATATCCACTGCTGGTTGGTACAGTACATCACTTCCCCCTGGGGATTCCCAGTGCAAAAAGAGGGGAGGAATGGGGAAAAAAAAAAGAGGGGAAAAGGTTTAAACACTACAAATGGAGAAAAACTTCAACACTATCTTCTATGGCTTATCACACACTGTCATCAGATTTATTGTGAGCAAAGCAGGAGAGAGGAGAGGGACAAGGAACAGAGGAAAAGAAGCAGACAGGTTAATGCTGAGCCTTGTAAGACTTACCTGGAACCGTCTCATGTCTCTTGGGTTTCCTGCTGTTTTCAAGCAGTTCTGATTGCACTTGAGAAAAAATTTTAAGAAGAATCTGGAAAGATAAAGAGCCAAGTCACTTCTGTTACCCACAACAAAATGTTCTGTTATATTCTGTTGGAAATTGCACATCCCTGTCATTTCCACGATGGTGTGTCAGCAGAGCAGGACTGTAAGAACTTACCAAAAGAGAAACTAAACAAAGAAACAAAAACCCCTTAGCAAAGAGAAGTTTAAAAAAATCAGGTAAATACAACCAATGTGAGCAAAATCCATTCGGGTGCAAGTGAAGATAATTACTCTGATTTACACACACCACCCCCCCCCCACTGCAGATCTGACCACAAAATTTTCGTCGTTTCCTTTATCTCTCTCTCACATACAAAGTCTTTCTTCTGCTGTCTGAGGGGATTTTCTGTGAAACAATAGACGAGGATAATGGTATTGTGAAAACTACAAAAACCAACAGGGCAACCCCACCACAGATAAGCCTCAGAACAACTTAAAATGTATTAAAGCCCAGGAACAACCACGGCTCTGAGAGGAGTCTGAGCAGGTCTCATCACGATGATGGTTTTTTTAAGAAGGTTCCAGTAACTAAAGCAGAGAAGCAGGAGCCCAGATTTTAATCTCCCCAAGATTTTGAGGGAGGATAAGGAGAACACAACCCCCAGTGATACATGACATCTCACGCTGTCCAGCAGATAAACCCATTAACGTCCTACAAAGTTCTGGGGCCAATTATTTTTGCCCTGTCACACACACCTTTCTGTCTCTGCTTTATTATTCTCTGGAGTTCAGCTGGTCCTGCACCCAAGTTGGATGTTCAGCATGTTTGGGGGAGTTGCCCAGCACAGCACAGAGGTTTTAGAGCTTAGAAATATTAAGCAGGATTTTTTCTGTAAGCTTTTCCACCCAATTTTATGTCAAAGCCAGGGAGGAAAGGACTCATCCCTTTGTTATCTGGCTAATCTGATTAATTCTGTAAATTTCAGAGGTAAAGAAACTACATAAAAAGCCACAGTTGTTGGATTAAAAGCAAAACACGAACATCCTCAACATTCAGAAATAAGCGAGATATTGTTTGGCATCCTCTATCACAAGTGAAAATATTCCCTGTGATTCTTTTCATTTTTATTTGTTGGGTTTAACGGCAGCAATTATAATTAAAAAAATAAATCAAAGGGCTAAGATAGATTTAGAAGGAAAAAGACTCAGATATAGCAAAAAAAGAAATAGTTGAAGAATTGATTTCGAATACAAAGAACAAGTTATTTATTTATTTCTCTTGCTGAGTGCTTTCCTTAAAAAAAAATCGGCTTTTGCAGTAAGTTAAAGTCCCAGGTGAGCCAGGCCTATTTCCCTTTCTGTTACTATGACAACGATTTTTTACCGCAGTCCCCAAGTCCCTTCAGAACTCACACATTCATGCCTTGAATTAGAACTTTAAAGGAGAAAGATGGATATTTCCTGGGTTTACCAACACCCCCCCCCCAGCCCAGCCCTAACCCGAGACAATAACGCAGAAATCTGCTCTCCCTCGTTAGTGCCTCGTCCCTGGCACCGCTCGCACCCCGACACCTCAAACCCATCTGCCCCAAACGGCAAAGAAACAGCCAAGGGTTGATCCATTCGTGTCGCTCCAACAAACAAAACCCTTCGCAAACCTCACGGCAACTGAACCCCCCAAAACACCCAGATAACGTCATGTAAAACCTCTGCCACAAAACACGTCCTGAGAGTCAGCTTTTACATGGAAATGTTTCTGCTTTCCCCCTTAAAGCTCCCACAAATACATCAGATGTGTTTCGAGGTCTGTTTTCTCTGGGCGTGCATTTTGCAGACCGGGCTTTTCTCCACCGTCCCTTCTCATTTTCGATTTAAAGATCTCTCTGGCTCTTCCATGGGATCTCCCTTTGCCTGGGCAGCTCCAGCAGGAAAGGGGGGTCAGTGCTCAGCTCCCAGAGGGCAGATTTTGCCAGCAGAGCCTGGTCACCTCCGGGTAAATCCCAAGCAAAAACCCTACACAACTTCATTGCTCGGGAGCAGCACTGAGTGAATAGATTCTATCAAACGAGCCTCAGTGACTCCTCGTGCTAAAACCTGGCACCTCTTTTATTTGAATGGTTTGGGACATCTTCTATTTGAATGGTTTGAGATTTTACCCCTAAGTATATTTTCAGAAGGAAAAACACGCCGGCGCACTCCAAGGTCCACAGGAGAATTTGGGGCAGAAATGTTCCTCACAAACACTCCTTTTCATCTCTCCCTCTTCCTACAGATATCAAAAATTATCTGCAGGTATATGAACAGCCCGTGTTCCTGAGATGGTCCCGTAAAAACTGCAAAGTGGAACCAAACTGTACAATGGAGTAACTTTTACATGAAAATCAATGAGCCGCTGGCTGATCATTCTGCAGGAAACTGCAAACAAAAATCCACAAGTTGTTACTTCCCAGGGAAAATAAAACAAACCAGTCAGGGAAACGACCAGTTTCCTTCTTAATATTTTCAGTGCTCGAATCCCTTTTCATCGAGATGAGAAAAATGACGAAGTTAAGAACTGAAAATGAAGAAAATGAGCATAAAAAAGGTGTCTGGGAGAGAAGTCGCTGTGTCAGCTGGGATGATTTCGGGAAGAACAAAGATCCTGGGGGATTGTGTGACACAAACCCCTGAAAGGCAGATTCAGAGGGGCAAAAATTCTAAATGTAACCCCTGCAAGGCAGATTCAGAGGGGCAAAAATTCTAAATGTAACCCCTGAAAGGCAGATTCAGAGGGGTAAAAATTCTGAATGTACATTTAACAGTGTCCATGAGCAAACCCTGCAACACTGCAGGGCAATGAACTAAAATCATATTTTTCTGCTGAACGTCTCCAGAAAATCAGGATTCAGACCCTCGTTGAAAACAGATCAACAGTGTATGGAAAAATTCAGGTGGATTTCAATGACACCTGGGCTGGTTCAGTGCTGTCCACACAAAACACACAGAAAATACAAAATAAACACACGGAAAATACAAAATAAACACACAGAAAACACAACTCTCCCTCTCCCTGTGCTGCTGCAGAGCAGAACGTTCCCATCTCTCACCGACTCTGCCACAAACACATCCAGCCCCTCGGAGCTCCTTCAGAGCTCACTGGACATGCTGCACTGTGACATTTTTCCCTCCTGTCACCCCGAATTTAGATTTAATTTGATTTAGGTGAGCACACAAGAATTTTTATCTTTCCTTCACTTCAACCACATCTCTCTTTTTCTCCTCTCAGAGTTCCTGCAGTCAAATTTCAGCTGCAACTGGGCATCTCCATGAAGTATTTGGTAGGTTGTTATATATAAATATATATATATATATTTTAAGTGCATCTGGGAAAGGCATTAATATTTATTGCAGCATTAGAATAAAAATGACTTGGGGGGAGCAAAGAGGAGGGAAGGTTTAGCTCTAAATGAAGCTGATTTAGGGGTAACAGGAGAATTGCAGGAAGGCTTTATTAATTTTTTTAAATGAGAACCTTTTGCCACTTTTTTGGCCTTAACCTATATATACATCAAAAATAAATTTTTTTTAATGGAATTATAAGAAATGAGGCAGCCTTTGGTNGGGGTCAGTGCTCAGCTCCCAGAGGGCAGATTTTGCCAGCAGAGCCTGGTCACCTCCGGGTAAATCCCAAGCAAAAACCCTACACAACTTCATTGCTCGGGAGCAGCACTGAGTGAATAGATTCTATCAAACGAGCCTCAGTGACTCCTCGTGCTAAAACCTGGCACCTCTTTTATTTGAATGGTTTGGGACATCTTCTATTTGAATGGTTTGAGATTTTACCCCTAAGTATATTTTCAGAAGGAAAAACACGCCGGCGCACTCCAAGGTCCACAGGAGAATTTGGGGCAGAAATGTTCCTCACAAACACTCCTTTTCATCTCTCCCTCTTCCTACAGATATCAAAAATTATCTGCAGGTATATGAACAGCCCGTGTTCCTGAGATGGTCCCGTAAAAACTGCAAAGTGGAACCAAACTGTACAATGGAGTAACTTTTACATGAAAATCAATGAGCCGCTGGCTGATCATTCTGCAGGAAACTGCAAACAAAAATCCACAAGTTGTTACTTCCCAGGGAAAATAAAACAAACCAGTCAGGGAAACGACCAGTTTCCTTCTTAATATTTTCAGTGCTCGAATCCCTTTTCATCGAGATGAGAAAAATGACGAAGTTAAGAACTGAAAATGAAGAAAATGAGGATAAAAAAGGTGTCTGGGAGAGAAGTCGCTGTGTCAGCTGGGATGATTTCGGGAAGAACAAAGATCCTGGGGGATTGTGTGACACAAACCCCTGAAAGGCAGATTCAGAGGGGCAAAAATTCTAAATGTAACCCCTGCAAGGCAGATTCAGAGGGGCAAAAATTCTAAATGTAACCCCTGAAAGGCAGATTCAGAGGGGTAAAAATTCTGAATGTACATTTAACAGTGTCCATGAGCAAACCCTGCAACACTGCAGGGCAATGAACTAAAATCATATTTTTCTGCTGAACGTCTCCAGAAAATCAGGATTCAGACCCTCGTTGAAAACAGATCAACAGTGTATGGAAAAATTCAGGTGGATTTCAATGACACCTGGGCTGGTTCAGTGCTGTCCACACAAAACACACAGAAAATACAAAATAAACACACGGAAAATACAAAATAAACACACAGAAAACACAACTCTCCCTCTCCCTGTGCTGCTGCAGAGCAGAACGTTCCCATCTCTCACCGACTCTGCCACAAACACATCCAGCCCCTCGGAGCTCCTTCAGAGCTCACTGGACATGCTGCACTGTGACATTTTTCCCTCCTGTCACCCCGAATTTAGATTTAATTTGATTTAGGTGAGCACACAAGAATTTTTATCTTTCCTTCACTTCAACCACATCTCTCTTTTTCTCCTCTCAGAGTTCCTGCAGTCAAATTTCAGCTGCAACTGGGCATCTCCATGAAGTATTTGGTAGGTTGTTATATATAAATATATATATATATATTTTAAGTGCATCTGGGAAAGGCATTAATATTTATTGCAGCATTAGAATAAAAATGACTTGGGGGGAGCAAAGAGGAGGGAAGGTTTAGCTCTAAATGAAGCTGATTTAGGGGTAACAGGAGAATTGCAGGAAGGCTTTATTAATTTTTTTAAATGAGAACCTTTTGCCAGTTTTTTGGCCTTAACCTATATATACATCAAAAATAAATTTTTTTAATGGAATTATAAGAAATGAGGCAGCCTTTGGTCCTGCTGAGGCCAGTCTTAGGTGTGAGCTGAGCAGGTGACTGACTCCAGCCGAGCAGAGGGAGCCCGACCTCAGAGAGCAACATTTTGGGGTGCCAGGGGAAAACCTAAACAGGTTTGAACAACTACCACTGAAAACTCTGGAACTGCTGTAGAAACCCTTACTGACCTAATGCACAGACATTAAATTGAGATATAACTCCAGAATTATCTTGCTTTTTCTACTGTCTCTCCCCCATACTGGTGGCCTGACTAGACAGTGATGGATGCACTTGCAGAGGTCTCCAAAATGCCGCCTTAAATCTGTTCCCTCTTTGGGGATTTAGAGGGAGCTGCTCCAAAAGTTACTGCTCCTCCTCTGGGGAGTCACCCCCAAGCTGATGAATCATTTGAATTCCCCTTTTTCACCTCAGGACAAAGGTTTCAGCAATGCTGGGAGCAATCCTGGCTCATGCCATTCATGACACCGCTGGGAGATGTAGGGGGATGTCCACGGGCAGGGACAAAAGCTGAGGGCAAACTAAGTCAAACTTAGTCAGGTCTTGCACCAACTGAGCTGTTCCCAAGCAATCCTTGACCCACACTCCCACCTTGCCATATCATCAGGTTCTGTGCCCACCTGAGGCAACCACAACTTCTGATCCCCACCTCTGAGAACGTTTATCCATCTCAGATGACTCAGAAGAATCCAACTGACCTTAATCAAATCCCCTTCGAGTCAGAAAATTCTTCCTGGTGACTTCAACAGGACAAGACAGAGGCCCCAGAGCACAGCCCCACGTGCAACAGAAGGCACAGTTTTAAAAAAAAAAAAATTCATTAATATTATTTTAAACCCCTGCCACAAGACCTGGGACTGCTGAGTCTCACCAGATGGACCCACAGAAATGGAAAATGTGCTTTGAGTTTTTACAGCGTCATTCTGGGGGACTCCAAGTTCAATTAAATCTGCCTCACAAAATCCCTCTGCAGAGGTGCTGTGACATCCCAGGGCCTGGAAACTGGGAGGGAATTCTGCCCATCCCATCCCAGAGCTGGGACTGGGATCTCCTGGCTCCTGCTTCTACATCTTAACTACCCTTCCCATCTACTTCATGCCTTCTTTAAAGAAAGATGTAGAATCAAGAGGTGAATTGATTGTATCTTGTGAACAGCCTCTGGATTCACTTCCAAAATGTCCCTTGTAAAGCAAATACTGAAATAATTCTGGCTTCTCTGGGTTACTGTGGAATTTGGATTCGGAGCCTCAGTCATTTTCTGGCATGAGAACACTCCTACCATCTAAAAAATTGTGATTGTGTTTATCAGCAAATCCAACGACGCCAAAATCTAATGAAAATATAAAGATATGGTGCCATTGTGCTTAAATAATTCAGCGCTCCGAAGAGTCACAAAGGGAACAAAGAAACAAAACAGAATTTGTTATTATGAGTAACTTTGCTCCAGCTAAACAATATTAACTTTAAATATACTGTGAACTGCAGAACTATTTTTATTGCAGTGAGGGTCTGACTCCAGCTCTGTCAGCACAAGGAAACTCTGGATCAGGGTGTCCCATCCTTCCCTCAGCTCACTCCTGGCTTTGCAAACTCTCAGAGAAGTGTCACAAGGAACATGTCGATGCCCTAACGTGACAAAGGAGGAGGCTTTACTCGAAATTTCTTCCTTTCAAAGGGACTAGGTCAGATTTGAAGGTCACTGCTTAAAATCAATTAATTGCATTTATTTGATAACATCATCCTGATTTTAATGAATATCACAGCACAAGACTTCTTTATAATCTCAATATTTATCTCTGGAGTAATTTCAGTCTATTATGTCAGCGTGTGTTATTAGGGAGCTGATGAGAAAATTTCCTACTCTTTTGCAGCAGTTATAGGCAGTGTGGGATCAGGGGCTGCACAGAGGCACTTTAAATGAACATACACCTTGCACTGAGTGAGAAATGAGGGAGGTTATTACAGTGAGCCAGAGTATTTATATGATACTCCACAAACAGCAGCTAATTAATCTTCACAAAACTCCTGTGCATAAAGTGTGAACCCAGTTTAACAAACGTGAAAACCAACATATGTAGGTCAACAGACTTTTCTGAGTTTGTCAGAGATTCACTGGGAGGGGAGGGAGCAGGAGACAGAGGATTTGGGATGGATCCCAAGCCCAGACCAGGAGAAGAGGAGTTGGATGTTCATTTGTCACTTGTAGCTGACACTACAGAGAGATGGGGAAATGGAACCAAAAAAATAAAATGGTGAGTTGTTCACCTGACGCAGTCCAAGAGATCTGAACACCTTAAAAGTCGAACTTAAAATGACAGGATGGCAGAACCCGCCATAAAATTGGTTCTAATTATGATTTGTTTGCCATGCCAAGAGGTTCTAATCACAAATTGGGTAAGAAATACTCCATACAATGTGCTAAAGAAGACACAGGATGGAATCACTAAACTGTACTCCACATGGACCAAGAAAGAACATTGCACCATCAGTCCACAGCAGTGGCTGCACTTGATCCATCTCCAATTCCCAGGATTTCCCCTCAGCCACAGAACAATTCCACCTCAAATATCCCCTTTCTCAGCAGCCTGGAACATCAGATTTCTCTCTGCCCTGTATCTGGTGGCTTTTTTTTTTTTTGCAGCTTAGTTTCCAAACTAACAGCAACTGAATAGTAAACCTGCAATGTGTCACCCAAACTCCAAACTTGTCAGTAAACTTCATATTTATATTCTGTGCATTTACCACCTTCTGTACAATTTTCATCTCTCAAGCAGATCGTGTTGCTCTGGTTCTGAGCAGCACCAGGCACACACACACCCACCACTGCAATTCACACTGGAAAATAAATAAATAAAGGTTGATTTTGTCTTGCAAAGTGATCCCATTTCCAAGAAGACGGGGCTGGGGGAGAGTGCACTGCAGGGTAGGCAGACAGTCATTTCTCAGGGCTGGATGCAGTTATTTGGCATGGCCACATTTGCTAGGGGGAAAAAAAAATCTCCAAGGAAAACCTCCTTGTTTGTGCACTCTGATGAAAACCTGACACCATTAATGAAAATAATAATTGAACTCTATGGGTTTGGATTGAAAATGAAACACAACACTAACGGCGTGTTTGCAATTGCAATTGTTCTCCAAAAAGTCTTTGAGGACTCTTTGCCATCTGAGCAGTTTCTCTGCTCCTTTGGGTTTTCTTCCTTCCTCCCACACCAAAACTTTCCAGTAACTTACAAGACAATGGCCAAAAGCTTATTTATACTGCAAGATCCATATTATTCATGCCATTTGGCACAGGCCCAAGTGCCATAGCATAATCAAAAGTCAATAGGCAGGGAGGTAAGAGAGGAGAGGATTGGGCTGACGGGCTGCTGAAAGGGCTGCTCAGATAATATTCCCTGGTTTATCACAATATCTGTGGGCTCCAACTGTGCTGAGCACTGCACAGCCACCTTGTGAAATTGTTCTCGGAGAAAAGATACACAAAGGGCAGGAGTCGAGGCAGAGGGAAATTCAGTGACTTACACAGAGCAAGAGGATTTTCCAGCCCGGAACCGAGTCCCCATTCCTGCAAGTCCATGTTGGGATTTCACTGGTTATTTTTATAAGTGACCAAGATTTCATGGAGCTCATGACTTAACACAGACCAACCAGGCAAGTTCTTCATTTCACTTGGGTCAGCCTCAGAGCACACACCAGGTTTGGTGCTGGACTCTGTCACACAAACACAGGTTAAATCCAGTTATTCTTTGGTGTCACGTCATCCCTATTGCTCTGCACAGGTTCAGTTTAACTCAAAATCCACCTTGCAAACCCTACAGATCCCAGGAAAGCTTTCACAGGTCTCAAATGAGCACAGCCTCTGAACCACACTCTTTTTTTCCCTGTACCCAGAGAAACCTAGGGTTCCTTTTGCTTTTGACTCTTCCACCCTCCTGGCTCAGCACTCCCCAGAAGAGCCCAGGCTGGTGAGCCATGCAAGGCTGAACAGTGAGCACCAGTTCCACCCTGGGAGCTGCTGGCTCTGCTGGTTTTATGCTGTGCCAGATGGCAGCGCGGGCACAGAGAAACTCCTGACCCTACAGTTAATGCAGAACTTGGGAATAACTTCCCAGTGGCTCCCAGTTGCTCTGATGGGAGCGCTGGAGATGGAGCCGAGGTTAGGCACCTATTTTACACCTGCCAGAGTGGATATGGCTCAGCTGGGAGCTCTGCCTGGTTTGTGAAGGCAGGAGCCCTGCCCGTCCCCGAACTGGGTTTGTGCACAATAAACATTCATTCATTTGCTAAAGAGGCGAATTTCCATCCCGGCAATTTGGGTCCGGGCACATTTTGCCTCCTCCCTTCCCCGAGGTCTGTTGGGTGGGTAGATCTGCACCTATTGTACTTGTGGGTCTAGTCACAGATGACCTTGAATGGGAGCACTGGTGTAACATTCTATTCCTCTGACAGATTTATGGATTGGCAGATCGGGGCGCGTTCAGCACATTCCTTCCCTAAGACAGGACAGCATCCAATGTTTGTTAGCATCATTAAACTAAAACTGACTTTTCACCTGCTCCCATACCATATGCAGCTGCAAATTTTTAAATTAAACTATGAAGCCATGCATAAATTTACATATATTACAGACTAGCCTCTCCATTTAACATGCAAATGTACTCCAATGTTTCAGAACACCTTCTGTCGCTAATTAATTTGCTGAATTATAATTAGACTAATCCTGCATAATTAATAAGCACAGATTTTTTTTTAATTTCTAAGCAGCTTGATGAGATCATTCACTTCCTTCTATAAACTGCTAAGTAACTGTTAAAAAAAATCTGGAAAGAACATATGTGAAAAGGTATGTTTGATGTTGCATACAAATTTAAACTAGCGGGCAAGCTTTGAGAAAGTCAGGATTAATCGAGGTGTGTGCTGGAGGCACAGGGGCTGTCAGTGCAGAGTTTCCAGGGGCAGGGACCAGGATTTTCAGTGTCTCTTTTATTCCGTCTCACCTTCCAGGAGCCCAGAGTGAGGCAGAGCAGGATCCCAGAGCCGTGTGTGGCATCAGGGCATCTTCTGGTGTCCCCCCATCAAACCCTGCCCACGCTGGGGGTGGAGAAGCTCCTTTGATGGTATTTGTTTTCATTTCGGCTGCCAAAACCGACAGAGACTGTTCTACAGAAACAATTAAGTGCCATTAGCACTGGATTCACTCTCTAATGATTAAAGTGAAGGGTCCTGCTTTCATGGTGAAGAGCTCGGGAGCAGAGGATGGCACATGCCAGCACGGGCTGGAAATGGGCTGGGCTGGGCTGGACTGGACTGGGGAGCCCTGGTGCAGCAGGCAGCAAATCCTGAGAGCCGAGAGATCTCTGAGACAGTCACCCCGAGAAAGAGGGAAATCCAAAGCATTACAGGGTATTTTGCAAACAAGGATGCCAACAATAACATGAGCACTATTGTATTTACAACCATCCACACACGCTGTCTGTTATCTCGCTTATTCTGTTTATTTGTGTGCCTTGGGCTGTATCATTTCAGCTCTGGTGCTCACACCCTTGTGTTGTCCTCACCTCAGTCTTTCTCAGGTTCAGCACTACCAACATCACCTGTGAGTGAGCAGAACCTGCAACAAGACCTGATTCACCCTCAACAAAGGAAGCAGAAGGAAATTAACTCCTGGATCAGGAGATTACCGAACCACTTCAATCCTCCAAGTGTGGCTTGTCTGCCACAAACAAAGCAGTAACAACCTGAGCAGACACCTCTGCCTGAAGTCTCTCTTGGTTTATTTATTAATTTGGACAAGTGTCCCCCTTGAGATAAATATATCATTTAAACTGACCTGGGATCTGAATAAAGAGAAAATGTAAAAGCTTAAACAGGACAAGTTTTTGGCACTGGGGGCCAACCAAGCTTCTTTCTAGTATTTCCTAGGACAGTCAATGGGAAATCACTCCTTTTTTACAACAAAAATCAAAACCAACAACCTTGTGGCCCAAGGAAGAGTGGAAATTATCCTGCTGTGCCTTAACTCATCAGTGACCTCCTGGAAAAAACAGGTACTTGTGAATAGCACGTGTTTAACAGAAATCTCTCTTTAAAAGAAGAAACACTACCTTGAAATCCAAAATACAGAAGAATTGCACACCTGGAATCTTGTCCACTCCCAAGAGCAATACCATGAGACACGTCAGTGTGGCAGGTCACCGTGGGACCAAAGGACATGGAACAGCTCCAACAATCTGAGTTTGTTATATATTTACAGACAGCCCCAATATATGTTGTATTAACCACTGAACGTGTCACCAGGTGACAGGGGAAATTAAATAGGAACAAAATGAGTAATATGAACAGAAAACATCTTTCTGTTTCATAAATGTCTTACTATATCTCAGCTCAGCAAACAGAAAAGAAATAATGAGTTAAAACAGAATCATCAGGACTAGGTCTGTATTTTCCCCTCCACATTTCTGCCTCCACTTTTTTTTTCTTTCAAACCATGGATGAATTGGCCCAAAGATATATAGGTCACATGGCTGAGGCAGAAATAGAATCCGTATCTCCAGAGCCACAGTGCTGGGTACACCAGCAAGTCCCTGAAATTCTTTAAAGCTATTCTAGTTTTGTCACAATAAGATTTTTTGCAGCCACAGCACACGGCCAACCCCAAATGCCAACACCCACATCTTTCAGATTTCTGATGGCCAGGGTTTCTGACCATTTCCCAATCCTGTGGCCGTGGAGTTTGCCACAGCTGAAATGATTTTGCACTTTTTTTGTTGTTTCAACTCCTGAGGAAAGGTTGTTGTGTGTGCATGTCTGACTGTGCAGAGGGAGATAATTTTGCTTTAAAAAGAGAAGTCCTGAACTCTGAACCCCACCTTTTCCCACATTTTAGCACATATCCCCAAAAATCTACTTTTTTCCCCAAGAGTTAGTATTTTAGACAGAAATGCATCATCTTGTGTTTACGAGCAACATGGAAATTTCTAATGTGCAGTAAATGAATTAATGCATTTAAAGAGATTCCACCTTGTACTGCAAACACTTCACCCAGCCCTCTGTACTCCAAATTTAATTAACCTTTTCAGTACCCTTTGATGTAGCACATACATGCCAGAGGCCACAAAAGCAGCAGCATTTTAGGGTATGAACCGTGTTAATTGGCAGGGGGTGAGACATCAGTGAAGACACAAACCACAGCTGATATTTTTTTCCGGGACCTCAATATGGGGCTGCAGGGAAAGGCTGGACCAGGACAAGCTCTAAGAAGAGGTTTCATGCAAGAAGAGCCACTGGTGCGACTGCACAGAGTTTCATCTTAGCTCAAACCAACCCAAATATTCATTTTTTATATCACCAAACCCACACCAAAGTGCCTTAGATTGGGCACCCAGAAATCAAGACGAGGTAGAATTCAAACACTTGGGCAGCCACTTTGCTGTGAACTCAGGGCTGCAGCAAGTCCTTTTGCCTCTGGCAAATACTTTGTGCTGCAGGAGAAATTGCCTCTCTTGCCTCCATCCCTCTCTCCCCCCCCCACGCACCCCAAGTTGACTGTGCAGTGATGTTAACAGGAGAGGAAAATTGCTTCCTGACCTTTCCAGTGATCAATTTACACCCTGAAGCATGAGATTGGTTTCATTTTAGTGTGTATATGTAATACCTATTCCCACAGCACTTCAGACAATGCAGAAGTCGGCCCTTCACCTGGATGGGTGAACATTCCCATGTTCAGAGCTGGGTTTGGTGGGGTCCTCCTTCCAGACCCCAAAATCTGGGGAGTGAGGTGCTCCCTCAGCACAGAGATCAGTGTCCAGGCTTCCTAGGGAAGCTCAGAGCTTTGACTTCCCCCTGGACACCTCCAGCATCCCCACCCAGCTTTGGATGACACCACTGGAGTGATGACTAAACCCCCTGAGTCACCAACCCCAGTGGTCATTCCCCCCCAGGGTTGTTTGTGTTCGGGTTTAATCTCATTAGGGTGAGACTTCTGCAGTGCTCTGCCTCATGGCCAGACTAATGAGCTTGTGTGAGGGCTCCAGATGTTTCCCACTGCATTCTTCATTCACTTCGGACTCTAATATTCCTCCCTAATTTGGGCAGATCACAGCGACAGATTGAAGCTGATGCTGAAGGGGGTGTTGCAAAAACCAGAGATGAGTTTGGCAGTGACAAAGCTGAACACAAACCCACACTCAACTGGCTCTGAAAGACTTCTCAGGGAGGAAATCCAATCCACTTTACTCTGGGAGATGTACAACATATTTTTATGGAGACATACATGTTTTATACCCTCCAACTGCAGGCACACAGGGCCCCCCGTGCAGAGCACAGGTTCTCAGCTGACAGTTGGAAAATGCTCATGTTTTGATGCTTTAAATAACAAGGTATTGCTCCAGATGCATCATCACAACGTGCTCTCTACTGAAAAAGGTCTCTTGGCAGTTCCCAGCTTGGGGACTTCCTGCCCACGTCCCTTGTGCTGATGTGTGCAGTGAATTTTGAGTTTAGTCGTTTCTCTCTCCCAAGTTCTGCTGCAGCCATAATTTCTGGAGAAAAGTTTTTGAGTGCCTGCAACATTTCCTAAGTGTTTTCTTCATTTATTTAATCCAGATGTTTACAGTTTAAATAATTGAGAAGCTGCTCTGGTAAATAGACATCAAGGGAGGCTAATGGGAGTCTCAGTGTCGTTAGAGAGAAGTTGTCTGATGAGACACTGGATCAGGAGTCAGTCCCTGCAGTGTCAGGACGGGTTAAGGATGGAAGGAGAGCAGCTTGTTGGAAAACATTCCACATCAGTGCAACAATCCCTGACACTTGGAGGGACTGCTGAGCCAGGGCTGACACAGACTGCACAGGACTTGTGGGGAAATGGATCTTGTGAACTTTGCAGTTATCAAAGCTTCAGTTTCTTAGTATCATTTGATTAATGTAGTCGCACACACAAAAATGTCAACTCTGTAAACTGGCACAGGAATTGGCGAGTTGTTATGATCTGAAGCAGGTAAAGACTTGCCCCATGAAATCAGCTGCTCTGTAATAGATCCCTCCCCCTTCTGTTCCCCCTTTCCCTCTCCACCTTCGAAAAAGAAAATCAGTCCACAGTTTCAGTCTGAATTCTAGTTTTGTAATAATTCAGCGAATGTCAACATAATTTTTTGTTGCTTAATTAGACTCCCAGTTTGGAGGACAGCTTAGGAAAACATTCACTGTAATTCTTGAAATGAGGCATTAGAAACCATTTAATCTGTCCGACATAATTACTTTGTACTTATCCATTAGCAAGTAAAATACTAGGGGGGAAAGTGTCTTTCGCACACAACAGAGGGTTTCTTTCTAATAAAATAAAAGCTGCTCATTTTCTTTACTTGTTGAGCAAGCTCATGTTCCTGAGCACCTGAGCAAAAATAATCGGGCACTATTGTGCTTGGCAGTGTTTGTACTTGGGCTCAGGAAAGGACAGAACTCTGAGAAACGTGAAATTGTTTCTCTAAAGGGCTTTTCCTCCCCATCCCCTGTCACGGTTTGGTTTGGCTGCCCATGCCTGGGAACACCAGTGCACGAGGCTGGGCTGCCAAACTGGGCTGGGACTTGTGAACATCTTTCCCTCTTAATGACAGGAATTATTTTTACTTAAGAGACTCTCCAAAACCTTTAAAGAGGGACCAGGACCTCGCTGTCCCAGCTGTTATAAAAATCCAGGAGACAGAACAGTCCCTTTCCTGAGCCCCTAAGGATCTGACAATGAGGGGAAACCAGTTCCAAAACCTGCTCAGATCCAAGAGAAGTTCTGTTTTATGAATGACTGTTCCCATCTCAGAGCACTTACAGCTCATTTGTTAAAACCTTCAGCTGAAATCACAAGTGGGGAGTGGAGCTGACCATGAGAGGTGATCCAAACCCAGAACTCTCCATAAACCCTCCTGCCTTCTCAGAACCAACTGGGTTTGCACCAGTGCCCAGTGATCCCACCTTCACACATCTTTAGAGGAGCCTGAATTTTCCAAGTGTTACTCACCAGCCTCTTCAGTGTCTTACATTTCAGAGCCAATATTTTCAGGCACTTTTATCCCATATTTTTGTGACTGTTACCCAAAGAGTTCATTTTATTACCCAAAGACACTGAATTTTGCTCTCTGTGTGTGTGAGAGGCTTGGAGGGGTAACGGGCATAAATCACTTCAAATTGCTACTGTAATAAATGTAGACAAATGAATAAAATTTGTCACCAGCCTAATATTACCATCAATGTTTTGTCTTGCTACATTTGAAAACAGTTCAATACCCCTTTTACCTTCAAGTAGCAGCACTTAATAAACAGTGATGGATGCTTTTTATTCCCCTTTCCCCCTTCCTCCTGTTCCAGGCTCTCCCAGTCTTTTACAAGGGGATTGTTTGGCTTGGGGGAAATGTAGCTGCTCCATCTTTCTTGCATTGACATGCATCCCTCAAGGAATGACGACCATATTTAATTCATAACCCCCGTTGGCTACACAAACATACAACTTCCCATCAATTAGGCAACACAGAGATGCTGTTAAAAATCAATGAGCTTATTATTAAATATATTTTCTTTTCATGTAACAATAATAGTTATTGCTGCTCCATTGTTAGAGCTGGAATATCAGCTGCCTAAGCAGCTCTGAAGCAAAGGGGGCTGATTGCTTTTTGATCAGATGGTGGAATATCAGAGGGTGCCACAACATTGTCCTGCCTGACACAGACACCGAGGGATAAAGGAGAGGAAAAGTGACCAAACAGATGCCTCTTGAATAAAATCATCCAGTCTGAGTGGAGCGCAGCAGTTACTGAATATTTACCCGATTTTCATAGCTGTGCACAGAGATTTGTGTCGGTGGAAGGCACTGAACATCCATCCCACACCATCAAAGCACAGAGAGACTCGTATTTGTGTTCCCACTGTGGTGTGTTTATCAGAAATTATTGGGATATTTTGACACATGTCACTACTGAGGGAGCTCCCTTCCTACAACAGAGATGTAAAGTCTGTGCCAGCTCATGCAAAGGTTAAAAAAAATTCCACACACACACTCACACACACACAAAAAGAAGAGAACATCCCCCCCACCAGTGCACAGATTTTGGCAAGTACATCATATGCTGTCTGGCCACAGCTGATCTGAAGCGAGTCCCCCGTAATTATGGGAGAAGGTGGAACAGGTTTCCTGCTAATTGGAAAATTCTGCAAATGGCACCACTGAAGTAAATTGACAGTCGTTAGAGTATTAGCAAAATGAGGGAACTGATTAGGAAAAGGCTCAGATGTGGACTTGTGGGTTGTTGTTTTGTTGGGCTTGTTTTTTTTTTTTTTAAATAAGTCCTGGATCTACCAACAAATTGATAATAAAAGCTGAACTTGATAATGACAGCTGTTATTTGACCTGGATCAAATATATTTGTGCAAATAGGCACAGGAACATACACTAAATACTTACACACACATACATGTGGTGAGTCTACAAACACATTATCCTGTCACTCTTCTCACATCAAGACAAACACACAGAATGTTAGCTAACTTCTTTTTTAGAAAGTACCTATTTCCCCAAAATATTTACACCCACTGGGGAAGCAAAAGTTGCATTTATGCATTTCAGATTGTAATGAAACCATAATCACTTCGTGCTTCAGACAAGTCCTACAAGAGGCTTGTTTACATCCTTAAATCTTTAAGTGGTTTGTTCTGAGGGGAAGCTGATTTCTGTTGTAAATGTGCTCTTGATTGACTGCTGGGGAGAATTCCAGTAGCAGCTTCTCTTTGTGCTTCAGTTTCAACTGTACAGGAAGCCCAAAGTGGGATTTGGCCACGACTTTGGCCATCCATCAACACTCCAGGATTTGTGTTCCTGATTTTTCACTCCCAGGGAAAAGCAGACGTGAGGGGAAAAACAAGACTCTCTAATTAGAGACACTCCTACACACACCAGCAAATCCACCTTTCTGCAACTCCATTAGGAGTCTGTTGTCTCTTCTCCTGTCTCTAGTCTCAAAATAATCTCCAAGGGCCTCGTCCCACCACACTGACTTTGTTGGGAGCCAAGGACTTGTTCTGGCACAGAACGATCCCTCTGCTTGCTGAGGCCTCTCATTTCATGGAGTCCCACCATGGTTTGGGTTGGAAGGACCATAAAGATCATTTGATTCCATCCCCCAGCACACCAAGGGCAGGGACGCCTTTCCTCTCAACCCCAGTTGGCCGCTGGCTTGGAGGGAGGGAGAAGATTCCTTCATTTGTCACCTTTTGAACGAGCTCAGGGACAACTCCAAGAGATGCTCATACAATTCAACCAAATATCCCTAAAAGAAATGCCTCTAAACTCCTGTAAATTTATTTAGAAATTAGATGCTATCAGTAGATTAGCAATGTGTTTTAAACAATCCTAGAGAATTATAGAATAAATACACAACTGACTGTGAAATCCCATGGACAACCCAATAAAGCTTCACGTTCTCGTTTCAATGAGACCTTTCCTCGTAACAACCACCACAGAAATTTTTATTAATCTAAACCCATGCAGACTCTGCATTTCTGCCTTGAATCTGAGATTACTTTATTCATCCCAGTGATGCCATAAACCTAATAAAAACTCCAGCCTGGATGATTATATCCCACTAAGAAACAAAATAACTGTGGAGCCTTCTCCATGCCTAACACAGCCTAACCTTGAACTGATTTTAAGTACTATAACGTTTTCAGACTTCAGAGATTTCTCTATAATGTGGCCCTTCTTCCTGTTACTTATATATTTATAACATTTTATTTCCTTCTGTGCAATTTTTGTTGTAGGTTTGATGTCTCTTATTGTACTTTTGGGCGGATGTTCCTATACCTTTGTATCATCCAATAACAGAAATATTTATACTTGACATTTTCCTTCATTCTCCATTATTTTGTGTGCTCCATTTCCTAGTTTTCATTCACCCTGACAATTCTGCTCCATGAAAACAAAAGGAGGGAGGAGGGGGACAAAAGAAGGGGAGGAGGAGAAATCCTCCCCAAAATTAAAATAAATATATTTTTTCACAAGTCCAACCCAGGCAGTTCGTGCCAAACACAGTTAAAGGTGATCGGGGAGAAGTGGGTGTGGGGGGGAAATCAAGTCACTTTCAATCAAGTGTCACACCTTTAAATAGTGGTTAAATCTTTGCATTATGCAGCTCATCCCTTTTACAACACGGGGCTCCCGTGGAGAATTCCCTGTTTACACTGGGAATTCCTCCAGGAGAGCATCAATAAAGCTGAACAGATGTCAGGGTGGGATGCCAGCGGCAGTGCCTGTTGTCAGGGGTCCGGGGAGGGACCGGGGGACAATGAGAGGCGGCATCTGCCGCACAAAGAGCCGCGTGTGGGTCAGGGGGGGACAGGGGGGGACAGGGAGGGGACAGGGAGGGGACCGGCACCCCCCTCGTCTGGGCACTCTGCCTCCCTTGTTCCGGCCTGACAGGGGGTGACACATGTCACCCACCCCCAGCAGAAAGGCGATTTGTTTGGCTCCTGCAGATGCAGCAGAATTGTGACCTGCCCTGCCTGGAATACATTGAGGAAAACCCTGGGAAGGGGAAGGTGGGGAGGAAAAACATCACAACAACAACAAAACCCCAAACTCACAGGCCCTCCCTGGGACACGATCTCAGAGAGTCACAGAGTATTTGGAGCCGGAAATTTGTGTCCAAAGTGAGGATGGAGGTGCCCTGATTTGCATTAAAAGCATGAGAGGCGAAATTTAATCAACAGGAAAACCCAGAAATTAAAACACCTCTTCAAAGTGTGTCTGTGGATTCAAAGATTTGGTTCCAATGCCTCAATCAAACTTTGGTTTACAATGAAATATTTCTTAAAGGTAAGGCCCCCGCGTGGCAATATTTGGGTTTAACATGAAGTTCCCAGGTTTGGAGCTGCACGCAAAGCCAAAATCCCAGCTGGCAAAATTCCTCCCAGGAATTCTGCAGGATGGGAAAGTCGTGGCCATAAGGAACAGCCCAACAGTGAACACGGGACAGGAGAAGGTTTAAACTAAAACTAAATGATTTGAGCTGGGACGTTCACACCAGCTTTTGTCTCCCACCATGTTCCTCCTGTGAAAGGCGGATTTTAGAGCAAACAGCATCTCGAGTTACCGGGAAGGGAAGCCCAAGTTCTCATCCAAAGGGATTTAGGGGCGTTCCAGGCTGGACCTTTGCACTGAGCAGAGTCAAACCTTTGAACTTTCTCCTCTCCAAATTTCTTCATTATTTTCAGAAGTTAAAAAAAAAAAAGGAAAAAAAGAAAATCGCGCACACGGAGTTTAGATTTTTCTCTCTGATTAAATGCTCGCAAAACAAAAAAGAAAATCCCACTTTTTCATCTTCAGAGGTTGCGTTTGGGGTGGGTTTGACAATTAGAAATTATTTTTGGCTGCTCTGTAGCTAGCAAAGGTTAATTGGCCTTGCTGCTGTAAAATACTGAATTCTGATCACTTGATTAATGAGGTGTCAGAAGCCACAAGTAACCAACACTTTTTTGAAGGAAAAACATTGAAATAAAATGTACTTTTAAAGATTTTCTGTTTCTCCCACTTCTCTTCCCGCCATAGAACAGGCAGCTGTTTCAAAGGCACTTTGAGTTTTCAGCATGGTCCAAAAAGTAGAACATTGTAAAAAAAAGAGTTTACACTCCAATTAAGGTTAGAGACACTACACGACATTTTTGGGGTGTAATCCCATTAATTATTAATATGAAATGAGATTTTGGGGGTCTGGGAAGGCAACGCAGCCTCACAGGAGCTGAAGGAGCTGCCTCAATTCCCTCCCTGCTCCCTTCACTCTTATTCCCATCACCAACAACAGCATAGAAAACACATATTTGGATGAACCCTCAGCTAAAAAAAAATATTTCTGTGGAGAATTTAAATGGACTCTGTGCAATCTTGAGGAACACGAGGTTCAAGTGTATTTCTCTTACGTGTGCAATGAAAACAATAACCTGTGGTAATTCCCATCTTGCTCCCGTTTGACTCCACCCAGGAGCCAAGTGATCCCTCTGTGGTGTGGGATGGGTGCACTTTGTCACAATAAACCACTGTAGGTTCTGTTTCTGTCTGTCCCACCAGTCTGGCCCCGGGAGCTGCTCCAGCACCGTGTCCATTCAACAGTCAGACAGTGGGGAGTTCACACTTCCCTCGTGCTCTGAGCCAGATGTGGCTGTCTGCTGTCAGCCTGCGCCCCACACCCAGGAGGAGCTGGGTGGGAATTCAACCTCCGGATGATTGAACGCTCCCCACTCCCCTCCCAGCGCATCTCCCTCCTCCTGGAACCCCGGCCTGGGGGGGAAATAAACCCAGGAATAACTCTGGGAGCAGCCGGAGCAGGGCCGGGCAGGGAGGGGGCAGAGGGGCCGCTCGGAATTCGCAGGACTTTGTGCCTCGGAATATTTTTGAGTGGGGTGGGCTGGAAAGGGTGCCCAGGGATTTACTGACAGGAGAATTTCTGACAGTTGATGGACAGATGAATTCCGTCATGGAAGCGTTAGTCGAAAGCAGCAAGGCCAGATGGAAACTCACAGCTTGTCTTTAATATTAATTTTCTCCCCCTCCTCCTCTTCTTTTTTTTTTTTTTTTCTTTTGCAGGAGATCAGAATTCCCTAATTCCCTAAAATGTTTCAATGCATCTTGAGGTATTATTTTTCCAATGCCTTTACCCACCTACTCTTAATAAGAAGTGCTCCTTTGTGTTAATGTTATTTTTTTTCCTTTGCTTTCCTCTCTGCTTATTCCCCTGCCCCCCCAAGAGTCAAAAGAAATCAAGGGGAAAGAAAAAAAAATCAGAATAGCTACATGGCTGTTAAAAAGTCTGTCTGGGTTAAAACACCCAGAGATGCCTGATATCTTAACCTTGTGCGGTATTTTAAAGGTACAGATGAATCTGGTCCACTTGGTGAGTTTTAGCTAAAAAGAACAAAATAAGGACCTGAAAGGAAAGGAAATTAGGAAGGAAGACTTAATGACATCATCTATTTTTTAACAGGAGAAAAAGCCACAGTGGTGGGAGTGGAACTGTGTGTCACCTTCTAGAGAAAATTCTTCTGCAATTGCACAGAGAGAAGTCTCTTGATTAAGAGAAATTAGATATGACAGAGAATCAAATATCAACCAACAAAAAAATCACACATTTCTAGATTTTTCTTCCATATTTGTTCACAAGCTTGACTGTCAGAACATCTCTCTTAAAATCAAAATCCACTCCCAACATCCCACAGTGGCCTTTCAAAAAAGAAAAAAAAAAAAAGGAACACAGAATATTTTAACAGCTTCATTTCCCTAATATATACTTGTGAAACTGATGCAAATAGACAATGATGGCTATACTGAAAAAAAATTTATGCCACCACCCCCATTTTCAGAAGCCCTATATTCATTTGGGGATAAACCATATGGTTCTATCATAATTTAGCACGGAGGATCCTATGGATATTTACTCAGTAGAATTCCGAGAGGGAAGAAATAAATATTTTTTTCAGCTGCTACTCCAGTGAATTAAATCACAGAGATGCAAAAATTTAAGACGTACACAGAAGTGTCAGAAGACTTAGAGAAATGATCTCCTTCTTCAAAAAACCCCCCAGAACTCATATTTAACATTCCCAACAAAGGGCTGCTCATTCCAGCTTTGAGACCTCAGCGAGCCAGTTCAGAGATATTCTCTGTAACAGTGTTGCTCCAATTGAGCTGCACATTAACAAGCTCCAAGATTATTATTTCACATTGAAATTAGAACATATGCACATCCTGTATATTTGTTTTCTTCTCAATCCTGGTTATGTGCAAACATTTGCCATGTAGAATGATTGACATGCAGCACGATGCCCTTTTGTAATTGCAGTAATTAAACATTTGGCCAAACTGCTCGAATCAGGGGTGTGTGATGGAGCTGCAGTTTGGGGGAAGAGCAAAACCTCGCTCTGTGGCTGCAGGCAGACCCATTTCCAGGGATCTGCTCGAGGCAGGGCTTGACCAGCAGTAATTGTTTGCACAGAATTTCAGCCTCAGAGGTGCCCTGTGCCTGGCATTGCAATTTGAGCGCTGCAACCCAAAATTTGGGAAACGTGCAAGGGTCACGCCGAGATGATGCAAGAGACAATTATTCCAATTTGATGTGAGCCCCGTGTTCAAGCAATCCTGCACACCCAGCCTACAAATATCTCTGCAGTTCTGCTGGACCCAGACCCCTCCTCAGAAGGACATTTCCAATTTCCAATTCCTTCACTCCAGCTCAGTTCTGCCCTTCCTGACAACAATTCAAGAGCTGCAAACCCTCCCCAGCTCACGCCGTGGATTTAGGGAAACAAAACAAGCTAGAAAAGAAAACACAACACTCTGGATCCGACCCAAGGAGTAGCTCAGACTGTAATCTCACATCCCAACGCCCATGACTGTGAATCTGGAAATGAATCCAAACCTTGTGGCTCAGACACATCCTTCTTCACAGCTGCAGTTTTCACATAGTTTCGGCACAAAAACAGCACCATTAGCCACCCCCGCGGGTCAGGAAGTCCTCTCAACCTTATTGGTAAATCTGATCCTATTTTTGAGTCTGGAAATGCACCATCTCCCTTCTCCAGTCATCACCCTGTCAATCTGCTAAGTTTATACAAAGTATAAGATTTAAAGATTTTTGCTTGCACATTAAAGCAGAGGTTGTGAATTTTGACGTCCCTCCATCATTAACAGAATGCGACTGCCAAGAATCTTAATTAGAGATGAGTCCCACTGTGTCCCAACACAACGTGGGCAACAATAATAAATCAGAAAACTGGGATATCCCCAGAAACTGGGTACCCACCAAAGCAGTGAATGATTCAGAGTTAAATGGGAGTCACATCACACGCTGCCCTCCAACAACAGACTGACCAGAGTCATTTGAGGCACATGGCAAAGACCTGGAGTTTCAAAACTGAGACCAATTTTGTCACAGTGAGAACCACACATGCCTTGGGTAACAGCGCAGGATCTCAGCTGTGCAAACATTCCTGATTCCAGTGGGTGATACAACCTTCCAGTCACTGATGGAGATACCACTCAGCATTCACAGATCACCCGGAATGAATGGGCTGCCCCTTGACAAACCACAGCCTGGCAGCAAAGGAGGCTTTCAGTTGTGAAGTGGGTGAATAAGCAAAGATGTCTGACTCATCTTCAGTGGGAGACACAGCCTGTGGAAAAGGGAAGGAATCGGGGATTGCTCCCCTGGAGCTCAGCTCTCAGAGGGGTAACAGCCCCACCTCCAACACTGCGGTGGGACATGGCCCAAGGGGGGACTCCCAGGACAGATGCAGCAAAGGATCTTCCCCTGAATAGGCCATGGGAGCACATTTGTGAGCACTTTGCTGGGGTTTCCTCAGGGTAAGACACGTAGACACAGTTGGTGAGGAAGTGAACACTCCATTCCCATCTTGGAATCACAGGCAAATGAAGAACAAAATCCCTGGGCACAGGGCTCTGAGGTCTGGCCCTTGGAGTGGCACAAGTTCTCATGGACAATGTGAACATATCTTTGATTTCAGGGGAAGTGACTCAGTCCTGTTCTGTGCTGTTTGCTGCAGCAGAGCAAGGCCAGCACCAACCAGGACCAGGACCAACCCCATCCCAGACTCACACCACTGTTTCCTGCCAGCATGAATCACAAGGTGGATTTTTCCAAGCCTATTCCATCTTCAAAGACTGTTTCTATTTTATTTTAATTTTCAATAAATGGCTGCCTCTTGCTCAATCCCCTTCCTTTGACCTGGGCTCCTGTGCTCTGTGCAGGGTGTGGATGCTGCTCGCAGAGATGGAAAGGCTGGATGGAGTCATGGAATCATGGAATATCCTGAGCTGGAAGGGTCCCACAAGGACCATCAAAAGCCCAGCTTTGATTTGGGAAGCTGTGGCTGCCCCTGGATCCCTGTGAGTGTCCAAGAGCAGGTTGGATCAGCCTGGGACAGTCAAGGTGTCCCTGCCCATGGCAGGGGTGGGATGGGATGAGCTTTAAGGTCCCTTCTCACCCAAACCATCCCAGGATTCCATGATGATCCACTCCCTTCCCAGCCTGGTGAAACACCTCAGCATCACCTTTCCTAAGATCAAGAAGCCAAACCTTGGAGCAAACCCTTTTTCCTTCTGCTCCCTCAGTAAGGGAAGGAGAGGAAGAGTCCAGGCTGTGATGTGGTGACAGTGCTGTCCAGATGTGAATCTCACCCCTGCCCATCTGTTCAGCATTTATAGGGGGTTTGCACTGGTAGTTTTACAGATGTTTAGGCATGTAAGTAGCATCTATACTTAAAAGACTCCATAAAGGAGAGGATGGGGGGAGAGGGGAAGAGTTATGAAGCAGAAATGGAGCAATAGAAAAAGGAAGGTGGCCAGATGCTGCTTAAAAAGCAGAGATAACAAACCTTTTAATTCTCTGCCGCTTAAAAACGCATTTATTTTGCAGGTTTATTTTTCCAACAATGCCCTGAAACATAAAGGAAATGTTGTGCAACCACTACTCATAATTAAGAGCAAAACAACAGCTGTAAAAAGCACTACAAATTCCTTCTAGAGCCCAAAAGACACTAAAGACTTTCTGGAGTCAAGACGTTTTATACTTGAGCAAATTATCAAATGATGCTTAGATGCCAAAATAACCCCTTATTTTCTGTCTTAATGACAACAAATCCAGAGTCAGATGGCCAAGTCCTAAATTACTCACAAGATAAAACAGACAAAGTTCTGTTTGTGATCTTTACACTGAATTTACAAGTCAAATAACAAGTCCTTTGAGGAGGGTTGCCCACCTTACCACCTGGGGAGGCCCAGCCCATCCCTTGCAGCTGCCTTGGGTAGGTCCCAGCGCAGGGAAAACAATTTCCCTGGACAGGCTCTTAAGAAAGTCACCAGTGCCTGGAGTAGATTGAGTTACAAGACGAGGGTCTAACACCACGAATCCATAAACCACAGAATAATTTGCTCCAACATTACTCAAAGGCTGCCATTAATTTTCACTGCTGTTTGCAGGGAGCAGCTCTGCACATCATTTATTAATATTAACTGTGAAGGAGACACAAAATGCTGACTTCTCCTGCTTAGCAGATGACAGGGGTCAGTGGAGAATCAGGCCCTTCAGAAACCTACCACGACATTTATAACATACATATTTAAACATGTAAGTTCAAGGCACAAGATGTCAATTAAAAGTAATTACGTCTGTAGGATCTCCAGGGTGAAGCAGCTCCACTGCCACGAGGACACTGCTGAATCCCTGGGCTGCTTGTTCCCCAAACTCCAGCTCTGTGAGCTCAGCATTGAAGGAGTTGGTTCAATAGCTGAAGCCCAGCCTGGATTTACAAAGCCCAGATCCCACTCTGAGCTCTGCTACAGGCGATGGGCTCATTTGGCAAGTTGCTGAGACCATATTTCTTATTTTATGTGCTCAAATCAATAGGAGACAAATGGCTAAGTGCCTTCAGAGCCCCCAGCTTTGGGTTTGCTGCGTGTACAGCAGGAGTGACAGGACTTGCCTCCGTCACTGGGGCAGTCTGGAGCCAGGTCTCTACAGAAGGACTCAGGAGCAATTGCAACGGGGCCGTAAAAGGACTTTGGGGAAGGAATACAGCAGCATTGCTCATCAGATGAACTGCATAAACAGAAACAAAGCTGCAATTAGCCTGCCCAACTGCAGGGGAAAATGGGCTCATAGTCACAACAGTTTGAGCAAATCAGCCCACTTGATAATTGGGAGGAACATGCCCAGTGTCCATGGGCACAGTGTGGGCTGGTTTAAATAATGTGGGAACTTCTGATTGTGCCTCCACATGCCTGGAGTGCAGCACAAACACTCCACCACAGAGAGGTGGAAAGGAACAAAAAACAACTGAGGAAATGACAATATCAACAAGAGCCTGCACAGAAAACTTTACAGCCCAGCCCCTTTATAAGAGATCCAGGGCACAAACTTCGTGGTCCCAGCGATGACATCAGCTCCTCTTCCTGAGGAGATGCTGTCAGATGATAAATGAGCAGATCCCCAACCCCACCTCACACCTCGATGTGGAACAGTGCACGAGCCAAGGGAACGTGGGGCCAAAAACACACGAGGGGCAAGAATAAGTGAAATGCCAAAATATGCTCCCTGCAGAACACAACTGAGCTGAGCCCAGACCTGTCGTCCTCTATGGACTCAGAGAAAAATGGTTTAAAAAAAACATTAAACATGAATGCACCTACTTTCAGCACCATTTCCCCTCTATTTTTTCCCTTTTTTTTTCCCCTTTTTCTTTATTCCTGTTTCCCCATCAGCCCCCCCCTCCCACTTTCTACATCTGTACTTTATTCAATGAACACATCTGCATTCTTTCTTGCTGTTTTTCGCCAGAAACTCTATCCAACCTTTATCACTGACACCTCTCTGCAGTTTCAAATTCCAACCTTGTGCCAAATCCCCATTTCCTGCTGCTTAATTTCCATTCATTTACTCTTGTTTTTGCTTCTTCTGCCATTCCCAGCATGGACCAGCTCCAACCCAGCTTCTTCTAATTTTTTAAGGAAGGCTCCCTATTGAGTGCTATTGGAACTTGATCTGCAGCTCCAAGCCAATGGCTGGCTATTGTTTATAATACCTAACAACAGTTGCCAATATTACTGCTTTTTTCCTTTTCTTTACTTCACTCTCTGAGTGTGTATCCTGAGACCCAAGAGATCTCCTCTCCCCATATGGTGACCCATTAGGTCTGGTTTTATTATTACTTCTGCAGAATCTGAAGTAGCCTCTTTATACATACATACATATATATATATAAATGATTGGAAATGAAAAAAAGTCAAGAAGAAAGTCTGTGGTGTCTTGTTTACACAGGTCTGTTGATCTGGCTCTGTTCCTACCCGTGGAATATACTGGAATTAGGGTTGTGGTCTGTAAAGAAAAATCATCCTCTGAGTGGTTCAGTCAAAGGTGTGTTTCCTGCAGGTGGGACCCAAAAGCTGAGCTGCAGCAGAACTGGAGCCCCCTGTCAACCTCTGCCCACCCTGCAATCCAAGGCCAGTACATGTTCTTGTCCCTGTTTGGAGTGAGAGACCATCAGAGCAAATATTCTTTTCCTAAATTCCTGAAAACAGAATTCTCTATCCATCCTGGTGTGCCAAAGCCCAGCGCTTCAAATCCCACATTCCAGACCAAGCCAGCCAAGATCAGCTTGCACTGACATCAGCTTCCTTTCGAGAAGGAGCAAGAGCAGCTGAGTGCATCCTCACCCTGTTAATTAAGACACAGGCAGCCATGGAGTGAAGAGCCCAGCAAAGACAACCTGGTTTTGTATGAATGAGTTTTAACGAACCTAAATAAAGCCCCGTCTCCTCTCGTGCTATCTTGACCTGCTAACAAGTGTGAACATTACAAACAAGCTTTCTCTCCACTCAATTTATCCTGCCACTTGAAATTCAGGCATCTGTCTCCCATTTGTTTTTATGAAGATACTCTCCTCACTTTAGAACATTCCTCTAACATGAGGGATTTTCTCTAAATTCACTCTTAATGTTTCTTTACACTGCATTTGTTCCTGGCTGAACCCCACCCCACCATCCCCCTGGGGTGGGGCATTCACACTCCAAAGATATTCTCTTGAAATATTCTCCTATTGACTTTGTTTACTGATTAGCAGCATTTTAATGGCACAGAAAGCAGGTAGAGCTCATCTCTGCCATCAAACTGTAACAACAGCCAGACAGTGATAACACAAGTGTGTTCACACATTCATGGAGCTGAAAATAAAATTACTTTCTGGGGATCAAGATCACAGGTAAACCCATGTCTACTACAACAACCGGTAACCTTTTCATTTTCTTTACTTTTTTAAGCTGTTAGCCCGAAAACAGAGCTTTGCACCATGTTTTAACTCAGCAGAAGGAAATTCCTACTGGAATTCTGGTCACTTCTACTGACTCAGAAGTACAGATCACAAAAACAAGAGGTTTGATTTTAAAACCAAGCTGCATTTTCAAACCCAAAATCACATGAAATTCTAGACCAAGTAAATTTGAAGTTTCTAATTTTTGGTATTTCATTTCGTTGAAATATTTTTCATTTGGGATCTCTGCAATGTTACAGCCAAGCTGAAAGGTAAATTAACAGCACAGCTCTGCTCAAAACACAAAGTTCTGCCCAATGGAGCTGCAGAACCAGAGAGGAGACAAGAGTGAGGAGGATGAGATTTGCACAGGAGGATCTGTGGCAGATTTAACAAATGACTCCCCTCTCCCAGAACTCCCCCCAGCCCAGCCTTGCACAGATGACACATGAGCACCAACACAGCAGGTAGCGAGAGTCTGGCAAAGATTTTGCAAGTTTAGCTCTGGCCAGTGCTCCAACCCGTCATTGTTGGCTCCCAACTGTGGAATTACAAATGTGGGATTATTCACTTGGAGACACAGAGCTGATACATCCCCGAGTCAACTCTGCACCCAAACACCAGCCCAGGGACTGGGGTTTGTCCCAAAACCCCGGGTTCCCCACTTCAAAATAAATAAATAAAGAGGATCCACAGGCTAATGGTGTCACTGGTGAGGGATTTAGGGAAGGTGCTCTGATCGTGGAGCTGTGAAAGCCCAGGGAAGTGGTTTCACATGCCGATGTGCTCTCTGGGCTCAGCACCCGGGGGTTGTACAATCTGCTTTGGCAGGAACTGTCTTGTGCTGCTGGAGAACAGCTCCTGCCAGAGCCAGGCCCGGTCCCAGCACTACTGGAACACAAACAGGACAAGCTTTGTACATTTTGAGGGACATAACTGTAAATATATCACTGCAATTACTGCGGAGAAGGGACAATCCAAATGCTGACTTTAATAATACAACGTTAATAAACCCGGATAAATAAATGCCACATATTTTGTTGGTGACTCGTGTGTCAGTGCGAATTCCATTTTGCAAGAAACCTCTAGGTTATGACATCATTTTAGAAGTATTTTGGTGTTTCTTCCCCCCTCCCAGATCCTGCAGCAATTCTGCTCCTCTCCTGGTAGCTCTGCCCCCCCAGCAGCCTGTAAATCTCACTAAGGATAAAAAACAAGGGTATCAGCACGAGGCTCACATTCCCCCTGTGCATTTAAGCCCTTCTTAAAGCTCCAAAAGGAAACAGCTTTCAGCTCACTACAGAGCACAACTGCAACACGGGATATTTTTCCAGCTCACTGATATTTCATAAATACCATTTGTTGTCATATGGTTAAATTAAAAACTCAGGATATCAAACATCAAACAGTATGTTAATGTCAAGTATGCTTGAATAAATACTAAAGAGTTCAACTGACTGAAATATGTGGACTACAAGCTAATTAAGAAAGAAGCAGGTGTGAAAAAAACTAATTTAAGCAATTTTTTTTTATAATTAATATTGTTTACTTGTAGTTCCCTTTATAATAAGGCTCCAGCTTAACCTCCAGAGAATTCCTAACTGTAATCCAGCATTTTAAAAATAATAATTGAACACAGTGCTTTTAAAAGGAGATCAGTTTTCAGACCTGGATAATCTGCCTGGCATATATTTATTTTGAATAACGGCGCAGCTTTGTATCAATTGGATCAGTTACCAAATTATTGCAGCCAATCCACAAAACAACCTGGCTGAGTGTCTGTCCTGCTGATTCCTGCAGGGATTGCAGCAGTAACAGGGAGGGAAAGGCTGGGTGTGATTGCTGCAAAATCCATCCACTTAGCAAAACAAACAAGGCAGGGCAGGTAATTTGGAGGCCGAGTTTTCTGCAGGGCCTGAAACTTCTCAGAGGAACGGTGTCCCTGTGACATTATGGTCTAGTTTTACATAGGCAGAAAAACAAAAAACAACATTAAGGTTTTTATTTGAACCGCTCTGGCAGCCTCTGCTCGGCCAATCAACTAATCCAGGGCCGAATTTAACGCGGAATTTCTGTCCAAGAAGGCAAATGGAAGTACAGGAGGAGAAAATGGCTACAGATGTAAAAACAGACCTGGAGTATTTCATTGACATGACATATCTACTGCATTTAATTAAAAGAAGAATGTATGGGAACAATGCATCCTACTCAATTCGGGTCGGGGGAACAAACCAGGGCTGGATTAGATAGGACAACCCCAATCCCCCGAGAGATCCCCATGTTTAATGGGAGCGCCACATGTTTGATACGGAGGGAAGCAAGTGGGTGTTCCTGGACCTGATCCACTATTCATCATAATACCACAGCCTTGTTCATTCCCAGTGAGGAGGCTTAAAACCATGAAACCATATGTAGAATATTAAAAATCATTTAAAGTTAAAACGAACATTATGAAACCCTGCGCTGGGGCTGGGGCTGCCGGCCAAGAGCCCTCCGAGGGCTCCTTCTCCTGGTGATGCCGGGGAGGGGAGGGAAGGGAATCACACGGGTGTGTAAACACACTCACTGCACTCACACCCTTCAGGTCTGGGCTGCTCAGTGCAACCAGCTCATTATCAATAATTGATGCCCCTCTAATACCTACAGCATCAACGCTTTCATTTATAATTAAAGATCAGAAACTCCACTTCTATATTTCCCCTCCCACTATCTTGGTGTTTAAACTTTTTCTTCCCCCCCCCCTTATTTTTCCTGACATTAAATTGTTTCTCAGACATAGTCAATAACTTTACTATATCCTCATTGCCGCTGAATTAATCATGGCTCTGCACTAACCACATGGAATTTAATTTCCCATAAGAGAAATGTTTACTTTGGTTTACTTTGTTGGAACTCGGCGTACTTATACAGTCTATAAAGATTTACTGTAACATATTTTGTTAAGCAACATTAAAGCCTGTGCTGACAGATCTTGTCTTGCATTACTTCACTTACATTCAGGTCTTTAATGTCTTTTCTATCCACCTCTGCACCAACGAGGCAGCGGGACCAGCTCAGATGTGCATCTAAAACACAGGAAATGCAGGAATCTCGGGGCCTTGCTCTGTCCCGGGTTTATTCACAGCAGCCCACTCCTTACTTTGCATGAATTTTTATTGCAGCCACCGGGATGAATGAACAGGAGACAAGAACTTGGCTGTTTAACTCCTTGTTACGCATTAATTTGATCTAAATTTATTGCATACGAGAAGTAAAGGAAATTGAAACCGAAGATAAGAGCAGATAAAGTCGTCCAGGGTCAGGAAAACTTGGGGATTGCAGCCTCAAGGTGCAGTGAGATATTGGGAAGGAATTCCTGGCTGTGAGGGTGGGGAGGCCCTGGCACTAAATTTGGTGAGGGAATTTAGGGAGCTCTATTTAGTGCCAACAGGGATTGGCCAAAGGATCTGGTGGTAACTGTGACCTTCTCGTCCTGATCTCACCTTCCTCAGTTCATATTCTGCGAGATGGACTTTTACCCCAGAGCCAGAAAGGATGTAGACAGTGGGAAAAGGGGAAAGAGAAATAAAAAAGGAATTAGTAAAAAAAAATAAATGTCAAGATTACATTAATTCTGGTGAAATCAGAGCTATCAGGGTCTGGGGATGTGAATTCAGTTCACATGAATCCATGTGCAGACACATTCTGGGGGTGGGAGTTGGCAGCTGGGCGGAGGAGAAAGGAAAAAGTGATTTTGAAATGTATTTATTAAATCACTGCTGAGAACAGAGGGGGGAAGAGGAGCCTGGGAATCTGACCGACGAGAAGACAAAGAGCTGCTTGCACTACAGGAAAGTACACTCTTAAAAACAGAAATAAACCCCAAATTCTCACCCATTAAAGGGACAGAGACACAATCTGATATTAGGACTCTGCACAAAGGCAGCACCTGGGGTGTCCCCACCAGTTTGAAGTGGAACTACTCATGTTAATAAGGTTTTTAGGGATGAATTGTTCACTGAGCAGCCGAGGACAGGCCTCCAGCTCTCAGGCAGCATTTCATGTTTCCCTGAGCATCCCCCGGTGCAGTTCCCCAGTCCCGCACCAGGCGGCTTCAACAAACACCCACTGGATGTTAATTGTGCTTCTTACAATACAAAAGGAACAAAAAGGAAAAGAAAATTAAATTTAATTATTTTTTTTTAAGGGATGGATCTGTACTGGTTTGGATGGGGCATTTTAAATCCCCCACTAAACTGGACAGTGAATGTGTGTCACACTTGCTGAGGGTTCAGCAGCCAAAACCTTCACCTTCTCTCTGTCGCTCCCCCTAAGCCCCCAGATATTCACCCCTCCTGCTGGTGAGGTCTGCTGCAATATTTACAGTTTTCTGACTCACTGACTTTAATTACACATCTGGATTTTCAAATCATCTTTGCAAAGTCGAACACAGACAGGACATTTCCCTGCCTCAACCTCCCCTGTTTCTCTGAGGGAGCACTGCTAAAAAAATCAGCATTTTTCACCTTCCTTTTGTTTCAAGAAGCTGAAAAATAACTTTGGTCTTCAAGATTGTCTTTTGAAGCCAAGTCCTTTTTTTTCCAATTTTTTAATAATATTTCTGCCTTGACAAAATCTGAAAAAAGTTAAATAAACAAAAAAATTTTTGACTAAGGGTAAGTGTCTGGCTTAAGCTGACAAAGCCCAGGAAATTGAAAGTTAAAGCTGAGAGTAACAAATTCTGGCTCTTATGAAAAAGAAAAGGCAAAGACAAAATGGTCTGAGCTATAAATAATTCCTGACAACTTTTCATCCTTAGGATCAATTCCACTTGTACACAGATGGAAGTGCAAGTACACACACATAACCCTCCTCATATCATTCAAATGTTGGTTCATGGACTTAATTCTCCCCAGCTCCATAAAATACATCATTTGCACCAGGGCCTGACGCTGTCCTGGGTGAGCTGGTGAACAGAGAGCTGCTCTGAAGTTATTTACCCACAGGACCAGAAACCCCCTGATGGAGATGGTTGGTCTCCCAGGTAAATAAAGATTTAGTCTGCGGGAATGAAGAATTCAAACATGTACCTTTTTTTAAGACTCCTTGGATAAAACACCAGATTTATATGATGTTATTTTTATAGTGGAGCACAATAAGCCCAATTTCTGTCTGTGTTATGGCCTCGTTATGTTGTTTTGACAATGTTGAAGTGGCTGAAAAACAGGAGTTTTGATTTAAACTTTCACAAGAGTCTGTGGTAAAGAGAGAAGCCCTTTGCCTTTCCTATATTCCTTAAAAAGATGTTATTCCTTGGGCATCCTTCCAGCATTTTTATTTTCAAGTTGCAGACTTGACACAATAAGAACCGTTCCTGTTTCAAGAGTAAAAGAAGAAAATACTGTGTACAGGTTACATATATTTTTTAACTGTATTACTTCCCCCTGTTGATTTCCTCTGTTAAATAAGGATTTTCTTCGCATGTTTACATGATTACACCTCATTAAGAACAGCATCTTAAAAAACCAACAGCCCATCATCCATGTCAAACCCACTCAAATTAAAAATCTCGTGCACCTCCTCTCTCCAGATATTCCAAGATCCGCTAATGAAATCACATCAAGCACCAGTTTAGCAAATCCAAAGTCCAGTGACGGGGCTGGGCTGCTGCCTCAGCATCTGTGCTGAGATAAGAGTCTCATTTGCAACAGCAAATCATTTCGACTCCTTAAAAACCCAGGCTCAGTTCCTCCTAAATGCCTGGGGGGTTTCCCTTCAAGACACAGAAACCAAAGCACATGCAATGAAAAATTAATTTATTCAGCCTAAGCTGAACTTTCGCTCTTGGCTCCTCAATCCATCCCCAGCATTAAGCACCACTTTGGAAAGAGGAGAGGCAGGGAGCTGAGAGGGAGGGCAGGTGTGTTCAGGGGATGAACTGATAAAAAATTATGATTAGAGAAAATAAAACCCCGACAAAGACACAAACCTAAGCCCTGAAGAGGCCCATTATAGAAACTTTAAATCAAATAAACCCTCCTGTCCTCGAAAGAGGAGGGGGAGGAAAGAAATCTTGGCTCACCGGCTGAAATCTTAAACTGTTGACTAAACTTTCTGCAAGTTGTCTGCTCACCATACACATCTCTGGATATTGAGGGGAAAAAAATCTGGAAATGCTTATAAATGTGAAATTGCAACATCCATCCCGAGCAGCCCCTCTGCAATCAGCTTTGTTATTGTCCAGCCCCGGCTCCAGAGCTCCGATCAATCCTGGGGAATTCAGAGCAGCAAGTGGATGATCCATAACCCTCCATGTGGCCAAATGACAAACTGTTGCCAGGGAAACACCCAAATATCAAAATTGAAATATAGCTCGAGCCTTAATGAGTCCAAAAGGAGCTGTAGGAAGTTTACTCAAGTTCAGCAGAGATTTTGGCTAAATGTGGGGAAGACATTATTACCAGAGATCCCAACCCCGTGATGGAGGTGGGAGAAGAAACACAATATAATTTTGTGTTTAAAATCCTCTATTACATTTTTTCTCCTCTTGGGACATCTGCAAACACCCTGAACCACAATAAAAACATGAACATTCCTGAAAGGACAGGGGGAAAAAAAATGGAAAACACACATTTGTGGACAAAACCAAACGACAAGAAGGCAAACTCGTAATGTTAGCACAACAATGCAACCTTAAAAAAAAGAAAAGAAAAAGGTACAGTTCTCCAAGAACTGCATTTTTCTGACATCTTGTGCATATTGAGGTCCATGGAGACTTCCCATTTTCCACACTCAGCACTTTGAGGGTCAGGGAGGTCAAGGCACCAGAATTCCCCCTGGATGGCTGATAGTTCATCCAGAACAATCGAGCTACTGCCTGAGCCTCCCCCCTCGTTACCGGCCTGACACCGGGGGAGAGAAATCGCCACTGCCACGAGCAATGGCAAACCCAGAGGCACAAGATTAATTTGAGAGAGTCTGTTTCTTTAGTGCTTTAATTCTTTTAAGTCATAACCCACATCTACCTCCCCCCTTTCAAAACAACCCCAACAAACCACAAATAAAAGTTTTCCCCAGTCTCCAGCTGAAAGTAACTCCATCCCAAACTGCTCCGAGAGCTGAGCAAGGGCGGAATTTCTGCATTTCTGAGAGGTTTTATCGTGTAAAATTAGAAACTCTTGTAAGTGCTCTGGGACAGGAATTGCCTTTTCTCTGGACCCTTCCAAAAGCACCTGGAACAAAGAGTCTGAGGTGTGGAAAATCCTGCAAGAGCTCCATTGGTCCCTGGTTCTGTGAAAAACACAAACCACCAAACCCAACATCATTATTATTCATGTTGAGTCTCTTATTTCTGGCCATAAACTCACAGTGTTTGCTTGATGAATTAGGCAGGAAAATTATTTGTTATGGTGAAAAAAAATATTTAAGCAAATTGGTTGAAGGGTGATTTCTCCTCCTTTTCCCCCAAGAAATTGTTTGCACACCTTAACTAAGAATCCACATTAGAACCACTGTTTCCATTCTCTAACACATGTATTTGTGTGTTCACTCACTAATGAAATCATGTGTTTTAAATTATCCATCCAACCCATCTCTGACTCCACTTTAAACTTCCAGTGCAGAATAACTGAGCAGAGGCACTCAATGCTCAGCATGTTTTTGGATTCATCTAAACAACAGTTTTCAAAATATCTGACCTGTTTTGTTCCAAAAGAATTAAGAAGAACCCCAAGCATTTGTTAACTGCCTCACATCAAGGTTATTTTTCAAAACAATGAATTAGGCACCACAGAAAATTAATCTCTATTTTTAAAATACCAGCAAGCCATGGAGTCCTATTTAAACAATAATGGTTTCCTGGGAATGTTTTTTAGAGTTCACTCAGCTACCAATAAAAAGTAAAAGTTTAAAGCCAAAAAATTAATGGATGCTACTGGTTTAAATCTTTACAAGACTCAAATAATATTCAAACCTATATCCAATTAAAAAACAGACAGCCATTCACACGTGTACAAATAATACAAATTATGAGTCATTTCTGATACTAATGAACAAACTGGAAAGATAAAACACATTTCATCATGTGCTTCATGAAAATAAATTAATGTTTTTGAAATAGGATGTGGTTAAATGGGTAAATCACTATTGAATACAGTTCCTCAAAACCACAGGCAGTTTTTTCCATGTTATTTTCCCACTTCAGAATCAAAATCAGGATAATCTGGCCAATTTGGCAACTTCCCATCACAGGCTGCTCTCAAAGCCCAGCCAAGTGCGGAGCTTTCTGACTCCCAGGAAGGTTTGTGGGCCCCTGTAGGTGCTCAGTGGCTACTGGACATCTTTAGAAGCTTCATAATATTCTGGGCATGAGACTCAGGAAAATGACACGAAGTGGGAGTTAACTGCAAAACATTTACAGTCTGAATGTGGTTATTATTTGGGGTTTATTTCCCACATTTTCTTGTATTTATAAATGGAAGTTTACAGGGAAAAAATACCCAGTTTCACCTGAGAAGTGTCTTTGCTAAAAATTGAAAGCCTGGTTTTCATTCTCACAGTTCTGAGAAGAGAGAAGAAAGAGAAAGGAAGGGAAAAAAAACCCCAAAACCCTCATTGCTGCTTTCTCTGCAGCTACTGTAAATATTTTATGAATGGATACCTCAGAGCAAAGTATCCAGATAAAAATTCTCTATAATTATTTGTCTAACACACCAAGGAAGGATTTGGACTTTGCCACAAGTCCTTAATGCAAAGGACTTGTCAACATCAGCTTGTTGAGACATTAAGAGGATTTCTTCAGGTGCCACCGTTTAAACTCCAGTATTAGGCAGAGCTTCTGGTAAATTTAGCCCATGGTAAGCAATTCCAGATGAGTTCTAGTGACAGGCTTCAGTCTCAAGGTACTTATTCATTGCACATTAAAATCTCATGTTCCCAGGACTGGGTTGTTTTCTGACTGATATCCAATTAGGGAATAGAGAAAAGAGGCATTTCCAAAGCTGGAGTTGAACAAAATAACCCAGAGCAGTAACTCACTGATAACCACCAGCAGCACTCAGTGCTTTCTGTTTACTAATAAGAAAGTAAACTGGAAAGAAAGTGTATCCCAAACAGTAACAGCTCCTCCAAAATAATTGCCCAACAGAACAGGAGCAGCAGTTCAGCCACACAACCATCTTCAAACCAAACTGTGGGAAATATTTCTCACTAAACAATCAACTTCCAGCCCATTTCAGACCTTTTCTGGCCAATCCTTCTACGAAACACTCTCAGCACTGGATCCCAGAAACCCAGACACTTATTAGCTGCAGGAAAAGTGCCACAACAACAATTTCACAGATGGGAAAATCAAGGCTTGAAATGAACTGAGTAACCCCAAGTCACCAGGGAAGTTTATGGCAAAGTACAACATGGAAAGCAGGTCACTGAAACATCAGATTTTAACTTCAGGGGATTGTTCTTCTTTTCCTCTTCCACACCAGGTAAAATTAAGGATCCCACTAGAAAAAGGTTTGGCCTCTGCCAACCCCCAGAATCCAAGGCCTTTCTGCCATCAATTCATACAACACACAAGGACTGGCACCACACCACAGGGGAGGGGGGGTTCCTGCTTTCCCACCAGCATTTCTAACAAGGAGCTTATTAAAATAAGCAGATATAGTAGTTTTATTATCCATATAGAAGAGGCCTCAGCCCCAGAGTCCTCACAGGTGTCTGTCACTGAACCCTTGTCACACCCTGGAAACCAGAGGGAAGAGTCACACGCCCAGATCTTCCCCCTCTCCTTGAAGGGAACATGGATGGACTGACAGACGAGCCAGGGAAACTCAGCCAGGTTTACCTGCAGCTACCCACGAGCCAGGGCTGCTGCAGGAGCTCTGGAATATCTGTGCAGAGCAGGAATCCTTCCCAGCAGCAGCAGGCAGCCTCTCCTTTTACGACTGCTAAATGCCTGGCTTTTTCCCCAAGCAATTTACAGTGCAGCCACATGTCAAGATGGCTATTGGGAACCAAGATGCTCCAAGTTACTCAAAATAGATCAGGGATTCTACTGACAGATGCCTGTGGTATTTGCCTGGCTAATTTGCTTTTATGATGGTGAAAAAAGGCTTCTGTTAAGTGTTTGCTGTCTCCCACATGTTTATTGTGATGGGGAGGTTTATACAGCGGTTTGTGGGACTGTCTGTGTGATGGGGGGGTATCAATGTTTGTATTAGCCCACTTTCATGGGAATGGATGTTTTTCATAGCCTACTCCACTTTAATGATGTTGGCTGCTTTATTTAAGGGGTCCTAACAGCCTCCTTTTAACACATTTGTGTGAAGGTTTTTATATTCTGCTGTTTTAACTGGGTGGGAAAGTTGTTGTCCCTGTCCCTTCCAACACTAAAAGCTCTCTACATCCACAAGCTGTTCCCATCCAGCCTTCCATGCAAAGCAACAGTTTGCAAATATTTGCAGAGCACTGGCACAAGTTTCAGCACTGTTGGCAATGAGCTGCTCAAAGAGTGCCTGTCCAGAGGGTTCCTGGGCAAACCCCTGGGTGAACACACTCCAGAGGAGAGAAGGAACACAGAGACAACCAGCACAGTATCAAAATGGCTAAAAAGGCTCATCACAAAAGTTACTGTTAAAGGTTATTTGGATAGAAGGCTCTGGGAGGCCTTTTCTTAAAGTTCCCAAACGGGTTTAACAAGTTGGGACTAGGAAACAAGAAAAAAAAATTAAAAATCCTGAAGAATGTTGGAATGGACAAGAACTAAGTGTTGCCCATGCAGGGAAACAAGGGAGAATGAGACACGGGGTTGGTTTAGAGAAGGCAAATGCTGAAACAAAGTCCAATTCTGGAAGAGCAGACTGGGAAGGGAAAATGAACTCAAAAATAAAGTTAACTGACTTTGTGTAAGCAACAGGGATAAAGGTTGTACAGCAAAAGCTGCTGGAGAATTGATAATACAGCACCTAACAGGTGGAATCAAATAGCAGCCAGTCTAATCCAGTAAGTTTTACACCCTGATGGGAGGCAGAGAAAGTATCTTAATCCTTGTTGAACAGATGGGAAAATCTAAAGCAAAGATCCAAACCTCTTTTTTTTTTTTTTTAAACTCCTCTGAAGTCCGAGACAGAGCAGACCCCGCATCTACTCCCTGATGCCCTTTTCTTCATCCCAGTGCCAGACAATACAGCCCCCTTGGAGCCAGGCAGGACACTGAGAGCTCTGATTTCCACCTTCCTGATCCAGCAGCTCAGCAGTAACACCCCAAACCCACAGGCAGTGCTTTATTTTCCAGGGCTGGTCACAGGAGCAAAGTTAAGCCGTGTTTTATGTTGTCTCCAGGATCAAGGCTCAGTTGGTAATTGCCTCTGTTTTTACAAATATTGTGTTGCGAGTCAATCAATAGGAAAAGACGAGGCATTTACAGGTGTTAACACGATTTATAGAGCACAAACTGCCCTTGGACTGAGCGTGGGGCAAACCTGGGTCTTCCAGGCCCAGCTCCAGGGGAGGATGTGCCACTGCTCCTGGTGGCTCACAGAGAGCCAAGGAGAGGCTGCTGTGGCTGCAGGAGGCCACCAAACCTTGGGCCTGGCCCTGCATCTGGCATTGCCACATCACAGACACTCGTTTTCACGGCAGTCAAAGGAGTCCATCGATATCTGGCCTGAAGGTGACGGTGCAAAGCCCCCAGACGTCACCTGTGGCCCCATCAGTGCCCAGCCAAGGCCAAAGGAGATTTACTGGGCTGGGCACTTCACCACAGACACTCTGAAACCCTCCAGACGTGGGAGAAAGATGAAAGGGTGAATTGTGTCCTGCTCACTCAGACAGGCTGGTCACAGAGCCAGGAAAACAACACTTATTTCATCAACTCCCTGCCTCGACAAAAATGCCACCTATGAAAAATAGTGTCCAACCACCTTTCTGATGCTCACACTTTTCACGAAATATTTTCTTCTAAAATTCAAATATATTTATCCCCCCCAAATCACTATTCGAGTATCTGTATTACCATTTCCCTTCCTTTCCTCAGATCTAAATCTGGCTTTTCCTACTGATGAAAGCTTGAGCACACTTGTCCTGTTTGACCCTTGACTGATGTTCTCTTACAAAATTAAGCACCACTGGTTCCTCTTTATTGTAACATGGATCACACACTACCCTAAGCAAATGAAAGCTACAATTAAATACAAAACCAAAACCACCAGACAAGGGCACAAAATCAGATTTACATCAGCAAAGGTTTGCTGAAATTACATATACGTATATATATGCATATATATATATATATATGAAAAAAGGGAACAGACACACACACAAGAGCCCCAGCACAAGACTTTCTCTGTGATTAAAGCCGTGGTTAAAGTCACACTGCTGAACATTTCACCTGCCAAAGGAGGGCAGGGGTGTACAATTGTTTGTGCACATGATGGGAAGAAGAAAAATTACAAGTGAGTAATGTGCATTCATACAATCTAATAAAAGCAAACCCTTCATTTCCTCCTCTGCACTGAAACACAGTCAGACACTCCCAGTCCCAGGAGTGCCACCCCCATGGACCACCAAAATGAGGCTGAACAAAGGAGGCTTATTTAGACCATACTGAAGGAAAATATCCTGTTTACTGAGCATCTTGATTTTTGGAGGAGGACAGCTGCTGAGAAATCTGGGATTCCTGGAGTTGTGGAGAGCGAGATGTGACTTTCCTGCTCTTTTTCTTGCTTTGCAGGCCAGAACAGGGTAAGGGGAAGAGAAGCAAAATTCAGTTTATCCTAGCAAACACAATCAGAGGGGACATCCACAACATTGCTAAAAAGAAAAAAATATTAACATTTCACAAGTTCCCCTTGCGGCCTCCCTTGCTCCTCCTCCCCCATCAAAAATTCATAAAGGGAATCAGCATTCTTTACCCAATGGGTCCCCGAGGTGCCATAGACCTTGTTGGAGAGAAGGGCTATAAATACCGAATTATACACCTCAGGGGAGGGCAGGGCTGAGGATTCAGCTCCAAACCCTCTGCACCATCCCCTCGAGAGCCTCCCCCCAGCTCCAGGTCCGGCGGGGCAGGGAAATGGGTCAAGTGTGGCAATTCTGGGATCGTCGACCTCTGACACCTCTAATGATGCTCAGGGTGCCCCGCTCCAGCTCCTGCTGCCCCCCGTGCACCCCAAGCTTCCCAAAGTCTCTCCAAGTGAGGACACAGCTGAGCCACACTGCAGTCCTGGCTCACTCAATATTCAGGTTTTCAGCCTCTTCACTCTTGACTCCACAAGAAGGATAAATCACATTTTCTAATTGTAATCAATTAAAAACATTTAAAACACCACGAAATAGACTCAGCTACAAAGGGTTTTGCTTCCAACAGCTCTCCATCCCCAGCATGGACAGACTGTCTCGTTATATTCCACTGAAAACTCTGCCAGGCCATCTCATAGGAAAGGATAAATCTCACGTATCCAGTCCCCCAGGGGCAGCCAGGTTCCTGTGGATAAGCAGGGCTAGAGGTGATGGGAACTCTGAGCCTCCCAGCACAGAAAAGGCCGTGCTCCAGATCCCCACCCCTGAGGCACAATGAAGACAAGACCAAAGGGTTTTGCTGACTGGCCAAAATTTTAAGGGATTGTGCTCCAAACAAGTGAAAAATGTGGCTGTTGTGCACAGACACTCACTCTGCAATCCCAGGGATGCAGCTAAACATCTGTTAACCCTCCTGCTCCCAGCCTTAGGGAAGTGGGTGAGGACAATCAGATGAGTGCTGGTCCTTTTTCATTCTGGAATTGGGTCCAAGGGAGGCCACAACCAGACAAATGAACTCCCTCACACCTGGGCTGCCTCCTCTTCCTCCTGCCATTCCGAGACTGCCAGAATATGTTACTGAATTCTCTGTCACTGCATTTATGAACATGAGTGAGTGTTTTACATGTCATTTCTGTGGTGTCTTACAGTAATTTTCTGCAGGGGAGAGGAAAAAGGGAATGTGGTGGAGCCCCAGTCCCTGGAGGTGTCCAAGGAATGACTGGACAATTGGTAACTGCCCCGTTTTCTTCTCTTTTGCTGATAACACTTCCCACGCTGCATTTTGGAGTGTCATTAAATGCCCTTTTATTGCTCCCTCGTTGTAGGTACCTGAGTACTAACCAGGGCTTCAAGATTTACAGCTTATTTTAACCTCAGATAATGATGTTTAATTTGTTATTGGCTGTGTAAAGGTTAACAAAGAAATAACTCAAACTATTAGCCAAGGAATAACACATTACGACAGGGCCATTAAGAACTGGATCTAGCCCTGCATGAAGAGACTGATGTCATTTCAAAAAGGAGCTGATGATCCATGTTCATAACCCATGGGTGGCGCACAGATTTGTCCTCTGCCTACTCCAGGTATCGTTCTGGTGGTTTTCATCACAAAACTTGCACAAGGAACGTGCTGAGAATCCTGTTCTCACTGATCTGCCCCAAGGTTTGAAAGGTTTCTGCCCTCAGCTGCTTTTCAGGGTCACCTCACTCAGAGCAGATGGGAAAAGCAACTAAACTTGGCTTAAACTCAGCTTAAGCTGCACAATGAGCTACATTTTGTCTGTAACTTGAGTGAGATGCAGAAATATTTGTTGTCCAGAGAAGCTGTGGCTGCCCCTGGATCCCTGGAAGTGTCCAAGGCCAGGCTGGACAAACCTGGGACAGTGGAACGTGTCCCTGCCCATGGGTGGAACTGGAGGGGCTTTAAGATCCCTCCCAACCCAAACCATTCCAGGATTCACTCCACCAGCTCTGCAGTGGAAAAGAGGCACCATCTGAACTAATGTGCTGTAAATAAACACAAATCAAAGCCCTAAGTGAGCAGATTTCAAACTGATTTTATAGCACTGCTGAAACTATACCCCAAGGCCTTGCTTTTAAAACTTCATTGCTGTGGACTCCACTGATCACACGTTTTCCTGGGGAGGGAGAGCTTAGTTTTTCCCATTTTATTGCACTCCCACAATCAATCAATCATTCCCATGCAGATAAGTCCCGGGTTTTTTTTCTCATCCTTCTTCAGGCTGTTGGGCAATTGCCGGAAACACTTTTTGGAAGAGCTGGGGAGAGGTTATTGGATTTGGGCCCAGCAGCTTTTGGAAAAACAGAGTAAAAAATAATATGCAGAATTCATGGAAGAAAGACAAGCAGATGCTGCTTGAAAAGATGGTTATAGTCTTATGTCAACAAATTAGTGCACGAGCAGCCAAAAAGCCCACACAGAGGTAACACAACAAATGTGTCCTCAAGACGTTCAAAGGAAACACAAACTCTCCCCGTAGGACCTACACTAAGCCCTGCACTGAGACTCGACTCAGGAGCAACTCCCAAAACCTTTGGATCAAGGCACTGGGTACAAAAGAACCAAAGCCTCAAACTCCTGCAGCTGAGCTCTATTTTTGAACAGATCTTTTCACTCAGAAACAATTCCAAGCCATCTTCCACGGGGCTGAAAAATATGGATAGGATTGAGAAAACATGGGTTCTGCAATTTTGGCTCAAACATTTTATTTCCTTGAACACCCAACATTGCAGCCAAGTGAGAGTTCAGACTTCCCAAACATTCTCTGGGAGCGGAGCAGACCTCCAGCAGGTATCAAATGGAATGTGACTTCAACAGCTTCAAGACAAGAGTCCATCTTTCTGTTCTTTTGAACACTTCTGTCTTCATTCTTTCTACCTGCAAGCCCGACCTCCATGTCTTCTCTGACACCTCCACCCAAATTTTACACGTCTTGGCTCCAAACCCGCAGAAACATTGTGTGTGTGCTTTCCCTGTAGGATTTTAGCATAAGTTCTAAACACTCTTATTAAATTCAGTGGAACCTTCCCATCCTACCCTTCCCCCACTTTTTTTTTTCCTTTTTCTTTTTTTCCTTCCTCCTAACTCTTACCACATGTTGGAAAGGCCAGACATGAGTCAGACCAAGCTCTTTGAGCAGGAGGGAGGGGGAGAGAGGTGGTGAGCGGAGGGGAGGGTTCCTTTACCAGTTGAGAGAGGGGCATTTCCCAGGCTGCCCATCCCACACCCCAGTGCCACCTCCCAGCACCATCCAAAACTCTCCCACCAAGCAGCTGAAAATTAAACACCATTAAGAAATAAAACTCTCTCTCTTTTCCATATCACACCATACAGAATGTTTCTAAACCCTGATGATCATGAATTCTGCAATACTGACTGGGAACAAGTGCCAGGGGCCAACAACATCCCAAAGTCAGTCTTGAATTTCAACCAATTTCCTTGTCATCAGACCCACCGGGGCAAATGGGCAGCTGGAAGGTACATGGGTAAATGCAAGTGCTGATTTTTGGATGATGAAGTGCCATTCAGTTGGCATTAGGTACTGCAGTGGTAGAAAAATCAGCAGCAAATAGAATCACCCAGCTGGAGTTCCTGCAGAGCCAGCTCCAAGCTCTCTCCACATCAGATTTGCAGCACTTCTGGACCCATGAGGATTTACTGCTGCCGTGATGCACCACACAGAGGAGACAGAACAGGCCCAGGCCAAAAGCTGGGCTGTTGTGTCCACATAACATCCAAACCCTTCCAAATCCAGAAGTGCTGGAAAACACGATGCAGAAGCAAAAGTAGCTCTGCCTGGAACTCGTGTGGACATGTGTGCAATGAATTTAATGCTGCTCCCAGCCCAGCAGGATCTCTGGGCTCTGTCCTAATGCAGCCCACAGCCCAGGTAATCCCTCTCAGGTTTCAGAACAACCCACATCCAGTGCTGTATTAAAAGACAAAATGCCAATTTCTTGATTAAAGAGCAGCTTTCAGCATCCAGCAGCAGCTCTATTACTGCCGTGTTTCCCCCCAAGGCTACAGAGAGGAGGGAGCACGGGAACAGCACAGGAGTTTTTTTTTGCTGTTTCTGGGATATTGGTGTTTAAAAAAAAAAAAGGAAAGAAAAAAAAAAGAAATATATTGATGAACTACTTTGTCATTGTTAACAGCATTGCTGACAAACTCACAGCAGGCCCACTGAGAGGAAGACAGCAGCGTGTCTGCTGAGCGCCTGCTGGAGCTGAGACATGTGCTCTGAATTAGGCAAGGTGTGTAAATTATGACAGCCAGAGCTCTTTGGAGAGTGCCCAGGTCTGAGGGACTCTGGTGCACTTTTGTTGTTGCTGCTGCTTTTCCCCGTAGTTCTCTCCAAAGAAACCTTGCTCCTTGGAGAGAGCATTAACAGGCTCCAGCTCCTCAAGTGTCATCTGACAGAAATAAAATTGAAATGCTAAAAAGAAACTCCAGTTTCTTTTCCTCGTTGCATTCGTTATTTTATTCTCTCCAACTGTGGCTTAACCTCAGAGGAGGAACAGCCACATGAGGCTGGAGGGAGATGGGGGAGGAGAAAGGATGAGACACAACCTGAAAACGTGGTCACATCCATTTCCACCCCACTCTGCTGCACTGCTCAAAAATGTTCCCATTTTGACATAATTAGTGGTTTATTGCAGGGAAAATTAACCAAATGAAACTTTATCAGCTGTTTAATTAATACTCAGTTTGCCAGTGCTTTCTGCCAGACATCACTCGTTCATTCCATGGCTCTGACTGGGAACGAGCTCAAATGCCAACTGGGCACCGGTGCCTCCAGTGCAGGACAGGAACTCAGAGCCTTTCCAGTCATGAAAGAGCAAAAAGGAGCAGAAAACTGCAGAGTTATTGTGATACGTGAACAATGGGAATGATTTCTGGGGTCAGCTCTGGAGTTCCAGGAGTCTCAGCTGTAGGATTAGGTACAAACCCACCTTCCTCAGAACCTAAGCAAGAGCAGAGAAGGAGCCAGGGGGAGAGCAAAGGAACCTTTTTCTTCTCTTTGGTAAAGAACAGCCACCACTACCCTGTTCTCCTAATCATCTTGACACTCTGTTAATTTTTTTTAACCTTATTTACAGTTACGTTACCCTGGCAAAAGAAATCTGGACATCAGTTGCCTGTGACCTCCATTTGGACTATTTCCCATATAAAGATATACCAGCTGGACAAATTTTAGGCTGAGATCCAAAGCTGGGAGAGTATTTTGATCAAGCAAAAATAAGACTCGTATTACCTCAGCTCAGGAGGTTTCTCCACACAGGATTTTTCCTCCATGCTCAGAAGGCAGGACAGGCACCACTGAATTTCCAACACTATCACCTCCTATCTACATATATTCACCTTTAGTTTCCATCTTTCCTCTCTCTATTCCAGGCCTAAACACCTCAGGTGTCAGTGCCTGGGAACAAGGGGCAGACTGGAGTCATTTCTCCTTTGGAATGGCACTAGAGAGCAAGGAGGTCTGACAGCAGCCACTGCTGGAGCACTCGGTGTGAGCCAGCCCTGAAACCCATCCCCAGCTCCCCAGTCCCAGCCCAGTGCTGGGCGATGACATTCTGCAGTGGGAGGTCACAGTGCACTCACATCCTCCCTCCTAAAATCACATCCTACCTCCCCTGGCACAGCAGGATTCCTACCTGCTCCCCACACAAGCTGCAGGTCCCAAACAGGGTCACACATTCCCAGACTTTCTTTACTGCTCACTCCAGCTTCAAGCTTTGATTTAACCATCTCAAATGTCACGTGGTGACAAACCAGGCAGAAAAGCTGCAAGTCACATTATTTCATAAATTAGAGTTGAAATTGAAAAATACTGACTTTTCTGTTGCTTTTCTGTCACATTTTTCTCCCTCTTCATTATGGAAGCTGACTGGAGGCTTCCCACCAAAACCAGTGAAATCTGACTATTGATGTGGAAGAAAAGACATTAAATTTCTTGGTTATGGGAAACTGTGTCAGATGTTAATCACAACTGGAGTTCCTGGCTGGTGTTTTTCTGGTTATTGCCTCTTTTCTCCTGTATTTGTGTTACCAGGGCTGTCTCATCTCTTCACAGAGCACAGACACATCCCACTGAAAGAACTTTCCAAGTGGAGTGACACTGTGACACTTCCCTATAACTTCCTTGGGAGTGAGTGTTCCAAGCCCCAGTTCTGAGAAGGGACAAAGAATTTGGCAATCCCACCCATGAGACAGAGGGTGGGGGATAACATTCAAATGGAAAAGCTGCTCTCTGTGAAAACACACCACCCCAGGCATCAATACCACAGGTAACGGGAGATGCAGCGGTGGCATTGCTGGGGAGCCACAGCTCCACCAGCACAGCCCGGCTGACAAACCCTCGCAGCAGAGCTGGTTGTGAGGAGCTAAATCCGAGCTAAAGACAGCTCCCTAGTGGCTGCCAGCGCTGCCGAGCCGGGAGGAACCTGCGAGAGCCCATCGGTGCCAGCGCTGCTGACAGCTCTGCCCTGCCCGGCTCCCTCTTCCCGGCAGGTATTTCACACCCCGAGCCTCCTGCTTGGCAGGGAAGGGGTTAAAAAAATGCGGCCACGCAGAGCCCGGACCCCCTCCCGTATTTACCCCCCTTGTCCCCTCCTGGAACAACACACAGGGGCAGGGAATCAACTCGGGAGCCCTCGCCAGGATCCCCCTTCCCCTCCCATCCATCCCCCCAAAATGACACACCCGGAGCAGGAACCCCAGCCCTGCCCCCGGCTCCAAACCCCCCCAATGTTTGACCAGAAATACAACATTTCATCTGACAAACTTATTTCTTTCCAAACAGCAGCCACCTCCTTCTGGACCTGACAGTTTGTAAGCACTGAGCTCACCCAGAACAGAGTTACAGACTCAGCCAAGGGGATTTACAGGATTCACCCAAAGAGGAGAAACTGAGGAGTCCAACACCCTGCTGACACTGCCGAACCTGCAGGATTGCTGTCCTGTTTTAAACTTTGGTTTTAACTTGTGACACATAAGCCTTTATCATTGCTTTTATTATGTTTTTATTTATTACTGTAAAATTTCAAAGCAATAAATGGGACACCTTTGATTTTGAGGTCACACGCTGCTCTCACAGACCAAGGAGGGTGATGAACAAGGCGGGTTCTGGGCACTGGTACAGTTCACAGGGAGTTGATTAAATTATACTGGTGCCCTGCTCTGTCTTCTTTCCATCCAACCCCTTCCTCCCACTCCATAAAACAACCTCTCACTTCCTTGTTGCCTCAGTTTCCCAAGACACTTCAATCCCTTATTTTTCTAAGCATGCTCAGACACCCATAGAAATTGGAGATTTACAAATACAGAATGGGGAGAGATGAAGCTCATTACAATAAATAATATTACACTGAGCAAGGGTAAACCTGTGGTACACCTGAAAACATAAGAACTGCTTGTACCAGCTCAGCACACGAGATCTGTGCCTCTCTCCAGCTTTTCCAGGCTGGGGAATTGCACTGGGCTGATTCCTCCTTTGGGGTCCCAGCAGCCCCCCCTGCCAAGGCCTGGGGAGCATCATTAAGGGATGTTGCAGAGAGGCTCAGAATAACAACCAGGCTCAGGAGCAGCACACCAGACACCAAGTGTGGTGGGGATTTTTATCCACCTCTTCACTTTACCCAGCAAGTTGTGATCTTCCTACAATCACATCCCTCTCTGCAATCTTGCCAAGGGCGATATTGCCTCTTGATAATACGAGTCTTTGTATGCACCTACAGAATTAAGGGAGGTGCAGGGGAATTGAGGGGTTGGAGGGAGCTGATTTCAAACTAAACCTAAAAAAAAAGGAGTATATGAAGAGCTGGGTGGGGGGAGATAAGAGGAAATCTTCTCCCCTCTGATCCATCCTCTGGATCTCACTTCCCAGTGTCCCACTTCCCTGCACACACATCGGTCTCTCTTATGGCAGCACTGAATATTAAGGGGGCTTTCAACAGCGGCATCACTAATTGTTGGAGTTCAGTAATTTTAAAAAGCTCCACTGTGCCAATGCATTGGCTGCAGGACCATTTCTGACTCAAAGAGCCACAGCCTAAACCAATCCCAGCTGAACTGCAAGACTTCCTTTCTGTGAAATTTAAATTAAAAGGTGTTAGGAATAGTCATTTCACTCCCATACTCTCCACCAACCAAGCCAAGTGCTCAATATGGTCGAGTCACCCTCTAATTTGGATTTCCCCCCGCCTTCCACACACACACGTTAACACAAAAAACTGATTTTAAAAATTAAAATCATTGTTGTAATTTGCTCAGCTTAACATAAAGCAAGAGCACAATGTCCCCTCATGGATGGTGCTGCAAGGGGCTGCACAGCCTGACCCTTCCTCATAATCCCCTGTAAATTCACCCAAAAAGTCATGAACTACATAATATTAGTTCTTACAGACTGACATATTTCCCTGATCTTTCATGAGCCACATGGGGAAACAGTTTTCGCCTGATCTGAATGAAGAAGAAAAACAGTGATCCTAATCAACCGTTTACCCTTAGTGGCTTCCCTAAACAAATCTGGGAAAGAGCTTAAAGGCTTGGGAATATCCTCGACCCTGCTTGATGCACTGTAATAACCCTACCTAATTATACTGATATAAAAACTAATTGGAAAGATAGCAAATGTCAGGATAAGATGCAAATTGTAGGGTGTTAATTGCTGAACAGGTGCTGGAATAGAATTAAATGAGCATCTTGATTAGGAGAGTGGAAAAAACAAATGTGGACCCCGAAATCAAGTTGGCCACGTGAATTATTTAGCAGCCTCCTCGTACCAGCCAAAGGTCATGTTGATGTGACCTCTGCTTTGTGATGGGTGGGCTGGCAAAACAATAGTGAACTCCAGGAGAAAACACGGCTCAGAGGGACCGGGATACACCACACAGGGAATTTTCAATGGGAGAAGGGGAGGAGGGTTTTTTATTGGTGGAACTCTGGGTGGGAAACACGATGGGGGGAAGTTTTCCACGAGGACCATTGGTCTCGAAATGTCCCTGGCTCTAGGAGAACACTCAGGTGTCTCACCTGCTCCTCTGCAGCCCTTGCAGGCACAGAAATGAGTCTGCTGCCCTTCCGAGCAAATATTTGGAAATATGAGAGATGGGCCAAACAAAAATGGGCTAAAAGCCAGCGTCTGTATTTGCACATCACAGGAACTTCACCCACGGCCAGAAGTTCCTCAGTGACACATCCATGGCTGTAAATTTTTTTCACACAGACCCTCCAAAAGCCATCTCGTGTTTCAGCTGCCACTCAACGACCAGCAAACAAGTCAGATCAAATAACATCAATTAGGGGCAGCAGAAATAAGAGACCTTATCATTTTCATGAAGGATTTAATCCAACCTCAGTTATCCCTGGATTTTTTAATCTGAAATTTTGCATGTGCATTCTGGGGAGGAATAAAGTTCTATGAAGAAAAACTTATTTTCAAAGTTTCAACAAGTGACGAAACCTACTGTAATGTTCTGGCAATTAGGAGAAAACGATGAAGAATTCTGGAACGCAATTTAAAAAAAAAAACTATTGAAAACTCTAAACTAAATCCTTTGTGACATACATAGCACAATCCTTGATTGCTTCATGGTATTTTTATAATATAAAGTATCATGTATATATATATACATACACTGTATAACTATATAGTATCAGCACATAAAAAAAGCCACAGAAGAAATGCTGAAGGGGAACCATCCCTGAAATGATGATGTAGGGTATATCTTTATATATATAAATACAGAAAGTATAAATATATGTTATATGTGCAATACATTTTTATATTTTTATACATTTTTAATAGCTATTTTAGGCAACTTCTTGGGCAAAGCTACCGTCCTGCTGCTGCTGTTTGACAAAGGACTGACAGTGACACTTCCTGAAGGCAGCAAAGTAAAGCTGGAAAATGAGAGAACCAGATGTCCCCAAAGGAATGCTGGGAAATGCTTGAGATAAAGGGGAAGGGGAGGGGGAAACCCACCTTTAACCAAAACATCCCAGAGGATATTTTTTTTTTGAGGTTCTATGTCAACAAGTGACACTGACACAACACTGGATACTTCTCTCCCCTCTTTAGCAGAGGAATTTTGAGTGACCAGATCTTTGTCAACATCCAGAAGGATTTGACTGGGGTGGATTCAACTGTAAAAGTCCTCGTTACTTTTCTTGGAGGAACTGGGCACCCACGTTCCCAATGAGAGCAGAGGGTTGCAAAAGCATCCCTAGGGAAACACTGAATCCAAATCACAGAGGAGCACAAACTAGTTGAAGACCCAGGGAATGTTCTGGCAGCCATGAATTCACTTCAAGCTGCCCACAGTAAAAATGGTCTGTAGGAAGGAGACACCTCTCAGCTTTATCAGCCATCCCAAACTACAATTTGTGGTTTAGATTCATGTGAACACAAGAACCCTAAGTTTCATCTTTTAAATAAAAGCTTCAAGAACTGTAGTTTCTCACAGAAAGTTTGTAAATGTGAAGGGAACTGGAAGCCCAGGAATCAGATCTTTGCAGTTACACTTTTCAGGGCTTACTTTAAATCAAATATTCACTCACATGGTTCTTATAATGCCCAGTGCTAAATGCTTTGCTGAATCAGGATCCACTTGAAACAAATTTTTATCGGTGTTGCATAAGAAAACCTGAACACATCCCTTAAAAAATAATTAAATCCAATTTGTGTTTGCATCAGAGCTCTGGGCCTCAAGTCTCATCTCCTCATGCCGTGATTTCATGTGTAACTGCCCTCCCTGTGCCACCCCTTTTCAAACACTCCAGGTTTGGTTTGGAAAATGAACTTGTGTATCTGCCTCCTGCAAACCTGGTGCTGTTGTGCTTCCACAGCCCAGCTCTGGGGGACAGAGCAAGGCAATTATTTTGTCTCTGCAGAACTACAGAGACCAAGACGAGGACCCAGAGGGAAAAGAGGCAGTGGAAAACCTTTCCCCTGGAGCAAAGGAACAGCCCTAACTAGAGCAAGAGAACACCTGCAATAGCCAGGCTGGAAACCAGCACAAGGAGTGTGCAGGACTGGTGGCACAGCCCAGGGAGAAAGTCGAGTGGTTATTTGAGGGAAACATCGGGAATGCAGGGGGAGGAGTGTCAGGGGAGCAGCTCCCTGCAGGCTGCACCCAAAATCGTTAGTTGGCTTTGATTTTTTTTTAATTGTTAATTATTATATAAAACCACTTCTAGAATACTCGAACACAACCTTGCTTCTGCTTTCACTGGAGTTACAGGAAGATTTGACATGGATTTGTGGGAGACAAACATGTACCCAAGCCCATAACATATCCCAGAATCACGGAGTGTTCTGAATTGGAGGGGACCCACAGGGATCATCAAGTGGATGGCACATACAGGGGATTGAATCCATAGAAACAGGAGCCCTGGTGGTTGCTTTCTGCAGTAATAAATTAAATAAATAAATAAAATCCCCCTCGACATGAGAAATGCATTGTCTGGTGAAACCAGCTTTGTGCCAACTCCTGTCCACGACAGTGACTGGGACTTCATGAGGGGGGCAAGTGACTAAAATCCAGCACAGAACAATCAGCAGCCACTTGATATTGGTTTATTTTCTTGAAATAGCCTTTGTAGGAAGATACAAACTCATGCAGGGAAGAGCCTTTTGCCTAATGGGTTCACAGTCCCTGAGACTCAAATAAGCTGAGTGCTTAAAAACAACTCGGGAGCCACACTAAAAGATAGAAAATTATTGCTTCCTGTCATGACCAAATATTAAACACAGCACACACCTAATGGCTCTATCACTCCCCAGGGAAGAAGCTTTATGAACAATAAAATCCCAGCAGATTTGCACTGTTTGGACTTAGAAGCCTCATTATGGGCTCACTGATCCAACACAATTTACAAGCACCATGGACTCCACTGGAAGGAAAAGCCACCAAACGTGGAGCTCTAAGTGGGGAAATAAACATTTATTTGTGGTGGAAATCAGCAGAGGAGATGGAGAGAAAAGGAAAAATAAAGAGAAGGAAAGAGAAAGGTGGGCTGGGTGACAGCAGTATACGAGAGATCCAAATGAGGGAGAAAAATGAGAATATGAGGTACAGCTGCAGAGAAGAAAGGCTGTTCCAGGACATGCGTCCATAATGGAACACATAAGCCTTGGATCCCTCCCTGTGTCACAAACTGTGTCTCCCTCCTATAAACTCCCAATAGCTTTAAAATTACATCTCCAACTGCCTTAAGCAGGCTCCAGATATCTACTCTCAATCTCAACCTTGTCTTTGTTTTACAAGGATTTGGGGTGATGCTCCAAGCAGGACAAATTATTTCATGACCTTTCTGGAAGGAGCTGAAAGCAGGAACACATTAGTTGGAAGGACTTCCCTGCAGAGGGGCTGGAATCCCGGGATGTTTACAGGGTAGAAAATACGTGAGATCCCAGCAGAAACAGATGGTGAGAGAAACACACAAGGAAGGGATGGACAGAACCAAACGGCTCAAAAGGAAAACAAGAGGCAACAACAAAAAAAGTTAAGGCAGATGAAGTGACAAGTCCATAAAACCAGGTCTAGACAGAGGCCAAGAGGAGTGCAAGAGTGATAAGGGAGAGCATTTCAGGTCATAAATACTCAGAGGAAGCTTTTCTTAGGATGCAAATACTCTGGAATATCGGCATTTTCGTTGATGGGTGCAAAGGGATCCAGGCAAACACAGCCCCATTTCCAGGGGGTTGTGGAGGTCCCGTGTCACACACGACTGCTCTCCATGTCCAGAATTTCTTCTGTGCTGTTTGCACAGTGAATTTATCCTCAGCTTCTATTCCCAGAGGTGCTTTAGTTCATGGGAAACTTGTCTCCCATTCCCCTTCCCAGTAGTCCCCAAGCCACTGATTGCAGTGGCTCCTGACGATGCTCTCTGTGCTCTGCAGCCCCTGGGGCTCCTCCCGTTGTGCTCAGGAACACAAACTGCAGCACATTCTCCTCATTGCAAGGACAAAGTTCCAGTTTAAGAGGGGACAAAGCTCCAAACTTTGCCCTGCTCAGGCAGGACTTAGCCAGGCAGCACCATCAGGGTTTTTATCTCAGCTAAAGCACAACTAATCTAACAAGACTGGAATTCATCCATGCTTGTGTCCAAGCTGCTCTAAAGCATCATGGAAGCTTATCTGATTTATGCAGAATTGCTAAAATCCTTTGGGTCTTGTCTTCTTTGGGCTTATTTTCTCAAGGCTTCCAGGCAGTAGTTGCAATAGTCAGATTTTATTTCTTTAAATTATTTAATATGTCCTTGCTTGGATTTAACCCTCTTTCCCCGGCAGTTCTCAAACCAGAGCATGAGCTGACTACTCCAGGTACAGATTTAGTGGCTGACACTCCCACCCAGTACATTTTTCCCCTCTAACACATCCCAAAGAACACCTGTCCCTGGGGAGGGCTCAGGTGAGGTGCCCAGGATGAAGTGGCTGCACAGTCACAGTGACAGCCCGTGGTCAAGGGTACAGGAGTATAAACCACTGGTGGAACTGGGGCTCCACTTCTGTTTAACTGCCTCATAAATCTGCCCTTGAAATCAGCTGTGATTTAAACTCATCTCCTTCATTTCTTGCTCCATTTCAGAAGGAGCAACACCTTCAGCCCAAGCAGCAGAAACAACAGTCTGGGGGGAAAGTGACTTATTAAATCCCTTCAAAATAATCTCCAGTGCAACAACAACAGTTTTCCACATCACCACAGGATTTCCACACATCAATTCTCAGCACATGTACCTTTGTGTTACCAGAGAAAAGCACATACAGACTTGGGTTTATAGCTAAACAGAGACTCTGTGGATGGCTGGAAAAACACAGGGAGTCTGCAATGGAGAACAACTCAGGACTTCCACAGATCAAACCGGTCCATTTTCATTTTTCTAGCACACTCAAAAAGATATTTAAGCTTTTCTTGACTCACCAGCTTGCTGGAAAATCTGTTGTCTGTCGACATGGAATGAAAAACATTAAGTGACACAAGCTAGACTTCAGTTTACTCCATTTACAAGCTCTAAGTGTTTGTACACAACAAAGATTTCAAGATGTTTTGGACAGCAAACTAGTAAAGAATTTTCTTTTTGTCTAAAACGGGGTGGGGGGGGGGAAGAAACAAACAAATTAGGCACTAAGAGAAGCACTTGTCAAATGGCTGGGATAGTGCACTTTAAGTTACTGACTCCCCACAAACATCCAGTCTACTAAAAAATTCATAAAGAGACAGATGGCACAACAGCAGCTCTTTGCAGGAGAGCAGGGTTTAGCAGGGAACAAAGGACTTGGACTCCCTAGGACAAGAGGAGGGAGCACTGGAGGTTTGGGGGGCTTGGAAGGGGGGACTGGGGCACATGGGGAGTGGGGAGGGCTGTGCTGGTCAGGGCTCCTGGCTGCACCCCTCAGCACCAACATGTCTGAGGCGTTTATTCCACCTTGGCAGCCTCACAAGGACCAGGGAGAACGGAGCAGAACCAGGGCAGGGGATCTCTGCCGTGTAGGTTCAACCCTCCTGGCAGCAGAAAGGTGAAAAATAAAACCAAAAACTCTGATCCGGGGGTCTGAAACCGCTTCCCACAGGCTGGGAATTGCTAATGCTTTGCTCCAAAAGGGAAACTGAGGCACGGACTCGTTAGGCAACATGGTGTTGGTGGGAATTTGGTCCAGGCCTCTCTATTCCTGCTGTTCTGCCTCTGAGCGTTAGAAAATATCCTTGCGTTACCCAATGGCTTTGAGGATCATCCCAAAAGGGCATTTGTTCTGGATAAAGGGGTGATGGATGAAAGGGATAAATTCTGGACGGAAGAAGTAAAGTCGTTTTCAGATGGCTGAGATTAAGAGAAATGAAGAAGGGGGGGAAAACAGAGAGAAAAATTGAAAATATGGCCAAAATTCTGCACTTATGTCAAGTTAGACCCTTCAAAATGAAAGATAATCTCCCTTTTGTCTTTTTTAGGGGAAAGGAAGTGTGCTCAGGACCCTAAATATTCCAATGTGTCCTACAAATGTGACAGTGGGAGAGGGCACACACTAAATTTCAGTGAAGAAGCTCCTTTCCATATAGAAACATTCTGGTTTCCAAGAGTGAGTGGAAAAATAACTACAAGGTCCTTGGGATCTAAATGTAGTCCCCGGAGCAAAGGTCACTGCAGAAATGTTTTATTCAGCACAAGAACTTTTGGAATCCTTTCAAGGAGAAGGCAAAAAACCCAACAACAACATCATGGCCGACATTTCTTTCCCACTGAACTATTCCCTCCTTTCCAACCAGGGAGAGACGTGCCCTTGGTTTGGTGAACATCAATGAACTGAGTCTCCCTCCAGCAGCAACCAGGTAAAAAATGGGGAGAAAAACAAATCAAGGGGAAATCTCTGTGCTGCTGGTGGACTCGTGTTCAGTTAAGGACAGCAAACATCAACGCGGCCAAAAATAAACTGGACATTTTACAGGAAAGGTCAAGATGGCACATCCAGGACTCGTCAGGAAACTGTCCCCCATGCCCACCCCAGTTCACCCCAGCTTCTGACTCTGCCCCCAAGCACAACTTGTAACTACAGAATTAAAAGGTGAAGCCATGGGGCAGAGGGGCTGAAAGAGCCCCATTCCATCAGAGCTCCAAAATCATTTAGATTTACCATGATGAAAAAATTAAGGAAATAATTGCAGCTCTTTATTCAAACCAGCTTGGCCATTCTGAATGCCAAAAAAAGAAAATGTACGAGCAATTCTATGGCAAATAATTCTTATTAAACTGGAGGTAGAACACACCAGACACACAGACATGAAAACTGAATCCACAATCAACCTACTCCAGCATCAGCTCTCCGCCGGCCCCTGGCACCAGCTGCTTTAGGGAGAAGGAGCTCTTTTGAGCAGTTACTGCAGAATCATCTGGAGGGAAACATTTCTTCCTGGCTTTGCCTTATTTCCTGCTCTCCTTCTGCAGCCCTGGCTTGGGAACTCCTTTTTCACACACCTCTGCCTATTCGGATTTCTCCTGTTTGAATCCAGCTGAACTCCAGGTCTCCAACACTTCAGAGCCAGTGAAGTTTTGCAATACCAAATATTCACAATTTCTAATGTACAGGTTTCACAGTTTAACAAACTGCTGCTCTGCCCTGTTCATCTTGTTACCCAGAAACTGGCAAAAGAACTCAGACCTGGAACTGAGGAATCCATGAAGCTGCTGTTCCACATAAAATTGCCCCAAACCCACAGATGTCAGGAAGACCCTCAGATGCCTCAAAGTGGAAACAACAATTTCAGATGCTTTTTTGAGATCACGAGGATTCATCTCCTACCTGTCGATGATCACGGGGTCAGACGGGGTCTCATTTCTGTTGCCACAACTTTTCTTCTCACAGCACCGACTGGAGAGGGGGAAAAAAACCCCAAAATCAAAGAATTACTGGGACAGCTGATAGCAAAAAACCCTCAGTCAGCCTGTCAACAAACCTTCAGGACTCCATATGAGCCTGTAGGGGTGACAATTCTGACTGGACATTCCAGAAAGGAGAATTAAGAGAATTGGGTGCCCAGGTCCTGGTTGGTTCCAGCTGGAGTTTGGCACTTGGCTCACTGCAATCCTTTCTGAAATCCTCAGCCAGAAATGAACAGCAATAGTCACACTTCAGACCCAGGTGATACTTAGAAAGGCTAATGACTGATTAACAGGTGTCATGTCATTACAGGCAGGAGTATCATGTGGGGTTAAAAGTCCATCAAAAGGTGTTGGAACTGACTATCATTAATTATCAATGATGGTTTGTTCTATTCCCATAACTTGGTTATTAAATATCTAGCAGCCCCTAACTTTTCCAAGCAGAGGAATTAATTTTTTTTTCATAACAATTTAAATAAAATACTTCAATACATTGAAGGATGTAGAAAACATGAAGGAGTGGCTTTATCTCTCAATATTCAATTATAAATGTCTAAAATGAGCATTTAGACAAACCCCCCTTTTAAATACGAACAATCCCAAGTGCCTGCATTTCCTCCTGCAGTTCCAGCGTGTGCCAGGAAGTTCCTGTTCCCTGGAACTGCCCAGCAGCCCGAGCTGGAAGCAGCAGATCTATTTGAACAGCAGCTCGAACTGTTTCAACATTCCTACATTCCCTCTGCCTCAAACCTGCACTTATTCATCGATGCCAGTCCTTTTAAAATAAAAGGAGATGCTAAATATTTAAAAATCCCCGGGGCAGCCCCTGTAGCTGCTGTAAATTGTCACGGCTCCATCGACTTCAGTGCAGCTCTGGAAATTCACACCGGCCCAGAATATCCCACTCCTGCCTTCTCCCAACTTCATTTGAAGTGTATCTTTTATGTATTTCCCTGTCTAATGAGAGTTTATAAAGAATTGTGCATTTTTGTACCAGAAGCCCAGATTTCAGATATTTTTTAAAGGAGAAGATAATAATAAATGCCCCTAAAAAAGCAGAAAATCCTCTCAGAAGAACATAAATTCGGAATGTTCTTTGTCATATCCAATATAACAACGCAGTGGAAATAACACAGGGAATAAATGCTTTGCTGCTTTACTTGCTGCTGTAACTTAATTTTTAAAATATTTCTGTAGTGTTCCTTTTGGTTTCTTACAACTGAAACAGAAGTTGCTTCCTCTCTTTGCAATCGGACCAAACGAAACATCCCTCAGTTGTGTAACTTCTGGAGATGGATATAAAAATAGTTCTGATTGCACTGCACAACAGCAACGTTCAAGAATCCCCCAGCAGCACCTCCACTCATTCCTTCCCAGGTTGTCATTTCTTGCCATAACAACTTTCTCAGGATGAATTATATGAGATTGAGCACAAGGTTCTGGATTCTGCAATAAGAGCACCTTGTTTCATTTTCGTTTCCACAATTATTGCACTTCTGAACTTTTCGCATTTGCAATATTTAAATGTTTTCCTCCTAAGACTGTGGCTTGAAGCTAAAGGTCTCCCAGTATTTTACCAACACCCACATTCTGATCGTTATTTGGGTAACAGATATTTCTTAGGTGTTGTTCACTTTAACATCAGTACTTTCTGAGTCTATGTTTGTATATATGAAAAAAATCTTGATTTAGGGTGAACAGTAAATTCCAGGGACTAAATAATTCACACATAAATCAGACTGAGGATGTTTCAGCCCAACATTTCAGCAAAAGTATCTCTCAAACCTTCAAATCCCTCTTTCCAGGTGTTTCACCTCAGCATCCAATTCCACTGGGTTTGTTTCACAAGTGCTGCCTGAACACAATTCATATCAAAACCCCCAAGTTCTGGTGGTCCAGGGTCAGACCTACAAATATTCTCTTCGAGCACATTATGGGCCTGACTTCACCAATATTAAATTCCTGCTGCAATGTTGGGCTGGGAACACGCTTTTAGAGATGCTCACTGGAGACAAGAATGTCAGGCCTTCTGTTTTCTACAGCTTTTGTTGTTACACTTTCTCCCCTAATTAGATCATCATGGGGGAAATGATGGTTTATGCTATGAACAACCCGGAAAAAAACTAAAAACAAATCTAGAAGCCCAAAAGCAACCCGAGACAAACGTACAAACCAAACCTACCAACCCAACATCCAGAAGGCTCCAGGCAAAACCCAACTTCCATCCCCACACTTGACTAAAATGGCTTTAAAATTCATCCCTCAACTTCCCTCCCCTCACCCCAACACCAAAATAAAAAAAAAAAATCTGTCTCTAATTTCAAACTCAAATAAGCTCACAGCATGGTGGCCTTTGTTTTGTTTTCTTCTCCCCAACTCCTCCCTGCAATTGCATAACAAAAGTGTCTAAATTCACACCATCTGGCCGATAAAGAGCCGGGCCCCAGTGGCCGCCTGGCCCAGCTGATTAGAGCTCCCGTCTAGTCTGAGCCTTGTGGCGAAAGTCACAGCTGTGGGGCTCGCCCGCGCTCAATACCGCTCTGTTATTAGCCAGCTGTAGGCCTGAGACTACTTCTGTTCGAATTATAATACCTTTTAACCCTCTGAGCATTGGGGGCAGAGGGGGGTGCTGGCAGCAGCATAACAACGAGTTTCCTCTTAGTCGATAATTGGGAGAAAAAGAAGAAGAGGGAAAAAATTAAAACTTATTCCAGGAGAGGAGAGGGTTTACCTTGATTTCCAACAAGGAAAATTATATTTCTTTTCCATATATCCCACCTAACAGGAGCAGCTCCCGTTAGGGTGTAATAACCCCAGCGAAAAAAAATTTCAGATGGGCAAATAAATAACTAGAGCCTGGCACTGCAAGCACTAATTATTGGGAGTTGGGAGCTGAACTTTCAATGGGGGCAGGACAGATTGGTGCAGCCGTATCAATATTTAGACAACTTTCCTGCTAAGATGCATCTGTCGCTGTTGGGGGAAAAGCGCTGAGTTTTGGATGGGTTTGTATCTGTAAAGCAAAAATATCTCTGTGTGTGATTATAAAAATCCCCCCCCAAAAATCTCCCTTCACCTAGGGAGGACTGGAAGAGAAGCAGCAAGACATACAGACCCCTCTGGCCTCTCCTTTTTAAAAGCAGGAGGCATCAACTTGGACAGCAGAGTGGGTACAGTGCATTAAATTTTTATATACTGTGCCTAATGCAGACTAAACTAGGGCCTTTAAAAATTGATGCTGCCACTTAAGCAGCACACAATGAGGAAGATTTGATTATTGTACTTAAAAGAAATAAAATAAAATGTCAAGTTTAACTCGAACTAGATCCATTCCCCTGGCGTTATTCAAAGTGATACCCCTTCAGAACACGCAGAGATACTTCAGGAGGCATTTAAAAATCAAATGTCTTGATTAGGTGACAGAACGCCTTTGATTCCGGGCACTAATCTGTGTTTTACATGGGAGGGACGCTCCGGAGTTGTAATTCTTCCTCGGCTAATCTACCAGGGGGTTCTCTTTTGGTTGGGGTAGAACTGTCCAAAATTAAGGAACTTTAATGGTGTTACTTAATTAAGAAAATTAAAATATTTCACCACAGAAAATTACATGATGCCAGCCTTGTACTTTCAAGGTAAAAATATAGAAGTTAAACTTCTCATTCTCATAAGGTGAACAGGAATTCTGGAGGAAATAATCAAATAAAAGTCTTGATGTAAACATCACATGCAAATGCCTTGTTTAAACAAAAACAGGGCAAATCTCCTGCAGGGGGGAAAAAAGGACAAAAAGAAGGCAAAAAAACCCCAAATATCTGTTTTGAACCCAAATCTGGTATTGCCCACGTGTAAAAAGAAAGTCTTCCTGCAGAAAGAGCCTCTCTGAGTCAACAACAGAATAAATAAACAAGAAAATCAACCTCTTCCTCCCTACGACTTCAGGGGAAAGGCCTTTTTGGCATCTCTGGAATCAAACCCCACAAATCACATGCCAATAAATTTCTCTTACCTGCACATGACTTCATGGGTGAGCAACACTCTGCACATTTCAGGGTTCTTGTTCTGGCCTTCATAAGTTATGGGCTACAAAAATGAAGGAAGGGGGTAAGGCAGGAGCACCGGGGTTGTTTTCTGGTCAGAATATTGAGCTGTGGGGGGAAGGGGTTTTACCGCTGCTCATGCAAACAAACACCTTCCCCCAGAGCCTTCGTGTGCAGGGAAAGCAGCTTTACAGAAATACTGATAAAAAGTGGACAGAAACTACAGTCCGAGGAGGGAAGGGGAGGGGGGAATAGAGGCTTAAGAGCATCACTTTTTAATTGCCCTCAAAGCCAGGTCTGTAATGCAGATGGAGAAGAGATAAGAACGAGCCAGAGGAAAAAAAAAAGCAGGCAGAGAAAAGTTGCGGAGAAGGGAAGGGTGAGGTGGGACGGGATAAGGCACATCCCAGCTCTGCTCACCTGCTTGGTGACCGAATCGATGAGCCTGACATAGAGATCCTGCTCCGTCCTGACACCTACAGCGAGGGACAGGCGGAATAAACGGGGTGTTAGCGGCACCTTCCCCAAACCCCGGCACAACCCCCCCAGGGCCGCATCAACCAGCTCAACAAACCCCCTCGCTTTGGTGTCCCAAGGCCAGCGGGAGCCCAGGGCCCATCCCCTCAGGCAGGGGGATTTCGGGGTGTTTCAGCATCCCCAGGTTTTCCTGGACTCACCGTTGCTGTAGAGGAGCTGCAGTTTGTAATGTGTGCCGTTGTTGGTCTTTTCATTGCCTTGCTCCTGAAAGGGAATTAAAAAAAAAAAAATCTCCTTCCAGAACTTACACTTGGCACATTTAAAATGCATAAGCTGATAATCATGATGGAAGTGACAACAAAGTTCATTAAAATTCTAAGAGGTGAATCCACTGATTGGGATGTATTAACCTTCCGAGTGACCCAGGACAAACTACAAAATGCTGCTGACATCTTTTACTGCAGGAGTTCAAGAACTTCTCTCCCTCTTATTTGCTGTTATGCTCTCAACTTTCTCAAGGCAGTACACCGAGAAGAATTTGTGCATTTCAAATCAGTGAATACAAAACAGCTTGGCAGCAGGAAAACTCAGTGGGCTCTGGTTTTAATGTCACCATTACTTTGCAATAGTGTTGTTTTGAGTCATATTTATTCCCTAGAAGCTGTGTGACAGGGATGGTTCCTGCAGGTCTTTGGGATTTTTTTCTCCGATTTCCTATGAGATATTATTTATGATTCATAATTTTAAAAAATCTTGTCCATCGTTGAGAAAATAATTGAAAAAAATGTGAAGCGGTCAAGACATGGATTTAAAATCCAAAATCAAGTGCTTTTCAGGTCCTGCCAGTGACTCTGGAATCTTAAGAAATGCATATAATCAAGCTCAACAGAGAATATGATGTATTACCAACTCTGTTCATGTACTAATAAAACCTGGCAGGTCTGGTGGGTACCAAAAAAAAAAAAAAAGTGTATTTATCGCCCATGAATTTTATTTTAATTTCTTTTTAGTGAGTGTATGAGATTCCCACTGTATTCCTGACGGAGCAGTGGGTTACAAGGTTTTTTAGCAACAGCAGCACAGAGAGGGCAACAGCTCTAGAAAAGCACCTGAACCCTGAACCGAACGCTGATTGTACTTGGGGACAACAGGTACCACAAGTTATCAGCTCGACGGGGGGGAAGATCAAATTTGGGGAGGAAAAGAGGAAGAAGAAAGGTAACAAGCCTTACTTTATCATTCTCTACAAAGTCCACAAAAGCTGTCCTCTCTATTTCCACGGGCTGCCCCTGTCTGTCGTAGAGAGCCAGAACAAAGTGAAAGAAATTGGATTTCCTCAAGTTGGAGGGTGGCTGCTTTTCAAAGTGGGCTCTGGACAAAGCTACTCCGCTGTGGAGGAAACACACGGGATGGGGTGGGGGGAGAGACAAAGACATTACAGGTCGTGCGGCAGCAACAGCAAAACATCAGAAAAGGCAGAACACGTTCCCACTGTCCCTTGTCACCGCGGGACGGGGCGATGCGGGCTCGGAGCTGTCACCGAAATTTGAATTTCAGCTTTGCCCGCTGCCTGTAACCAAGGGCAAGAGTAATTTACGGCCCCCGAATGTGAAGAGGAGGGTTATTGCTGAGCGCACTAAGTGTTTTCCTTCCTCCTCTACGTATTTTCTTGCCTGTCACACTCGTTGCTGGAATGCAGCGCGGTGGGAAGTGGCTGGAACGTGTCAGAGAGTCTGGAAGTGCTCTCTGCACATCCCGGTCCGGGGCACTTCTCCCACAGGCAGAAAAAGCGACCTTAAAATCTTTCCTACAGGCAGAAAGATTCCTCCTTTCAGCTCGAGGGCTCCTACATTTTGGGTACGAACAACTGCTTTCAAACAGAGCAGTCACTGCCCTCAGCAGCGAAGTTTGTCTTTAGTCGCTGACTGGCTTGAAATGATTCCCGGGACTTCAATTTCTGATTTAAACGGAAAGAATTTAGGCTCGGGTTAATCAGCCCGCGCCCAAATCATGTCCCTGAGTGCAGAAAATGCAGGGATGTTTCCCACGCATTTCCCGGCTTGGAAAGATTCGAATGCTTTTGCTTTTCCACAACATCCCTCGGTGCAGCTTTATTTCTTGCTGAAACTAATTGTTTCTCCCTCTCCCCAAAGCCGATTTCTACTTATTGCAGGGAAAAGAGGCGCACATGGGCACCTCTGTGTTACTTAATAGACAGATGAAGTGTCTGACAGGCTGCTTAGGAGTCGGAACAACCTGGATTTTCAGTCCCCCCAAAATAGCTCCACAGCACGGCAAAAGTATTTGACGCTTTCGCGGAACTACAGATGTTTCCCTGTGTTTTCCTTGCCAAATAGGTACGGTGTGAACTCACCACATCCGCCACAACTGCGCCTAGTTTGGGGCTTCCTCTCATTCTGCGTGTAAAAACTCGGATTTCTTGGTTTATTACGAATTTCTTGGAATAAAAACCCCAAACCTGGCGATGCCACCGGGCAGCAAAACGCCGCCGCACCTCCGCTCCTGCCGGGGGCTGGAGGCTCCTTAGGAGCCTTTTCCTTTTACTTTCGGTTTCCTCAAGAATAAACCTCTTCCCATTCAGTCCTACTTATTAAACGGTCTATCGACCTTCATAAAACTCTGATAACTCCTCCCCATAGCGCTTGGAAAAGCTCGTTCCCGGATCAGGCCGTGGGTGGGGGCACGGATGCGCGATTTCTAAAACGTCCCTGGTTCAGCTGAGGTCCCTTCTGCTGTTTCACGCCCTTTACCTGGTGTCTCACCTAAATAAAACCCAACTTATTCCCGGGGTTCCCAATTTAGCTTTCGCCGACGTTACTACATTTTCCTTTTCTTTTTAAACTTTTTAAAAGCTATCCAGAGACCGAGAAATAAATTTAAAAAAATACCTAAAAGGGTTTTCATCGTCTTATCCCTAACGGGAAGAGACTGGAATAACCGTCCTGTGCCGACTTGGCTGGGAAGAGAAAATAAGAGGGGCGTAGGGGGAGACAACCCGCTCAAAGAAGTGAAAAACCAAAAGCCGAGCCCTTATTTCGGGGTATTTACCAACATTTGGGCCCTGAAGGGACATTGGGGAGGCTCGGGCAGGTGCTCCGGCCGGGCGGGCAGCGGGATGTCCCCCGCTCCTGCTCTGCCTGCCTGGGGCTGCCACCTGCCCTGTCACCCCGGGTGAAGATCTCGGCAGTGGCTGCAGGGAATCAAGGGGAACGAGCTGGGCCGGGGGGTTGGGGTGAAGATCTACACTGAAGTTAATTGTCACTTGATCCCCTCCTATTCGGCAGCCTGACCCAGCCGCGGAGAAGGAGCGTTCTGTATTGGCAAATACAACTAACCCACCCCACAACATCTTCCTTGCGCAGAAAATGACCCGATCTCGCTGTCAGCTGAGTCCCGCACTGGATTTTAGCTCTCCTGATGCTCCCCAGGTTTGGAGCGCTCCTCCCTGGCTTTAGATGTACTACCACCACCTTCAATTTTCACTGATTAGAGACCAGGAGGGGGACAGAAAGGGAGAAAATAAATTTAATACCAAATGCAAACAACAGGGAGCAAATAAAAGGCCTGATAAAAACAAACAAAAAACCCAAACAAACAGGGGGAAAGTGGGGGAGAAATAGTCACGGTTACCTTTGTGCTGCTACGTTTGCATCCACAACCCCAACGTTTCTGACCCAGGACCTGACGGAATCCATCTCAGAACCTAGAGATTTATCCTTCAGAATTGGTCCTCTTCCTAAAGTATCTTGAATCCCAAACATTTAAAATGTCTATTCCGACTAGCAACAGTTTCCTTTTGGGAGATAAGGGAGAAGGGGGGAAAAATAAAAAGCAACAACAAAAAAACTCGGCGCAGCCTTTGAATCTGACACGCACAAATCCCAGGAAAGTGAAGTTCAGCTTTAAACCCAACTTCTTCTGCGTGTTTTTAATGTCTTCAAAAAGGGGAAGAAAGTTTTTCCTCTCGCAGAGTAAAAGTTACGCTGATTCAGCCTTGCCGGGTGTCACCATCCTTCACACGCAGGAAACCGCATCCACACACTGACCGCCGCTCTCGAGCATCACCTGTTCCTCGAGCGGACGCGGGGAGAAGGATTGATTGCTGCCTAATCCAGGAAGAGGGGGGAGGGAAAAAAAAACCCCAACAACAACAAGAAAAAAAAGAATAGGATCGGGGATAAGTGGCCAAAGAAAGGGAGAAATGGAGCTAAAGAGCGGCTGGTCCCTCCCCGCGCCCGCAGCGCCGGCGCTTCCCGCCGCGGCATGAATGGGGGACGTGGGAGCGCACGGCGCGCGGGGCGGGGACTCGAGCCATATAAGGACATCTTATTTGCATATTCAACAGTGATTGGCCGGGCCGGGAGGCAGAGCCCCGCCCACCACTACCCGCCCCGCCCCCCGTCCGCTCCGGCGGGAGGAGCCCGAGTTTGGGAACGGCGGGTCTGGGGAGATGGGACAGACCCCGGGATGGTGGGACAGACACCGGGATGGTGGGACAGACAGACAGACAGACACCGGGATGGTGGGACAGACACCGGGGTGGTGGGACAGACATCGGGATGGTGGGACAGACAGACAGACACCGGGATGGTGGGACAGACATCGGGATGGTGGGACAGACTGACACCAGGATGATGTGATATCGGGATGATGGATGGGACACCGGGATGACGGGGTGTCGCCACGGCCCGGCAGTCCCGGACCCACCGGTCCCGCCACTGCGCCCGTAAACTGGGCCAAACGCATCGGGAGGAGCGCGCCCGGCACCGCGGAGCCCGTGCAGGGGAACGGCGGGTTATCGTGATGGGTTATCGTGATGGGTTATCGTGATGGGCTATCGTGATGGGTTATCGTGATGGGTTATCGTGATGGGTTANAATGGAGCTAAAGAGCGGCTGGTCCCTCCCCGCGCCCGCAGCGCCGGCGCTTCCCGCCGCGGCATGAATGGGGGACGTGGGAGCGCACGGCGCGCGGGGCGGGGACTCGAGCCATATAAGGACATCTTATTTGCATATTCAACAGTGATTGGCCGGGCCGGGAGGCAGAGCCCCGCCCACCACTACCCGCCCCGCCCCCCGTCCGCTCCGGCGGGAGGAGCCCGAGTTTGGGAACGGCGGGTCTGGGGAGATGGGACAGACCCCGGGATGGTGGGACAGACACCGGGATGGTGGGACAGACAGACAGACAGACACCGGGATGGTGGGACAGACACCGGGGTGGTGGGACAGACATCGGGATGGTGGGACAGACAGACAGACACCGGGATGGTGGGACAGACATCGGGATGGTGGGACAGACTGACACCAGGATGATGTGATATCGGGATGATGGATGGGACACCGGGATGACGGGGTGTCGCCACGGCCCGGCAGTCCCGGACCCACCGGTCCCGCCACTGCGCCCGTAAACTGGGCCAAACGCATCGGGAGGAGCGCGCCCGGCACCGCGGAGCCCGTGCAGGGGAACGGCGGGTTATCGTGATGGGTTATCGTGATGGGTTATCGTGATGGGCTATCGTGATGGGCTATCGTGATGGGTGTACGGACACACAGTGGTGCTGCCACCGGACGCACAGACCGGGCTCGAAGCAGCGGCAGGAGGTGCCCGAGCCCCGGCGGGAGACGCGCGGCTTTGTCGCGCTGGTTTGTCGCGCCGGGTTATCGTGACGGCCCGACAGCCCCGCAGAGAAACGTCCTGAGCCCAGAGACCGGGTTGAAAGCGGCGGGGCCGCAGCGGGAGGGGAAGGAGCCCGGGCGGGGAAGGGTTGGTTGTTCCCTGGTTGTGCCTGTGTCCCACGGAGAAGGGTCCTGCCCCAGACCTCACGGGCTGTGCCAAGAGCGGCCCGCGCTCACACACAGAGCCGCTGCTGCGGTTTCGGGCGCCGGATTTAAAAAGAAAAAGCGCTCGGGGGGTGCGTAACGTGTCTGCGGGGGGTGGCGGGGCCAGAGCCGGCCAGGGGCTGCAAGGCACCGGCAGACCCCAAAGTTACACCAGGCGAGCTGTCAGCTCTCGCCATGAAACTTTTCATAACATCCCGGGTAGGCAAAATCTCCCATTAAAGGCAACTCGTCCCAGCCCAGCCTGCCGTGACCCGGGACGGTACCTATGTCTGCATTTATTTGAATTTATTTTTTTAAACCGCTCTGCCTTGGCGATATTTTCCTCCTGGCCCTTTTGTATTCTGATCCGTGTATAGATCTGCCTCTGAAATCTATATAACACCAACGCAAAAACAGATTTCTAGACAATGAATGCAAATCTGTGCTCAGAGACCATCTGCCAGATGAGGGAATCAGATGTTCGGTAGTTAAAGGGACAGCGCAAGGATTTCCTTGACTCATTATGTGCAGATCCTCGGGTTAACCTGCTTTATTTTTTTTTTTTTTGAACAGGATAGAATTTCCATTTCAGAATAAATTCGAACTCTTTCCATTCACCTTCAGCCGCGTTTCAAAAAGCCAGCTTTTAAATATGTACTAGATTATTTTCATGGGGTTCATATAGTTCTCTCCGAAAAGAATCGCACATTAAAATCTTCCCATAAAACTTTCATAAAAACGTATCCTTAAGTCAGGCACGACTGAGGGCAAAGCCGGGACTCCGGTTTATTCTGTTACATAAGTGATAGACATGGTATTGGATGAACTAATACATCTCGCCCAATCTTTATTCAAGGAAATTTGCCATGCTAACCCACCTCCCCAAATTGATAAATATGCAGGAAGTGATTTTGCCAGGTTAGCAAAAGGCGATGCTGGCGTTATTTTAACGTTGGAGCAAAGCAACAGCAGTTTGACGATGCTATGGAGGGGAGGCCGCTGTTTCAAGATATGATTTTAGCATCTCTGAGATGCAATTTCTCAGTATTAAAAAGCACAAAGCAACCAAACAGGGTAAGATATATTTAAAAAAAAAAAGTGAGGAAACCAGAGCATATGAGATAAATACCCAGACGATGGTGAGGCGTATTATGGTGATTTTCTATTTTTTTACCATTTCGTAATAGGCGTGGGTACAATTCCTCGAATAAAAGCCTCCTCTTTTGTCCAATGCCACTCCGACCGTTCCTGCGTTAATTCTTAAACCTGGGGCAGGGACGGAAGGGAAGGGGGCGGAATTCCCACTCGGTGTAACCTTGGCCGATGAATCCACAAGGAGAGAACATTCCCAGATAACTGCGGCGCTCTCCTCCGCTCCTGGGGATAAAGCCGAGCCTGTCCCTGCAAGGTCGGGTCCAGCTCCGGCGCTCCCTCAGCCCCAGCCCGGTCCCTCCAGACCCCGGGGCCGGTGCCAGCGCCGCCAACAAAGGGGGCCCCGGGGGACCCCCGCTTTTAGGGATTCAGGAAGGTCAGAGGGCAGCGCCGCGGGTCAGAGGGGATGCGCTCCCTTCGCCCCAAACAGCTGCCACCAGGATTCTGCACTTCAGGGACAAACGCAGGGATTCGTCCCCTCCTGCCCGGCGGCGGCTGCCAGAATTTGCTCCCCCCAACTAAGTTTCTCGCCTTTAAGATACGCTGCAAAAGGACACGAGTCCCTAAATACTTCTGAAATTGCAGACTCCTGCTCTGGATCCCGCATTTCAAGCCCGAGTTGTATTTAAACCGAGTGAAAAGCCCATCTCTCAGACTCTTCAGCCGCAAATTCGCTCGGTAAAAGCGGCGTTTATACCACTGCAACCGGCGATAAATTTGGATTTGCACGATTTAGATTCCCGCGGTTCGGCTCAGGGAGCCGAATCCAGCGGCAGGTAAAAGGCACCGCGTAACTCCGGGAGGGATGAGAATGCTGGGATGGGGAAAAAACCCTTCCAGACCCGGCGAGGACACGCCGGTAAGAGGAGGGAGCCTCTAGCAGCGCATCTTCCACGTCGTAAATGTAATTCCAGACACAAACGGGAGCCGAAGGTTTGGGGAAGGGGTTCTGGGAGCCGGCAGCGGGTCCGATCCGGCGGTTCTGTGCGGGATGAGCTGCGGGGCTGCGGGGCGGGGAAGGTGCGGGGTCCGGCATCCCCCGCACCCTCGGGGCTCGGGGACCCTCCCGGCCGCCCCCAAAACTTTTCATTTTGTGAATCGCTTCGAGCGATTTTCTTCCTCGGGCTGAAAAAGAAGAAACAGTAAAATAATAAAACCCGCCTCCGGTTCGCTGGGCGCTGATCATTTCCTTCTGGAGGGAGAGCTATTCCCCTCCAGACTGCAGCGCTCGTTTCGAGGTCAAAGTGACAGGTGAGGCAGTTTTGACGTGGTAAAGGGATGCTCGTCTTTGTTGGCAGGTTTTTAACATCGTAGTTTCACACACCAGTGTCAACTTTCCCTCCTCGGCACATCTCAGCAACTCCCAGCAGGAAGAAACACACACAGAAGATAATACTTAAGCCATTTAAAAGCACAACCTTAAACTGCTATTGTTTCCTCTCACGCTTAAGGAGAAAAATGTCAGTGAAAAAGTTAAACTACGCCTAAAGACGAGTCTTAGAAGAAAGCATTTAATTCCTGTTCCATTTCATTTGTGCGAGTTCACCAACCTTCAAGTGTCTCAAGGGAACGAATTGTAGGTTAAAATTATCAGCGCCGGAATGAAGAAGGATAACTAATCTTTCCCCCTTTATCCACTAATCTCTCTGGAAGGTTTATTTTCCTGGTACACCTGTAGCAGAAAAATAAATGTGCCTGTTAGAAACGTTCCTAACAGCTTAAAGTTTTGAAGTCACCCATGTTCAAACATACATCAATCACACTTTTGGCAATGTAACGGTATTTGACGAACAAAGAAGTTCCCGAAAGCAACTTTCAAGAGCTTAACCTAAACATCCACAAAATATTTACTTGCACGGCACACCCTGCAAGAGAAACGTGGCGGCGTGAAGGGGACCAGGCTGTATCCTGAGCTGGGGAATGAGGAGTGTGTGGAGGGCAGCCCGAGCCCTCACAGACAGAACTGGGCTGAGATTCTGCTCTGGCTGATGCAAAACTACCCTGGATTTACAGGGCTCCCTATTTAACTGAAATAATAATGTACAGAACATAAGGGGGAAATAAAGGCTTCTCTAGAACAGTTTTAATAGGAGAGGCTTAAAGCAGTTCAGGTGCACACAAGTAAATCATGAAGGCAAATCGAGTTCTTGACTGCGAGTGGAAACTGTGAAACGAGGACTACAGCACTGAAGTGCTTTTAGTTACACATACTTATTATAAGCCCGGTTTTATGTAATCAACACACGGGTTCTCAGAACTGAGATCCCCCTCTGTTTGCTGGTAAAAGTGGAACCCCCAAGTACAAAATAATGGATCCTCATCACAGACACCCCCTCCATCCTTTCCATGCCAGCAGCAAAGGAGCAGAAATATGGTTTTATAGCTGTAAAATCCTGAGCTCTACCTGGCCTCTGCCTCTTTCCTCCTTCCCTGTGGCATCATAAAGACCCTTTACTGGAGGCAGCTCTCACACCCATCAGCCCCTACAAACTGGGAGTTTCAGAGATTCCACTGATCACATTTTTAAGCAGTGAACAAAGGAACACTTTCAAACTTGCAAATGCATAAGTAAACATTTAATACCTTCCTCTCCACCTCATCTTCCCCAAAAGAGAGAAAATATTGTAGCCACCAGATCCACTCTTGAGTCTCCTGTTCATTCCTATAAGTAGGTGCTTTTTTCTCTGGAACAGAAAAACACATCTGCTAGGTTTTATATCCCCCTTTCTTTCCTTTAAAAGATGCTTTTACTGCCTTTTGCCTTGCATAGCTTTTGGAACACGTTAGCAAATAATATTTTACCATCGGGAGTGTATGTTCCATTTTATTTTATAATGCAGATTTGAGGAGCCGTAGCGCTGAAGTTTGTTTTTCTAACCACATGGAGGTTTGAAGAAACAAGCACACTCAGGAAAAATACTTTAGGTGGGTGTATATTTGTGCTGGGACCCTCTCGCTCATTTTGCACTTTATGGAGAGCAATCAAAGACAACTTTTCAATATGTCTTTGTATATAAACGATCCAAAATATTCACCAGGAAGAAGTTCAGGTTATCACAGCTTTTCTAGTTCCAGGTATGTACTTAGTATCCAATTCCAGCTGTCAAACAGAGTCTCCACAAGCAACTGGATAAATGCAGACGTATTGGAGATCAGAATTAAATCAATTCATTAATGCATGAACCAAGTAAAAGTGATCCCCAGTATTACAAACACTGTTACTCTGGCACTTAACCTGTGTTAGTCTTACAAGAATTATCTGACAATATAGACATGCTTAACCTCATGCTCAAACATCTGTACAGTCAGGGCCTAATTTTTATTTCTTGACTCAAATGAATGCAGCTCTGTCTTAAACAGGTGTCTCACTTTAATTACATGAATAGTCACTCTCAAGTGATGCCACAGGGACACTTTGGCTGCTCAAAAGTCAGCAAACCTTGTGCAATCTGCTGGATAAACCCTTGATTTTTAGTGTTTAAAAATATAAGAATTGCCCACACCTGCTGATTTTTGTAGTTCTTCCATGCAGCACGACTTAGCATTTAAAGCTTGATGCTCTCAAGTGGCAGGGATACAGCACTACTTCGATGCAAACTCATGTTGTAGCAGGAATATGCAAATAGTGTTTAATTCCAAATTTGCCAGTTTTGCCTGGTTAATAGAAAGATGGGGTGGGGGCACATTAGGATTAGGAAACTCTCCTAGGAATGGTCCATGATCATAACATCTGCCCTGTGCCTTCTTTTAAAGCATCTGGTAATAGAAACTAATACACAACACACCAGAAATCTCATCTAGGCTGGTTATTTCTACATTCTTTCAATAAGGCAAGAAAGATGCAGTAAAAAGGTCAGTGTGTTATAACGAGAGCATTCCAACCCTGGATGGACAGCTGAGTCCTTCTCTGAAGTATATTAAATAAAGACACTTCAGGTGATTTGGCAGAACAGGACTATTAACACACCCAACTTCAGAAATAATGTATTTTACTAAATAATCTGATGCTATTGATGTATTTCAAGAGAAAGCGCTGCTTGCCAGAGGGACATGGCTACAGAGATAATTTCAAGTGAACCCTGGAGCTTGTTCTTGCTGCAGATTATGAATGGAAGAAAGGGAATTATATGCCATATGCTTCAACATATTCCAGCCTTCAGATGCTCTGAACACATGCTCCTGAAAACAACAGAGGGTGTTTTCCTTCCCTAAAGCCGAGGAATGCACATGGACCACAAAGCTATGTCTGCTCAGGGTGATGTTCTGAAACCCTCTGAACTTGCACATCTGCTTCGTTGTCATCCGTGGGCTCAGGACCAGCAAAGCCAGGGTTTTGTTTTCAGCATCATCTGGATGGATGAGGATATCAGAGAAGTGGTAAGTGACTGTTGCTGTGGATGGACTAAGCCATTTGTTTAGGCCAAATACATCTTCAAGACTTTCCTTCTGCTCTTTACCTCCAGTGACGTCTCACATTGGAGACCAAACCACCAAATGATGGTGCTTTCAGCTGACTTTGTGTTTTTACACCAGGTCTAATCCAGGTGAGAGAAAGCTCCTGCACTGCACAATCGAACACAGAGGAAACAATGAGGGGAAAGAAGATCTGAGCTACAAGATTTGGGCTGCAACATTGGAGCTACAAAGTTGGAGCCCCTCTTGAATCTCTGACATTTGGAAAGCTGGGTTGTAACCTCAAACAAATCCTCCCAGCAGAGGCCTAAAGCTGGATTTTGCCCCGAGCTGTGCACAGCCTCCCTCAGAGCCCAGATCTGGCTGGGCAGGGCTGGGGCAGTGGAACACAAGGCCAGGCTGGGGGAGCAGCTCAGCACGTCCAGCCCCCGGAGGGGAAAAGCCAGCTCACAGGATGGTTTATGGCAACTTGTTTTTCCCCACGTAGAATATGAATAATGTTAATGGTGACAGGGCCCACAGGCAATAAAAAGGCCTTTGCAGGTATCAAACAGCTTCAAACTTTGCTTTGGCTCCCTGCCAGCTGCTCCAGCCAGCACTTCCTACTGCAGGACCAGTGGTCATTAAGTAATTACACCACGGCCTTACTGGTTTCCAGTGAGAAAACACACATATTTCTAATGGATAAGGAAAATCTTACTATTCACATACTCAGATGCCAAGGCTCCAAACAAGAGTAAAGGTTGGGAAGTCAGGCAATGAAAAATCTCTGCTGTTATTATCATCCCGTGTCCAAAAAGCAAGTGAAGGTTCAAAGCAAAGACTGGGGCTCCCCAGTGCTGAGGTGCTCAGAGCGATTTCTAAAGACAACCTTATTGTGAGAAGAAATAGGACTATGAGATGAAATAAGAAACCAGATTTTTTTGTGGGCATTTAGAAGTGAATAACACACAGCCCAAGCAGATCTGGTGAAGCAGTAAGGACCTGCATTCCCACTTTTTGGGCTGGGGTATTTGCACTGCTATTGCAATATTCTGTCACCCAGGGTGATTAGCACACAACACACAGAAATACGGATTAAAATCTGGGTATTTCATGTGCTGTTTACCTGGGCAATGCCACCACCTTGTGGTCTGCAGCCACACACCACTCCAACTAACATGTTCAGCACTGATAAACCTAAAGCTGTTTCCTGCTCTCTTTTGAGAAAGTTTTGCTTACATTTCACTCCTGAACAACCCCAACAGCTCTGCCCGGTATTCACTGAGGGAATTTAGTGCTGCACAACTATTTGATCCCTGTTCCTACAAAGCTGACACCTGCTCTCCACACAAAGCTGCACTCACTGAATGAACATCTCCTGCTCATGTAACCCTTAGAAAGGTCTTTTTGTGTTGTTATTGCAGCAAAAATTCCTTTTCTCTCTTCTGTATTCCAACAGCTATTCCTTTAGCACTAATGGCAGAGTCAGATAAATAGCACCACAAAAGTTAATCCTCCACAAAGTGAAAAAATTGCAACTTCCAGCCCTTTTCCTTCCTGTCACAGAACCCTGGTACCTCCACCTGTAAGTCAGACATCACTTAGAATGTCAGGGAGCACTTGGACAGCTTCTGGCCTTGAAGGGAAAGAAACAAAACCAAAAAACCCAAACAAGCAAAGTATCTGAAACAAATAAACACAAAACCCTGGGGAAAAACACAACAAAAAGTCCAAACCAAAACAAACAACCAAACAAAGAAAACCCAAGAAAAGAAAACAACAACTATGAACCTTGTCCTCAGTACCACGTGTACATCAAAGCATGTCATGTACTCCCAGCAAGTAAGGTATATCCCTGAAAAAAGGAACTTTTCCTGACACCTTCCTCAGCTGTGGCAGGAGGAAAAGGAAGCTGGAAGTGCTGCCCAGCTCTTTCTGGTGTTTTTACAGCACTTAAAATGCTATTTTACATCGAGGCCTTGAGGTGCCACTGTCAAGCAAAAATATTGTCTTAAGGACCAATTTCCAGAAGCAATTTCAATTTCAAAACTAATTTATTTAGAAGGAAGCGAATTTGAGCCTCCTCATGTCTAGATTAACACAGACCCAGTAAAAAATTGTGGAGTTTTATCAGCAGATCAGAGGAGCGTGTTCAAATCCTGTTTTCACAGCTGCAAGTGCGTGGGGCAGCCTGCAAAGGTCGGGGCTGGGGAGGTTCCATAGATGGCAGCATTACTGCAGGATTTGGGGGATGAATCCAGACGGGCAGGATGGGATCTCCCTTGTGGGAGAAACCTGCGAGGAAATAATTGCTTTACTCTACAGTCTCAGCCCAGGCTGCCGTTCAAATCTACAGGACAAATTAAAGACCCAGTACAATGGATGGAATTCCATCCAAAAAAAAAGGCTTAATAATGAACTAGATTGTTGTTTTATGGCTTTTAATGGGCCTGGAATTACTAAGAAGGTCAGGCTTTACTTTCAGAAGCACAAACTTTTAAAGCCAGTGTCCCACCACAAACCCACCCAGCAGCAGCAGAAACCTCTAAAAGCTGATTTTCCTCAGCTACTCAACTGCTTATTCAGCCCCATATGTGCATCTGATTCACAATTCCAGCTTCCTCTTTCTCATCTTTATTTTAGGGCCCTGGTAAAAAAAATAATTAAAAAAAAGGCCGAAAGAAGGTGCTTGTTATCTCACTGTTGCTGTTCCACATCTGCCTCAGCCAGTCATGCTTTTGCTTCCCTCTCCTGGCTGCTTTCATCATAAAAAATAAGGAGAAAATGGCAAAGGATAAGCCAATTCTTTTTGAAAGGACCTAGAACAAATTTCAAAGGTTTTTTTTCCATTTAAATTTCCATTTGAAGCATTTTGAGAATTTTGACAGGTCTCTATCTAAAAAAACCCAATCACAACAAAACTTTAATTGGAAATCTCACATAAATCCTCATTTCCACAATGAATATTTTATATTTTTTACTATACAAATCTGAAAGTTGGTTATAACTTCTCGAGGCTTCCCTCCTGTTTCACAGCATTTTAACAAACAGCTGTCATCCCCACGAGAAATTGGAGAATCTGCATTTTTCCTTCAGATATTAATGAAATTGTTAAAAATGTAGAGGTTTTTTGTTGTTTCCATGACTGCCCAACATCTTCCCTCCAGTGAAGCCCTCCTGCGTTGGCAGACCCTGGTGGGCTCAAGGTTTCTCCTCCTGCTGCAGCCACTGGGGTTTTGTCTCCACAGTGACACAGAGGCCTCTCTTTGTTGCAGCTGCAAACACTGGTGGCATTGACTGAAGAGCTCATGTGTCCAAAAATAACTGAGCAAGTGTCTCTTCTCTGGGAGCCATCCATGTCCTCGTGCTTGGCACGGCCCTGAGAATTCTACACCTTCTCAGCTGGGAGAGGAAAACCAAGATCCTTGTGTCCCTTTAAAGGGACAATGAACTTTGTTTTCCTGCAAGTGCTAAGTGCTTTTAAAGAGCTTTTCATACCTGTATGTTTTTCAGAGGGTTGTTTTCTTTGTTCTTAGTCAAATTCCACAGAGGGGAATCACTCTTTGAATTTAATCTTCCAGTTTTATATAGGATCACGGAATGGTTTGGGTTGAAGGGGCTTTAAGGATCATCCAGTGCCACCCCTGCCATGGGCAGGGACACCTTCCACTGTCCCAGGCTGCTCCAACTTGGCCTTGGACACTTCCAGGGATCCAGGGGCAGCCACAGCTGCTCTGGGAATTCCAGAAATGGCTGCATTTCAGTGCTACATGAAGCAGGTCCTACAATTGATGCAACTTATAAAGAAAAAAGAGCAGTTCCATCTTAAAAATGTTTATACTACTGTAATCATTAGGATTGCAGAACTCCAGGGAATCAAGCTTGTTTCCAAGGCTAACTAACTTTTTTTTAACTTCACATTCAACTCTGGAACGATCTTCGATGTGATGCAAGTGAAAACACTTGCCTGGATTGTTCTGTTTGTGGGTATCAGAACAAAATGAGGAACAACAATATTGAATGGTGCACGTAACTGAGCCCTCCTAGAAACATCAGAGACTGGGAAAACAAAGGTTTGGTGGTTTACTACTGCTCTCATCACAAGCCCTAGGAGGATTGGAATGCTCCTCATGGAGCTCTTGGTTTGAGTTGTCCCATGGCCAAAACCACATTTCTAAATGCAGGGAGCAGCACTGGATAAACATCATCCTGGTTCAGGCAGAGTTGTGGGTGTCAGGTTGGGACCTGTGGATTGTGTTTTCCAATCCTCTGTTTGTTGCTTCCCCAGCCTCCCTCCTCAAGAGAAAGTCACAGAGAAATTTGGTGATGAATTCGCAATTACAATTCACCATTGTAATACATTTCAGAAATGACTCACGGCCACTCATCCCAGAGACAGCTTATTCCACAGGAGCCCCATTTTATCTGGAGCACTCTGCATCCCATAATCCACGCTGTGCCCAGCAGCTTCCCATGGCTCGGGAGGAAGGAGTGGGCAGGCCCTGGGAACTGGCACTACACCCTGGCTGCTGCAAGAGCTGCTGCTGGCACTGCCCAGCAAACAGGAGGAGCAGCAGGCACAGGGAGGATCTATTTCAAGCTGCTGCAAAATGGACACTGCAGCTTCATTTTCTCTGATGGCTGCTCTGATTTCTTGTGGCAGAGCCCAAGTCCAGCTGTCTCATTCTAAAAGGACAACGGACGTACAGTGCTTTAAACTAACAATTGCCTCCTTATGCAACGTTCCAGCTAATACACGGAGAACTCTGAGCAAAACACATGGCCAAAAAAAGAGAGAAAACAGGAAAATGAGAGCGGGTATGTAGGTGATTCAAGGAATAAAAGGCTCTTTTTGAGCAGCAGAGCAGAGGGACAAGGTGTTAGGGCTGTGGTCCCTCACGGGTGGCTGCTTCCTCTGAGGACAGAGGAAGGTTTTTATGTGTACTTTAAACTGAAATTGTTTTACCTGGACCCTCAACAAATCAGGTCATTTTAAAAACCTGCATCTAATACCCTCTGCATACCAGGTTATTTTAACCCATAAATCACAATTTCAGTCTGAAGTTTTGATTGCAACAACAACTTTGTTGTGTCATCATTCTGCCGAGGATCCCTGAGGAATCTGCCTGTCTCCAAAGTCTTGAGTAACAGCAAGCAGAGAAGATTTTGTAACTTTTACATTTTATTTTTATTCCATGAAGGGAAGTTTTCCAAGCTTTGAAATGCACTTTTTTCCCACAGTGTAGGGAAAAGCTAAGGACTTTCAAAACCCTTTTGTTTTTGCTTGGCAAAGTACAGAAAAAGAGACTCAGCTTTTGCTGCTGATGGTCAGCAACAAATTTAATTAGAGCACTGGTTTGCAATGTGACAGACTAAGCTCAAGATCTTGGGCAGAATCAAGCAGAACAAAAGCTTATATTGAGAGGTAACACTTGTTAGGAAAAATCAAATTAAAATACTGTACCTTGCCTTCTTATTTTAGACCATTTCATAGAGATCACAGCCTTTCTTTACCAAATGTTATAATTAGCTTTGTCTCTAGGTATGGTACAATTGAATTGACATCAATGTGTGGGATTAAATTTATTATTGTACTCTCAGTAGGGGTAAGAACTGCTCAAACACGCTCTCAGACACCATTTTGAGCACTATTTTGCTGAGCCCCAAATGTTCCATTGAGTGACTCGGCCCCAAAGGTCCTCAGAGCAGGGTAAGGAAATACCCTCAGAGCCAGCAGACAGGTTGGTTTCAAGCCTGTGTGCTGCTTTTAAACATGTTATAAATGTTTTAACTGAAAGACCACTCCTGTGAGCATTAAGGGCTATCCCCCCCAGTTCATTTCCAACTAAACCACTGGAGACAGAATGGATTTACCCCAGGTCTCCAAGGGAATCAACAACACAGCAAGGATTAGGACTAAGGATTTCCTGTCCGAACTGCAAACCACACCTCTCTCCTGTTTACAATGTGAACTTATTCCCAAGCAGAAAAGCCATATGAATGGAACAATTCATTCTGCTGTTTCAGCCTCCCTTCCTTCCCTTCTCAGTTCATTCCTGGCATTACCTTCAGATCCCCACAAACCTGGTACCAAAGGAGCTGCGGGGCACAGCAAAGTGAGGACAAACCTTTTGGCTGCAAGTACTTGACTCGTGTTTGCTAAACTAAATCCGAAGCACTTCAGAAACACCCTCCAAATACTGTGCTGTTGTTAATAAAAAATGAAACCAAAACATAAAGCAACTCCTACATCCAGTTGCAAGTGAGTGAATGACTAAAGCCAAGCGTGCTACTTTCCTGCACACTTCAGGTTTTGCACACATGATTTGAGCAACACTAGAGTGATAGTGTTACTACTCAGAGTAAGTTACCGATCATTTCTCCTGGCTGTTTTAGTAACAGCTCCAGTGATACACCAAGATAACTTGAGCTAAACTTATATTAATGTCTCCCTTTTGAAATAGACCTGTCCAGGTGTAATTCTTCCAGCTCCTGGTGAAGGATAACGGCTTGTTAACTTAATTAATGCATTAAAGTACTTTGCCTTTTAAGAATCTGAAATAGAAGATGCTAAACCCCACTATTAAAAATAACAGTGCTTTTAATACACTTGCTCTCAGCTTCCTGCTTTTGTTAGGCAAAAATGGTTCATAAAAGTATCTGAGGCTTCTATTTCACACATTTATATCACCAAGGTGGGTTTATTATGAAGGAAAAATGAACACTTCTGTTCCCTTAATAACCCCACAACCCTTCCCCTCAAAAAACCCTATTTCTGTGTCTAGGCCATGAAAGTTTGGAGGTTCAAAAAGCAAACCCAACCAATCCCAAATGAAAACTCTGGAGTCCTGTATCCCAGCTCCTCCCCTTCCTGCAATGTGCCTCATAAAGGTGGGGATGAGTTGAGTCCCCTCCCCTGGGAGTCACCTGTGCTCCTCAGGGATCCAACATGCTGGCAGTTAAGGCTGTGCATGAGGTGTTGGGGCGTTCCCCCAAGGTAACTTCTGGTCATTGATATTTCTGTTATGCTCTTTTCATTGATCTCAATGCGTTCAAGGAGTCTGAGAAGTGTTTATTGCCTCCTTTATGAAGACTAATAAGAGAAGGAGAACTTAGCAATTTTAAGAGTGTTCTCAGAATATGAATTGATTGGTTTTGGTGTAGCTTGATTTTGTCACTGGTACAAAACTCATGTTTTTGACCTGAAGAAGCTGTTTCTCTGTAGAACGGTGAAAATTGGGGCTGAGAAGGACTGAAGCGTCCCCTACCCTTAGGCAGGGAGCAGCTCTACTTAGACTATTCCCAGGAGGTGCTCATCTAATCTGCACTTAAAAGTGCCTCACAGTGGCAGTGCTGCGAATCTACCAGTTCAGTGTTTCAGCATTTTTATTAAAATAAAACCACTTTCTGAATGCTTTGTGTCATCTTTACAGTGCTCAGTTTGAGATAACTCTTCTCATTTTGTTTCTTTTTTGTGTTGTTTCTTTTTTTTTTTTCTCACTACAAGCTCTTCTGATAGAGTTCTTCTTTGGAGCCTTAGTTGTTTGATCAATGACTTGACATTAATACAGATTTATATTTTTTTAGTCAGATGCAAGTCATGTTTTACGTTTTGATTTTTAGGTGGTTTTAAATTTCCCAGCCCCTGATTTAGGCTGCTGTGACCTGACTACTCTGTATGTAGTTCACTGATAAATTTCACAGCAAATACAGCTAAAAATGCCTTATTGTTCTTTTCTTTTTTTCTGTGGGTCTTTGTTCCTGTAAATCCCTCCCATTTTCTGAAGGTCTTTAGTCTGAGCTGAAGGAGTTTGTTTGTACAGTAAGAATTGGTAATTAAAGTATGATTGAAGTAGATAAATTCCCATTAAAGCTTTGTGCTGTTGGTGGTGGTGGATAAATTTAACATAATACAGTTACAATCTCCCCAGAGCACCTGAACAAATGCTTAGACTCCCGTGAAATCCAAGTATGTGCTGACAAACTTTGAATCAGAGCTGCAAACCAGACTCTGGCTAATTTGCACTGGCCATTCTTACTGGTGTGAACACCTGTGCACTGTGAATTAACCAGCAAGTGAATACCCGAGCAGAGGTGGTGGTTCCCAAGTTGTCTTACTAATTACCATGGCCGTGATTTAATGCTATTTATTTATTAGGCTCCATTATATTCTGTAGCTCAGTTAGTTCACAACAAAACCCCAAAATGTTGGAGTTACGATCCATCATCCTGGCACCATGATATTAAATCTTTTCTAAGAGAGATTTTAATTATAAGGTATGTAGTAAAGCTTCATTAATTTATATCAGAGCTAATTGCAGGTCTCTGCCTTCTTAATTTTTTTTAGCAGCAAAAGTTCTTGAACGAATGAACCAACGCTCATTCTACTACATATAAGGACACATTCTGCAGTAGTGATACAGAAGGCAATGGATGAATTGGACTAAATTTGCAAACATTCCTGTTAAACAGCTGCAGGACCATTTTATTTAGATCAAAAAGAATATTTTTAAGGAATTCTGGGGGGAAAAAAAAAGAAAGGAATTCCAGGTTTCATCCTGAATTTGGTATCAACTAAACATGACCACAAAAGTGTAGAATTGAATGAATTTGGTCTTGAGTTCTGGGGAACTGGACCTGGGTGTTAAGGGCTGTAATGATCCAAAGAGAGTTTGTTTTCATTGCAACTGTTTTCAAACTTGCAGTATGTTTGTTTTTAGATTTTTGGATCCTTCTCAAAAAGCACTAAGCAAAATACTTGGTTCCAGAGATTGTCAAACTCAGGTGAGTTGCAGCTTTTTGGAGTGTCCCGTATATGGTGAGTGATCTCTTAAATATTATCGTTGTTTCTGAGACTGATTTCATTTATATGTGCCCTGTTTATCAGAGATGTAAAGATAAATCTGCATTTGTCCAAAGCAGGCTGTAATTTGGGCCAGGTGTGGGTTTCTGGTGGGAGCCTGGCTCTGTGTCTATGTTCTTAGCGATGTTCAGTTCCCACAGCTCTGTGTTTTGTGCAGGACTTGACCAGCAATTCAATGGTCTTTCATTTATAAAAGCAGCCTCTTAGGTGTTTTGAGCTGGAAATGCAAAATTGCTGTACGTGAGGGCTTTGGGAGGCTCGTTCCAAAGAGTTTGTGGCAGTGCTGGGTTTGCAGGATGAGCTCATGAATCTCCCAGTGAAATCTGGCTTAGCAAGCTCTACCCAGCCCGAGAAGAAAGAAAACGTTTGCACAAACATCTGTGCAGGGAAACTGATGACTTTCACAAGATCTTAAATAGATTGTACAGACTCAATTATCCAAGTCCTGTAGTTAAGTACAGCTGAGAGTGTAACTGGGACCCAGCAAGCTAAAAAGGAGCCTCCATCCTTCCCGAGCCAGCGGGAGCTGAGCCAAGCTGGGCTCCGCTGGAAGCTTTTCTTTGTGGATCTTGCTGGCTGTCAGTGTGAAAGGTAGATGGAGGCTAAAAATGGCTCAGGAGCACGGCTGGTGAATGCAGGGAATAGCAATGAGAACAGAGTGAAATCAGAGCCCGAGCCTCAGCCGCTGTGGAAAATGTGCAGCAAACAGGTTCTGTGGCTGCTGCTGCACGAGGGAATGGCAGGAGGGGGAAATGTGGGGAAAACACCTCCAAAAGCAAAGGACAAGGGAGGAGGAGATGCCCCGAGGGACTCCTGAGTGATACATCAGGAAGGGGTTTTTTATCCAGAGGGTGGCCGGGCACTGAACAGGCTCCAAAGGATCCTGGTCTTGGCCCCAAGGCTCCCAAATCTCAGGGAGTGCTTGGACAACGCTCTCGGACACGCTGGGATTATTGGGGGGTCTATGCAGGGTCAGGAGTCGGACTGATGATCCTGGAGAGTCCCTTCCAGCTCTGGATATCCTGTAATTCCAGAGCTCAAGGAGCATTTGGACAAGGTTCTTAGGGACATGGTGGGATTTTACTGAGGTGTCTGTGAAGAGTCAGGAGTTGGACTGGATGATCCTTGTGGGTCTCTTCCAGCTCTGGACATTNGCAGGTAAGGGCAGCCCGGCCCCCCTGCCCCGGCGCGGCTCGGGGGCTCGCCCCGCTGCCTCCCGCCTCTGCCCTCCCGCCTTCCTCCCGCTGCTGTGGCTTTTTGGGGTTTTTTTAGCGGTCCCTTCGGGGAATTCGTGCCTGCCGCCCACCCGCCCCGGTCCTCGCCTCCCTTCTCGGGGGGGAGGATGGGAGGGAAGGCATGGAAGGAGCGAGGTGGGGAGGGAAGCGGCGTGTCCTGGAGTTGAGATTGCGGGCAGGGTGGGTCTGCTGCCTGCTCATGGAGNAGGAGATGCCCCGAGGGACTCCTGAGTGATACATCAGGAAGGGGTTTTTTATCCAGAGGGTGGCCGGGCACTGAACAGGCTCCAAAGGATCCTGGTCTTGGCCCCAAGGCTCCCAAATCTCAGGGAGTGCTTGGACAACGCTCTCGGACACGCTGGGATTATTGGGGGGTCTATGCAGGGTCAGGAGTCGGACTGATGATCCTGGAGAGTCCCTTCCAGCTCTGGATATCCTGTAATTCCAGAGCTCAAGGAGCATTTGGACAAGGTTCTTAGGGACATGGTGGGATTTTACTGAGGTGTCTGTGAAGAGTCAGGAGTTGGACTGGATGATCCTTGTGGGTCTCTTCCAGCTCTGGACATTCTGTACTTCCAGAGGTCAGGGAGCGTTCGGACAATACTCCCAGGCATTGGGATATTGGGACGGGGTGGGGGGGACATTCAGCGTTGTTCCGTGAGTGGGCAGGAGCTGGAACTGCATCCTCGTGGGTCCCTCCCGACTCAGACTATCCAGCGATGCTGCCGGGGCTCGGGATATTTCAGGAGGGGAGAGCAGCGGATGGCTGAGGGCGCACGGCCGGGCCGTGAGGGGCGGGCAGGGCTCATGGCGGCGCCGCCCTCCCTCCTGAGGGCGGCTGGTTCCCGCCCTGCGCTGACGTCACCCGGAGCTGNCTGCTGCCTGCTCATGGAGTCCTGGAATGGTGTGGGTTGGAAGGGACCTCACAGCCCATCCAGGGCCACCCCTGCCATGGGCAGGGACACCTCCCACTGTCCCAGGGATTCCAGCCTGGCCTTGGGCACTGCCAGGGATCCAGGGGCAGCCACAGCTTCTCTGGGCACCCTGTGCCAGGGCCTGCCCACCCTGACGGGGAGGAATTCCTTCCCAGTATCCAAACCTACCCCCTTTCAATGTGAACCCATTCCCCCTTGCCCTGTCACCACATGCTCCTGTAAATAGTTTCCTCCTTCAGGCTTCGGGGTTGGCGTTTATTTCCCAGTTTTCAGCGCTGTGCAGGGACGTGCTGCCGAGCTCGGAGAGGTTCCAGGTGCAGGCGGTGTCCAGGGTACAGTCGCACCCTCTGAGCATTTGCAAATGCCAGTAAAATTGGGCACAGGGTGTAATTAAACAACACGGGTCTTGCTGTGTTCTTCTCATTCCTTCCTGTGCTCGCTCCCCATTTTGCATCCTGGGGTGCTGCTGGTGCCTCTTCCTCGTACTTTTCCATGCCATTCCTTCGTTTGGAAGTACGTGTCTATTCCTCCCCCTCCTCTGCACCTGAATTGTCTTTCCAGTGCTTTGCATGTGGAGGAGCCGAGCAGGGGAGGCTCGGTGAGGTCGGTGCTTTGCCTTTTCCCCCCACACCATATGCACATGCTCCACCCTCCTCTGGCTGCTTCAGTCCTGGGGAGGGGGGATAGTGCCAGCTTGGTTCGAGTGAATTGTATGGGAAAGAGAATTTCAGCCTGAAGTAGCAAGAGCAGGCGTTCTCCTTCCAAGCTGTCCCCATTGAGTGCTTCCATGGTGCCAGCTGCTAAATGATAAATTAAGAGGTTGGGGAGAGGAAAGAAAATAGGTTGTATGATTTTTGGGGAGAATGGTAGAGCTAGAAAAAAGACATTTTGCCATCTCCTGCATAAATAGGTGCTGCTACTTTGCCTTCATCTTCTCAGATGATGCATCTGTAATGCTTCAGGGAAGAATTTAAGGCAAGCAAAACATGCCAACTGCACCCTGTATTCTGAGACTCTTGGTCTTTTCTGGAAAGATTATTTTTGGCCTTCTGGTTTCCTTCTCCTGGACTCTTTTCACCTCTGAACTTAGGAAGAAGTCTCTCCTGGATTCTTTGTTATCTCCAAAGCCCTAACAGAGCCCTGGATTAATGTGTAAATGCCATCTGTTGCTCAGCCGGTTTGAGTTGCGTGGAGGAAAAAGTTCCATTTTGACAGTGGCTTTTGGAGGGGGGAGAAAAAAGGCGGAAAAAAAAAAAAGCCAATCGAGCCAAGCCCATTTCTGTCTCTTCCTGTATGTCCTCAGCCCTGCAGTGATTTGCTCAGAACGAAATGCAAAAGAAATGGGTGGTGATTTTGGTGTGTGTTTTGGTGGCAGGGTTCAAATGAATCACTGCCTTCCGCCGAGGCAGTAATGTTCCTCAAGTTTTCTCTTCGATCCGTTTTCTATGGTAGTAGAACTTGTTCCCATCCGATTGTTTGTTTGCTTTTCTGCTCGGATTTGCTGCTTTTTTGGTTGGTTGTTTTTTTTTTTCCAGGCTGATAATTGCTTTCGTTTCCTCTGCGAAGAGACTCTAAAATTGTGGTAAAATTCTTTTCTTTAGCCTTGAGTGTATAGGTTCGGCGCGGTGGTTTTGTGAGAGGAGGAAATGAACCGTGTGCTCGTTTTGTGTTGGATGGGGGGTGGACATTTTCCGACGACGCACAGCTCTGACAGTTGATATTTAAGTTGGTTTTGTGTGTGTTCAGGGGGTTCTGACCGCTCGGGTGGGGAGGTGTGTATGGAATACGGTGTTGCTGCATTTTAAATCTGTATTTAATGGTTCTCAGTGCAGTGAGCTCTTGGAGAAGGCAGCTTTTGCAGTTGCTTGTGGCTTCCCTGTTTTTGACAAACGTTGCATTGAAGGCTGGCAAAGCCCCGCTGACAAAAACAATCTCCAGAGGAAGAAGGTGGGGAGGGCGGTGTGTGATTGTGCCTGGGCTCTGCTGAGGAAGTAGGCGTGCACGGCTCTGAAATGCACAATCTGCACCATTGTGTGCCTGGGGCTGCTCGGGGGGGCTCAGCCTTTCATTGTTTTCTCTTTTTTAGGAGCTGGAGGAGGAAATGACATTCAGTGGTGTTTTTCTCAGGTGAAAGGCGCTGTAGATGATGATGTAGCAGAAGGTAAGAGCGATGTTTTTTACTGTTTTCTGACTTCTTTACTGAGGGTGGGACATGTGGATGAAATCAGGAAAATCTCTCAGTGCTGCTGTGTTTGACTGGAGCAAAGCAAGCAGTCGTTTCATTCCCATACTGAGATCCAAGATTAAACTGTGGTTTGAGAGGACTGTTCAGCACACTTATAAAAAAGTTCGGGCTTCCTAAGTGTTTTTGCTGGAACTGTTTTCCGAGATTAAGATTTTTTTGCCACTCAGCTTTTGCTTTGTGTTTTTTTTTTTTTTCCTAATCTGCAAAATGGGGAATGTGGTACTTGCATTCCACAGGGAGGTGCTGGGAATTAATTAATACGTATTTGTACTCTTGGAAGATCTAAGTACAAGATAAAGTAATTTTCCCAATCCTTCTAGCTCCTATTAACCAGAGGAGGCAGAAATCTGGATGTCTGTGTGTGCTTATTTATTATGTAAAGTGTGGGTTTGTGTTTGAGATTAATACTGGAAATTGCCTAAAACTTTTGTAAGCTGGCAGTGACAAGTGTCACGTTACAGTAAGATGGCTGCCTCTGGCTGTCCCTGCAAAAACTCTGCTGCCTCTTCCTTTCCTTGGATTCGGGATCATGAGAGGAGTGGTGCTTCTGTTTGTGCTCGAGAGCAAAATCTGTTCTGTGATCTTGAGGAAAAGTCTCCCTGACTTCTGGATTTTTAAAGTCTTGTTTGCACAAAGCAGCCTGTAAGATCATGAGTTAAAATTTTTCTTTTGCAAGCAGTTGGCCTTGTCACTTATGTAATTCCTGTTTTTTTTTTTTTCTTTTTTTACATATCTTGAATGCTCTGACTTACAAGTGAGATGAATGTTATATTTAGAAAAGCAGTAACTACAGTTTCCATTATTATTTCCCCATTGGGCATGTGGTTCAAATTAGCTCCTAAAGGCCAAAAAAAGAGATCAGTATAAACAGAAGTGACTTGTTTTTATTTATTAGCTGCAGCATGTGGCAAACAGGGCACTGTCCAAGACTTCTGTCATCTGCAAGTTGAAAGATGGGTTTTGGAAATGAAAAAGCTGTAACAGTTTCAAGTTTAAGTTTAAATTCTTCAAGAAGTAGATTGTAAAGCTTGAACTCAGAAGTACTGGTAAATGTGGTTTAACTTTTCCTTGTCAGACTTCAAATTCTGTAAGCTTTGTTTTATTTGCATCTCAAACAAAATCCTTAATTAAGTACAAATACTGAAGTTGTTGTGGTTGTGAGGCAGGCACTTGCAAACAGTTCTTCATTAAAACAGCCGTGTTGGCATGTCTGTGATGGTAATGGACTTGTATATCTGTGTGATAAAGTGGCTTTTCCAGGGCTCTGGAGATGCGGAGGTGAGGAGGTCGCTGAGCTGCACTTGCTGAGCTGTTGGTGTTGTGAAAGGTGCTCCTGGCACTGTCACTGCTGGAGTCACTGGGGTGGGGTTCAGGGAAGGCTGTGCTTCAGTTTCAGTCAGATTGCTTTCCAGAACGTTGGGAGCACGTCCATTTTTCATGTTGTGGATGATGTAGCCGCCTGATTTTGTGGCCCTTTAAAGTTTTGTTTCACTGTCAGCTGTACCTGACCTGGGATGAGTATTCAGATACAAACCTTGATATACTGCGGGACATTCTGAAACTGGACTGTCTGGAGAGAGGTCCCAAGTGTTGCTGTGTTTCACATGCTTGTGATGATGCTGTTTTTTCTTCTTCCCGTGTATTTTTCACTTTCTGTTCTTTGCCTGTTGGTAAATCAGTGTTGCAATATTGACATTGGAAAGTGGCTTTAACTAACCCGGAAAGCTGCAGTACTTAATTGCATTAATCAGTGGGATGCAAAACCAGGGGTCTCTCTATGATGCTGCCTATGAAACAGGCCAAGAGAGAACAGCATTTTTAATGCAATAATAATGGCAGCAACAGTGAAAAGCTTGTCACAAGTGCCACTGTGTAGCTTGTGGTGTATTTAAGGTCAGGTCTGACCTGGAGCCTCCACATCACATGTATAACCTGTAATTCTTTGGATACTTCGGCTACAGTGTCTGGCTGTTACAAAGTCAATATTTGGTGGCTGGAACCTGAACTCTGATACACAGTTTTTAATTTTGTGCCTCTCCAAGCACTGTGTGATGGACGGATGTGAGACGTAGGGAAAGGAGGTTGAGGAAGGATGACAATGAACTTGTGTGTGGGACCTGCCTGTGTCACTGCTGTGGCACAGCTTCTCTAATGAGGAATGTGAGGAGCAGAACGAGCCTCTCTTCCCTTGGAATGTATGGAATTTATCCTTGGCTGAAAGCTGTGGCCTGGCCCTGACAGGTCGCAGTTAAGCACAGAAATTAGGTTATTAATTGAAATCTCAGTGCCAGCTTCATTATAACTGGGCTCCTTAATTTTAACTGATGGGAGGAGTTTGCTTTTTTGTCATCTAACAGATCACAAAATGTAGGAGGGCAGAGGTTCTTGTAGCTTGTGCTGCCTCTGTTCTGAGATAGTTTTCCTCCTTTCTTAATTTCATATTTCCCTACCACGTGTTCAACCTGTTCCATGTAACCTGGAGACCCCAGAACCAGGACATGGGATCAGACAGGACCTCTCTAGTGGAGAGCACAGGGTGGTTGGTTGTGACAAGTTCTGTGATCAGGTTATCAAAATTGTCTGGAATGTGTCGTTCTTTCCTTTGTGCCGTCACAGTTCCAGTGCAAGGAAGGCTTTATTGCCCACCAGTATTCAGATGTTTTCTTAATGGAAGTTTCCTTTATGGAAGTGATTATACAGAAGGATCACAAACTGCAGTTGGGAACAACTCAGAATTGGAAGTCTAAACTGTCTCTGAACTGGACACTCAGTGGAGTGAGTTTGTACTTCAGAACAAGTGATGTCAAATTTCTTACATTGCTTGGCAGAAGGAAAAGAATCAGGCTGCTCTATCTAAGTGTTCTTTCCGGTGTAATTCAGATATGTGGAAGTCTGATAGTCCCAGGTCCAAGGCTGGAACTTCAGTCCTAAGCTTTAACCCCGGTGATTACTGGTTGTCTGTCCTCAGCTTAACTATTTCATGCCCTAATTGCCTCAATATTTGCTGTGTGATGTACAACAACAACTGTTGTTGCTTCAGCAATGGTAGTTTGTACTGAATGCTTGAAAAGTTATTTCTGAGGAAGGAAAGTGAAGCCAGGAATGAGGATTGCTGTTCTAAAAGAACGCAATTTATCACAATCTGGGCTTTTTTTAATGGGGATTGATGGAACGGGAGAGGATGAAAAATTCTCAGATCCAAGTAGTGACAGCATGAGGTTGTGATAATATTGCTGAGGAAAGATTGGGATATAGTTGTGGGAGGGAGGCTAATTTGGGTTTTTGAGGGCTGTGGTTATGTTCTGTAGGCTCATGAGATAACAGCAGCTACAAGGAGCAAGGACTAGTAAGGTTTGTTTTTAGAGGTGGTTTGAGAGAGGCTGTAGATGAACAAAAAGCCCCATGGTTACAGTCCTGTTCTGTATTCCTGAGTCTGCTTCTGTATTTTGGCTCTTTTATCTTCAGCTGTTTGTAGAATGACTGTCTGTATCTGGAGGGAGAAATAAGCCACTGTGTTCTACTGCTCTGGATTGACTGCAGAGTGCATTTAAAGTGTGAAGTCCCCCCAAACAAAGAGCATTTAGCAAACAGAAATAGTCGGTGGCTGTTCAGCTCCCCAGAAGTAATTCAGGCCTCTCTCTTGCAGGGGTTTGGTGGCTGGGGCACTTCAGCTTGTCAGTCAGGCTCACCAGTATTGTTCTGTTCCTTCTGGGAGCCTTTGCTGTTCTTGGAATCTTGATTTTAAATCTTAAATGAGTTTGGAAAAGGAGTGAGGGTTTTGTGTTGGCTGTCCAGTGTTGGAGTGGTCAAACCATTGGACTCCACAGTACCAAAAATGCAGCTGGGTTATCAGCAGCAGATCTGGGGGGTTCCAGCTCTGCCTCAGCTTTGGAGAACTTCCTGGCTTTTCGTTTGAAAGCTGCCACCTTCTGCTTTGGGCATTTCCACTGAGTTTCTGTGGTCTCTGTACCTCCACAGAATGCGTTGGAAGAATTAAAATGAAGAATAAGCCTGCAGTGGATGCAGTGCTGAAGGAGGAGGGCAGAGCTGGGTGTTCCTTTTTCCCCCCTGTTTCTTTTCTCCCCTGACTTGCCTATTTAGGCCACAGCGACATGTTTGGCAGCATTTCTGCTTTAAAAGGCTCTCCTTCCCACTCTGCTGGCACTGGTGTGCACATCACTGCACAATGAACTTGCCTGGGAAGCTGATCCAGCTGAAAAATGTGTAAAATTGTGGTTTTGTCCAGATTACTTTTCGGCTGCACTGATCCCTGAGCTGATTCCCAAGAGCTCTGTGTGTGTGAAACCAGCAGAGTCTGGAGGGTGTTCAGTGGTTTGGAGGGACACGAGATGCTCTGGAAAAAGGGTTTGTGTCTGTAGGACTTTATGTACAGTCAGTGCAAGCCCCTGATCTCTGTGTGCTGTGCTCCTACCAGGGGTAAAATCAGCTGCTGAAAAGGACTTTAAACCTTTGCTGCTCAAGAAACATACTTTGAACATGTGCTATCTGCAGGCCAGCCATAAAATGCTGTTACAGCGTCAGTATTATTCCAAGTGACAGATTTTTTTTAGAGCACATGGAGTGGGTTTTCTGCTGTGTCCACACATGCAGGATGTGGAAAGGAGATTTGTTTGGTGTTATTAGTAGCTCTGTTAATAAAACCAGCTTGTTGATATCAACACAGTGTAGTTTCTTTGAGGCTGTAGTAGAAAATAATACTACCACTTCAATGGGAGATGGATTATTACTGATTGTCTTACTGCAAAGCACTTTAAAAGCTAATCTGACAAATGATAATCTTCTCTTATCGTGTCTCATCAGCCTTAATATGATTTGAAAAATGGATCCCTTGTTTGGGGTTTCGTCTTCACCTAAACTAATGTGTTGTCTGCATTAAATGCTGTAGAATTAGTCTGCCTTTGTTTCATCTGCTGTTTAAGTGTGCATGCAATTAAATCTGCTGTGCCTTTTGCAGCAAAACCAGCAATTACTGGTGCTACCAAGGCAGGGCTCCAGTTTGTTCTTTCATCTGTGGGAAGCACTGAGCTCACAAAGTAATTTCGTTACACATATAAGATGTTTTAATAATTGCCTTAAGGGTGTTTTTCAGACCTTTTTTCATGTTTTCAGTGCTCTGTAGCTGTGTCTGCAGTGGTTTGGGTATGGAGTGAAAAGTTTAGCAGAACAAGGCAGTGTTCAGTAATCACGTGGAACTGAGGTTTGCACTTTCAAAGAAATGATTGAAAGGAATGAAAAGCCTTGGCTTAGGTGGATGTTTAGGTTGTGAATGTGAACAGAGACAACAGTTACCACGTTCCACTGGAAATGAAAGCAGATAAATGCAGGAAGTATTTATTGATCCAAACCAATTTAGAATAATCTCTTTCACAAAGGTCTTACAGTTGAAATAACTGTGTCAGGACAGTTTTCCAGGTCTTAAAGCTGAGTGGAACATAAGTAATTACAGCTTTGCTCTGTTGCTCAGTTATGCCCTTTTAACATTTAGGGTTAGTTACTGGCAGTACCTCAGTAAACTGGATATAAAAAGGATGTTGTCATTCTTTTCTGTGTTTGGGCACTGGTTAATGATCTCTGCAGCAGGATTTCCTTAATTGAATGGGCTGTTTCTCACCTTGTGGCTTTGGGACATCACTCTGTGTTGTTACGTGAAGATGATCTTGCTTGTAGTGACTGGAAGGTTTTGGGTTGTTAATTTGCCTTTAGAATGTAGGAGTACCATTGGGTACTGCTCCTGTGAGTTGATCATATTCCTGAAAACAATGATTTGAGGCTTCTGTGCACAACTAATTCAGTGACAGAAACAGAATTGGCTGGAAGCTGCTCCCTCCCCTCTCTGAAGGTACCAGGCTTTTGTTGAGCGCTGAAGGAGAAGTTATTAATTTGGTCAGCCATTCTTTACCCGAATGGATTTTCCTCTCAGCGATCCACAAGTGACAGCACCACGAAGAAAAGCAGCATATTCAGGTCACATGTTAAACCCCTGAGGCACTTCTTGCATCTAATTTGGGAAGGAAATTTTAGCGTCAGGAAAAGAGGGTTTAAGAGTTCCATTGCAAGAAATATTGGTTTCCCAAGAATTTACAATGTATCTTGTGCAGTTGTGGTTCTTGAATTCATGCTCTGGGAATACTGGGATCTCCAAACACTTGGCAATCTGGTTTTGAGAACTTGAGAAAAGATAATTGCATGTGTGTATTCAGGAACAGTTAAGGTCATTGAGACTTCGTATTATAGCTGCTTATTTAAAATATGGAGTAATTTCTAATGCATTGCTGTCTGTTTAATGCCAGTGGTAACTGTATTTCCCTTTCTAACCTGAGGTTAGAGAAATGCCAGGACTGAGGGATGGCACCCTGTGTTTGCTTCCTGCTGTCACTCCAGAGAGGTGGGCAGAAAAGCTGCTGTGCAGAGCCCTCTTTGGACTCGGAAACTCCGTGTACATGTGGAAAGTGCTTTTCCAGAAGTTCTGCAATGGGAAGGGGAACGATGGAAAAGCAGTGGAGCTCCCTGAAAGCTGTAGCTCTTGTCAGGATCTTTGAGATCCCTGCAGGACAGTAATACTAGTTAACACTCTCTATCTTTTCAGCTGTCACACAACTCTTCCAAAATCCAAAGAAAAGGCCCTAATCTATGAATAGAGGTGGTGAGAGATTTAAAACAAGTGACTTAAAAATAAGGGTTGGTATCTTGCTCAGATTAGTAGACTATATATATAATTTTAAGAGGTGCCTGCCTTAGAGTTGTTGGGATTCTTTTACATCATTTAGAGAAGTGAGTGTCAGGAATCTCAAAGTCCAGGCCAGAAATTAACATTGGCCTCTGTTTAATGATGATTTTTTTTTTTAAGAAGCTGGGGCATGTGTACTTGGGCCAGAATAGAAACACAGGAAAACACTTGCCAAGTGCTGAGGGGGGGAAAGAGGAAGAAAAGGCAACTGCTAGAGGCAAGATTGGTCTTTAATGCTCCCAGTGCCACTAACGCTGCATTAAGTATTAAAATGACCTGATAAATGGGTGAGTGACCACAGTGAGGGCAGTAATCAGAAATTTGTATTCTGCAGTCACCTAACAGAGCTGTGTATTTGTCTCTGCTGGAAACTTCAGCTGTGCTTGTGACCTTCACGGGCTCTGTGCTCCCGGCAAACTGCCCGAAGTTCAGCTGCTCAGTGTGCCCCCTCCCTCCCTCCTCCCTCCCTTCCCCTCCCCTCCCAGCCTTCATGGCAGGGCAGAGGGATTTCTGATTTCATTTTCCCTGCACACATTGTCTGAGGTACATCAGTCTCCTGCCTTCTACACACCGAGATTAAAAGCCCGGGGATGCTTGGGCTGAGCTTTTGCACCTGAAGTAAAGGCTGTGGTCAGAGGGTGTGTGAGGAGAGTCTGGAACAGCAGGGTGGTTTTATGTATCTCCAGCAGAAATGCACACCAAGGCACAGAGTTGTCATGATGAAAGGCATTGCCCAAGTATTGTGTTTTCCTGCAGTCCTACTACTGATTCTTCACTTGCAGAGTGTGTTTTGGAGTGGCTTCAGCAAGAGGAGAAAATGAAGCTGTTGCAGTGCTCTGTCTGTGGCTCTCTCAGGGACAAGAAAGGCATTGCCTGAAGGCTTCTGTTGTGTGTGTGCAAAACAATGGCCCACTCTGTTATTTCCAAATATATTGTTATTTGCAAACAGAACAGCAACCCCTGGCTGCACTGTGCCGAGCAGCCTATTGAAATTCTGGCTGTGATTCCAGCTGAGATTTTTCCATAAATAGCTCTGTACTACTGGGGAACACAAACAAAGGCTGAGAAGATCTGAAGTGAGGCCTGTTCAGCTGCTCCTCCACTTGGGGTAGATCCTGTACTGATATGAGGAGTGTTTCTGTAGGGTGAGGTGGGGGCTGTCAGCAGCAATTGAGTAATAAATAATTACCAATCAAATCAGTTTCAAGGACTCATGAATCGCCTGGATTGAGCACAGGGAAAAACAGGATAATAAAAATAATCTTCAATAAAAGTATAACCTGCATTTCAGAGCAGCGTTAAGGATCCATCCTGAGGGGCTGAGTGAGGATGTGCTGTGGCTCTCAGGATGCAGTTTTTCCTGGAGCAGTGCCTTGAGATGGAGGTTTATGGGTTGGCCTTTATCTCCAGGTGAGCAGAAATGTTTTCTACAGCTGGGAAATGTCAGCACTGTTCTCCCTTGAATACACGTTCAATTTCTCTTGTTCCAGCATCAAGTTTATTCTGGAAAATCACTAAATGTGAATTTTTGTCCTCAGCAGTGCTAAAATTGAGTTGTTGCCCCCTTGGAAATTGGATATGCAAAACCATTTCTGCTGTAGCTTTATTAATGATAGGTTGTAAATTAAAGCTCTGCAGGCAGAAACTGCATTGGAACATGTCATGTACCAGAGTATTAAAAACAGATAAATTGTGTGTTAGAGGAGAAATAATCCAATGTGATATTTATAAGCCTTTTTGTCTCAATTCTCCTTACGTTGCTCAACAGGTCCCTCAGTTTTGTAAGTGATGCTGAGAGAACATTCAGATACCTGAGGGGATCTTAGATGAAGCAATTGTGGGCATGAAGTTCCTGCTGGAGTTAATTTTGTGCCCCTATAATTAGATATGTATGATGTGTGTGCAGTTTCACAAAGGACAGAAATGATGAGTAACTCCCAAACTAAATTCTGCACAATACAAATAGAACTAAACCCTTCTGTCATCTCAGTCTCAGAAATCAGTGTGGGTTTTGCTGGCTGAGCTGTGTTCCTGAACGAAATATAACTGGTTTGGATTGTGTGTTGTACTGCTTAGGGCAATTACTTTGTTGAAAGGGATAACGTGTTGTTGAAACAGGAAAATTCCAAGGGGAGGAAGCTCTTCCTTGTGTCATTTACTCAAATTGTCTGCAGTGGTACTTAATAATCTGTGTTCTGAGGTGTGGAATCAGAGGACCCTGACACTGCCAGTCCCCCTTCAGATGAAGCAGAGATTTCACATTCACCTTCTGGCTGAGATCTCACTTGGGGATAAAAGAAATTTGCTTTTAGGTGGAGTTCTATTGCTGCAGCACCAAAAAAATTACATATTTTTAAAAATTTTTTCCCAGGATATTTAAGGAAGGTTTGATTTTACGTTCGAGATATTTAAGGAAGGTTTGGCTCTTTGTTGGTTGCCAGAATTGTGTGGCACTTGATGGAAGCCTGAGGTTCTGGGCTGCTTTGTTTGCATCTAAGAAGGGACAATTAATTTTCCAGGTGAAGGGTGACTGTTGTAATCCACGATGGGAATGGGACACCCCAGCCAGGCATCCTGAGTGTCAGATGGCCTTTATTTAGGAGATGATGCTTTGGAAACGGTTGAGTGAAGAATTACGGTGCATTGAGGGTTTTAACACAGACCTTGCTTAGGTAAATGTTGTTTGTAGTTTGTGTTTCCATTTCCCACCCAAACCCTCCTTTTCCATGGATCGTTAGGGGAGCGTTGCCTGTAAAGGTGATGTTCCCGAGCCTCTGGATAATGACTGTTCCCAGGCTTTTTATGGCAATCCTAAACCCCGAGTGAAGAGGAGTTTTCACTGCGATGGAGAGGGAATTGATGCAACACTGAGTGTGACACATCCTCAGTAGGAGGACCACTCTTCTTTTCCTCTTCCCCACCTGAAAATAGATTTGAGCTTCAGAGGCTGGAATCTCTGAGCAGCTGAATTTTGTGATGTTCAGAAAACTGAACCCCACAGTAGCTCTCACATCAAACAGCTGCCTGGCATTTAAAAGTGCTGAAATGTTGGATTTGCTGGTTTGTTTCAGAGCAGAACGATTCTGGTTGGAAACCTTGTGGACATAGTGAGCTTTTTGAAAAAATATTATTGTGTATTATTTTCTGGTACTGTGGTGTCTGCAAAGAACAGGCTCAAGGAGAGGCTGTGACCTTTTGCTGCCTGTTCCAAGTTGTGGGTAAATGTTGTAATTCCACAACTGTGAGATGTTCACCCGCCTTTCTGAGGTTATTTAAGCTGGGCACCAGCACTGGGGCTGGATTTCTGCCACCCGGGCCTCTTATGTTTATGATATTAATAAACTGGTGTCAAATGTCCTGGGAACGGGTGATGCAGGTTGAAAGACCTTTGTTTCAGCCAACAATAGACCTGAATTAGTGTGAATAGGAAAAGCAAATAGCCACTTCCTGTCATATTTTAAAGAATATTTGAGTTTGGGAAGCGTGTCTGTACAGAGATGTGCGCTAAATACTCATCGTTTGCTTGATGTCACTGGTAAAATGTTCCATGAGTGTGTGTGCATCCCTGTTAGTCTCAAATCTGTTTGCAGTACTAATAAAGTGGAATCCCACTTGTTTGGATAGGTTATTTAGGGTATTCTTCAGGGGAAAACTCCAGAGCTGTGTGATGAAGATTTAACAAGGGGAATCGACGTAGTTGTTGATTTCCTAATCTGGTTTGTTCTCAAGTGAAAACTTGCAAAGACTGTTTGGATAAAATAAAATACCTGAGTGGTGCCTCAGACCACCCCAGTGTGCTCTGACAGGGCTGTTGGTGGCTTTGAGCTCAATTAATTCAATGTATTCTCTCTCACCTGGTGGAAGGAGGGGATTTGCTGCTGTTTTCCTGCACATGTCTCCTGAAAGGAACTGCAGTCATGTCTTGTCTTCAGGTTTAAAAATAGAAAGTAATTAATCAGGGTGAGGAGGGTTAATGGTTTGTATCCAGAAACCAAACAGTTTTGCCATTGTTTGTATGGAGAGAACATTCTTCTGTCTGCTGGTGTTGTGAGTTTAACATGAGGGGATTTTTCACAGTGATTTTTTTGAAACATTAATAACGTATTCTGTGTTAACCCCCCCCAAAACTCACTAATTTCCTCATCAGATGAAGTGGTTTCAAGGAGCCAGTTCAGGGCTGTTGGCATGGGAAGGGTTACAGGATGCAGTGCAGGGCTACAGCCCAGTGGTTATAGTAATTGGTTCAGGAATTGAGATGGATCACGATTTTAAACAATTTTAGGTGTAAAATTCCTTCCCAAAGCTCACTTACAGTCTGAATTCTTTATGTGTATTTCTTCCCTTATTTGTGAGGAATTAATATGTTTTTAATGCCCTGCCTAGTAGAGAAGAGCTCTATTTGAAGGCCTTCTGGAGTGATTCTTGAGCAGTAAATTGAACAGTAGGAATGCCTTAGCCCAGCTGCCTTTGGGTCTGTTGCCTGGTCACTTCGGAGGGAGGGAATGAATGCAGGGAATCACTGCTGCCAGTGAATGAAGGGAAATGAAGTCAATAGTAAAACCGGTCATGGTGACTTGAAAGCACACAATCGTTGGGCTCCCTCCCCCCTCCCCACATCCATAAATTAGGGATGAGGCTGGAATGCGGAGGGTGTTTCTTTTCTACCATCAGCACTAAGCAGTGAATGCCATTTTGGTGTACCCTGGGCTGGGAGCTCCTCTCTGCAGTCAGACATGTGTGGTCACTCCTCCTTAATCTGATTGAAACAGCCTTCCTGTTCCCCTGGAGATTAACACTTCACTGTCCACCTTCACAGATTAATACCCAATATATCAGGGCTCTTGGTAAATGTAGTAAATCCAAGTCGCAAACAATGGGGTGCTGCTGTGATGACTCGGTGCATTGTGGAGCTGCTTAAAATATTTGAAGCCTTGGAAGAGCTTTTGTTTTCTCTCCAGTTGTTTTTCATTGGTTTGTTCCCCCCCCCACCCCAGTACGTAACTCCAAAATAGAATCATTACTGGGAACAAAATCAAACCATCAAAAGTCACAATTTTCTGCCATGAGTTACCAACCTACAAGCAATTTATGGATGAGATTGTCCAAGTTGCCCCTTTGGAAGATTCCAGAAATGGTATCTTTGAGCCACTGGGAAGGTGCATCAACAACAAAGTACCAAAATGCTTTTTAAATACTGGAGTTCTTTGTTCAGTCCTTGGGAGCATCAGGAGATTGCTTCACTTGTGTAAACACACTGATTTACTTGCTCTCTGCTCAGGCAGCAGATCAACAGGACTCCAGAAACTTGCACAGAAACCTTTTAGGGCTGGTGGAATAAAGAGAGTCTTTGTTGCTGCCGTGATTGACTCGCTGCTGGAGAGGAGGTGACATGTTTTGCCTACCAAGCATGTTTTATAAGGAGAGTTTGTATAAAGTTCATGGTACATTAAAATAGATAGCCTCTTCTCTACTAATAAAATCCCTTTTATTCTATTATTGGAAACAAATTCAATATAGGATTGCTTTTCAGGTTTGTGATGGGCCTTCTGGAACGAAGTCATTGGATTACTGTATTCTTTTGCTGGTTTGGATTGATGAAGCTGTTTTGTTCCTGTAGTCCATGGACAGTGGTGAAACTTCAGCACGGCCTTTTCTGTAATATTTCAGAAGACCTGCTGGTGACGGTGCTTGTGTGGTTCTGGCTCTGCATTCCCTGTGGGTTTCTGGTGGTGCAAGTGACTCCCACCCCAGCACCCCTTTGCTTTTGAGTCATGGAGAACCACTCTTGGGAAGTACTTAGTGCTCAGAAGTGATGCTACAACACTAAGTGCTATAAAGGGACATTTAGGTGGAAATAAAGGCTAAATGTATAGATCTGTGCAAAGAAATATGTGCTTGTAAATGCTGTAGTAACCCCCAGTTGTGCAAGAGAGTGAGACTGATAATGAGTACAGGAGTTACAGGTGCACTGCAGGAATGCAGGTGAATGTTTCTGCCCTGGGTTCTTCTGTCAGGGTATTGTCTGTGTCTTTGTTTGGTGCTTTAAAACCTCAGCACTTGCAACGTCGCTGCATCTTTGTGTCAGAGGTGGCTGGAGGGGAGGAGAAACACAACCGTGACGTGCAGGGCACAGGGGCGTGCGGCAGTGTGACAGCACTGAGCCTGTGGGATCAGATAAGGGTCACTGGTTATTTATCTCTGATGCTGGGGCGTGGAAGTGAATCCATCCCATTTCCAGAGGACATCGGGGTGGTGACAGAAGAGAACTGAAGGGACCCTTCAGCTCTGTGCCTGCAGCAGAACCAGCAGGGACATGGGCAGGAAGGAGCCTGTGGGTGCTGCCGTTGTGGTGAGTGTCCCTGGGAGCCCAGGAGCTCAGTCCTTGTGGGTCCCTTCCAGCTCAGACTGTTCTGTGACGTCCAGATGAGAACCCCCAAGCCAATCCTGCACTGCAGGACACGATGGGCTTCCCCTGCCAGTTCTGCCCACACCGTTAAATCCACCCAGGTCACCCACAGCGCCAGGAATGGGAGTGTGATATTCCTTAGGCTGAGTAAAGGTTGTGTTGCTCTCCAGTCCTGACTTCCACATGGAATCAGCATCTCTGGCCTGGTCTGGGGCCACGTGAACAGAAATCATTTTTTCTGTCACTGGGAATAACTGGGAAAGTTGAGGCAGGAAGGTGCCTGTACACAGTTTGTTCTGGTACAGTCTGTACCACAGCAGCAAATCAGTGCTAACAAGGGATGGTATAAAACCTTTCAAACCAAGAAAGGCAGAGCACTGAGCCTGTACCTGTGGGGTGGTGAACTCCACCTTTCAAAGGTACAGCTTAAAAATTACTGCTTTGGTTTTGAAGGAACTACTTGCATTTTATAATGTCAACATCCTTAACCAGAGTATGAATTTTCATTTATATTTACTGTAGTTTTCTTGACCACTTGGTAATTAGAGGAATTATTAACTCTTGGGGGTTATTTTTGCTTTTCTGCAGCGGATATAATTTCTACAGTAGAATTTAACCATTCTGGAGAGTTGTTAGCAACAGGAGACAAGGGAGGGAGAGTTGTCATCTTTCAGCAGGAGCAGGAGGTGAGTGCTTTCTGTTTACACCACATTAAATGTTCCTCTCTCATCCTATTCATCCCTTTTTTTCTCAAAATAGGACAATGTTTTTATAAAAACTTACACAAAGTGCATGCTTGTGTGATAAGTGATTAATAATGGAATTTAGGAGTAAATAAATTATTGAGGACTTTTATCAAAGTTATTTGAAACACTCTTTAGCTGTTGTCTAAGAAGGTTTAAAATGAAAAACAAAGAATAGGGGTAGGAGAGAAAAGACCTTTAGGGAGCTGGAGTTGGTTCTTGCAGTGACTCTGCTGAGATGGAATGATGATTTAGATTTCACTGTAGCTGGGGAAATTAAAAGTTGCCCTTAAGCAAGAGTGTGACTGTGACCTCAGATGTCCTTTTCCATTCTGATCCTCAGTCAAGTGAAATCACAGAGCTGTGGCAGCACAGGTATCTCCCTGTTTTATTCTTTATTCTAATCCCATGTTAGGGGTGGGAAGCTGAGCTGCAGTTCCTGACTGTTAACTAAGGCTGTGGTTGGAATGTGTTTCAGGGAGAGGACAATGCAGGATATTCCAGGGAGGTGTCACCTTATTGCTTAGACACGTCAGGCTGTTATTTTTCCCTTAGTCTTTCATTCCATTTCAATTCTACAAATGCCAAAGCTCAGCAATTGCCCAGAACAAGGAGGAGCTCCCTATGGTCAGTGCTGACATCTAGTGGGGCGGCCCAGGTCCTCTGGCACCAGCTCCACTCCAAGCATTTGGTGGCTCTTGGGTGTTTTATTTTTATTAATTTTTAAGTCTTGAGGATCCTTTAATGTCGTTTAGAGCTGTAATAATTTATTGCCCGTTTAAGTGACTGTTGGGTTTTGGTGCCTGACCTGTGGCTCACATCCTCAGGATCTGGGATTCAGATGTAGGAAGAGCCAGTGAAGTTGCTGGGAATTGTTTTTGGTACAGACTCCTCTGGGCTTTTAGGGATTGGACAGTGGTGACTGACGCATTAGCAGGTGGTTACACCTCTCTGGGGCAGGTTTATGTAACAGGATCTAAAATACAAGTATTTAGTTTGGAGCTTTGTGCCCCCTTTGTGACACTGCAGAGCTTTGCAGAGCAGCACCAACACAGGACAGAGCTGCACAAACCGGTGTCACTTCCCCCAGTGCCAAAGTGCTGCCACCTCCGGGCTGGAATGTGGCAGCCAGTGACATCACACCAGTACAGGCAGGAAATGGATACTGGAGCTCCCAGAAACTGAGGAGGAATCTGCGTGGGCAGCCTCTAATTACCTAAATTGGAATTTAACATCAGGCACTTGGGCCAACACCTCTCCTTGGTTTGATTTTTATTTTGAGCACCATAAGACTGATAGTTTAAATTTTGCTTTTTTATCCCATATATTATTTGGGATACATTCCTCTGGTCCTGTAGGGTTTTACTAGAATACACACATAGAATATTTAAGCCTCAATTGTTATGGTTAGTATGGAACTCGAGGAAACTTCCCTGAATTTCCTAAGGCACTTCCTACAGCACAATGGGTTTCCTTTCCAAGCACTGACCCAGCTTCACTTGTTAGTTCTGACTGAGGCCTTGGACAAAGTCCTTTCCCTTCCCCAGTGTGAGGGAGGTGTGGGATGGAATTCCAGGGCCAAATTGGATTTCTAAGCATTTTATCCACCTTCCCCTCCCCCCCAGCTTATTTTAAAGCCAGCTCTCAGAGTAAGGGGTGAAGCAGGAGAAAATGATGTGAGGAATGTGACAAATGTGGGCCAGCAAGGGTTGGATCAGGTGTGTGGGGTGAGGTACTGCAGGAGGACATGAGACACGGGAGAAGGAAGGAGCGAAGTCCCCAGTCAGGAACTTATCACAGCAAAGGCATCTGATGGTGCAATCTCTGCAGTGGGTGGGACAGGAAGGAATCCCAGAATTCAGCATGAAACCATTGCAGGTGCACGTGGTGTTGGAAATGGCTCCACTCGTGTGTCCCCACGGGAGGGATGTGAAAGCTCAGCCCATGCAGGGCAATATCAGTGCCTGGAACAGCTCATGGGAGGGGGAGTCCTGCAGGTCTGGGGCTTTGTCACTCTTCAAACACCTCCATCCTCCACAGGCAGCTGCAGGGGTGACTCCAGAGTCAGGGATGTGTTCAGCAGGGTGTTAAGGCTTTTTCCCTTCTAAAATGAGGAAGGAAAAGCTTCCTAAGCAGTTGAGAAGCTTTCAGGGAAAATGGAGATGCTAAACCAGAATAGTGGAGCTGCTGGTATAAATTTAGAGGTGACATGTAGGATTTCCAGAGTGTGCCTGGAAAGCTGAACGTGCTCACTGAGTAGATTTGCCATATGTGTGTCTGGAGTAGGGGAGGGAATATTCTCCTTGAAAAGGCAAAAAAGGGAGAATGATGAAGTTTTTTAAAGAAAACGTTTAGGCCAAATATTAGCTTTTCTGTTCAGCTGCTTGGAATTAACATAAGAATTTGCTGGAAATACTTACATGACTTCAGGGAATTTCTGGAAACTTTGTGAATCAGAAGTTGCTGCAATATCTCTTTCTTTTCTGATGTTTTCTAAGCCAAGGTAGTAGAAACTCTAATCAAGTTCTTGCAAAAAAAGATGATCCTGTTTTCACAATTTTGTAAACGAAGTTGTCCCCCAGCAGTCTTGCAAAGCATATTCTGTCCATTGCACATATAACCTGATGATTTCATTATCTTTTTAGAACAAAACTCAGTCTCACAGTAGGGGAGAATACAATGTTTACAGTACCTTTCAAAGCCATGAACCAGAGTTTGACTACTTGAAAAGTTTAGAAATCGAAGAGAAGATCAACAAAATTAGGTGGTTACCCCAGAAAAATGCTGCTCAGTTTTTATTGTCTACAAATGGTAAGTTGATTTTTCATGGTAACCTGTTACTGTGTGGGTTTGCTGTTAGGATTTGGTCTGACCCTCTACACTTCCTAAAGTGGGTTTAAATGGGGGTTTCTGGGGATGTGGCTGCTCTGGTTCCTGAGCTCAGGTGTCCCATGGGCGGGTGGATTTGGGATTTGGGTGTTTTCACCCAGCATTGTTCAGAACCTCCACCTGTGTGTAAGTCCCTGTGTCAGAGCTCACACTGCTCATAACAACCCCTATCCTAACTGAAACTGCCTCTGACTCCTTTTATAAAAGGAACAAACCGTGGAGGAGGTTTTTTATTGCTTTTCTCTGGTCTTGTTTCTCCCAAGCAGCATTTCTGTCGGTTTTGGTGTCTGTGGGAGGTCCTGGCTCCTTCAAAAGCATCAGCACAGACAACTGGTGCCTCTGCCACAGCTCCCATTTAAACTGTGCCTGTTTCCTTTCAGATAAAACAATAAAGTTATGGAAAATCAGTGAAAGGGACAAAAGACCAGAGGGTTATAACTTAAAGGAGGAAGATGGCCGGTATAGGGATCCTACTACAGTCACAACACTACGGGTGAGTGGCTGTCCCAGCAGGTCACTGACCTCACCCGCTCAGCAGAAACACTCATTTCTGAGGGATTCTGCAGATATTCCAACCAGCTGGGCCTGGGGAGGGCCTGGGATTTGAGCTGGTGTTTGCAGCACTTCGACGTCTCAGCCCTGCCTTGCTCTGTGTTGCAGGTGCCAGTGTTCAGGCCCATGGACCTCATGGTTGAAGCCAGTCCACGCAGGATATTTGCCAATGCTCACACGTATCACATCAATTCCATCTCCATTAATAGTGATTATGAAACGTATTTGTCTGCAGATGACCTGCGGATCAACCTGTGGCACCTAGAAATTACAGACAGAAGTTTTAGTATCTTTTTTCCATTGTTGTGTGTGATGGCAACAAGAAAACTGTTGGATTTTATTTCCTTTCTTGAGAGATGTTTTCTATAGTGTGTTTGTCTATGTCCTGGTTATTTCTCCCCAGGAATTAAATTATAAGGGCATGAGGAAATCATGGAAAAACAAAATAAAGTTCCATATGAGAAGTGTGGGTGCTCATCTTTAGTGCAGAACTGATTACTGTTGAAGTGGGGGAATTTGAAGCAGTTTTTTGCTGTTGTAAGAATTAACTTCCAAGGCATACAGAATGTGATGTTGCCATCTTGCTTTCTAGACAAATTGATTTGAACTTGTACCCACTTTGTGGTGGGTCCCACAGGCCTGGGAAGGCTTTGCTGAATGAGTTAAAAATGTGAAATACGTTGTGAGAAATGTTTCCCCAAACCCCTTGTGAAAGCTGGGGCAGATTCCTTAACTCTGTGCTGCAGATATTGTAGATATCAAGCCTGCCAACATGGAGGAGCTGACAGAGGTGATCACAGCTGCAGAATTCCACCCCAACAGCTGCAGCACCTTCGTGTACAGCAGCAGTAAAGGAACCATTCGCCTGTGTGACATGAGGGAGTCAGCTCTGTGTGACAGACACTCCAAGTGTGAGTCCTGGGCTGGGCCTCTTCAGTCAAGGGATTAAACACTGCAGGGTGTGGATCTGGGGGGGATTTCTGTATAGGTCTCTATAGATCTGAGGCCATAAATCTAAATAAATCTGAAATTTGGATCTGAATTTTGCTACACAACCAGCTTCTGCTGGGCAGTGTGTTTAATCACTGGGAGTGGCTTCAGAGAGTCAAAGGGTGTTTGGTCTGTAAATGATGCTGGAAATCTTACACAAATAAATGAAGATTTCACGTGCCAGCAAGTAATTCACTCAATCACAGCCTGACCTTATGGACAAAATGTTAATTAATTTGGGTGTATTTTGCACCGAAGAGACACCAACTTACTCTTGGTATGCTGCTCTCATTTTTACAGTGTTTGAAGAACCAGAAGATCCCAGCAACAGATCATTTTTCTCTGAAATCATCTCCTCCATATCTGATGTCAAATTTAGCCATAGTGGTCGATACATGATGACCAGAGATTATCTGTCAGTGAAGATCTGGGATTTAAATATGGAAAACAGACCTGTGGAAACATACCAGGTATGGGGGGAAGATTGTGTGGGCTGGAAATGAAATCCCTGAAAGAGCCTGAGTCTCACTGATGGTCTCGATGTGGCAGTTACATGTTTGTGTGCAAATCCCTGAGATTTGGGGGTCCCACACCCCTGCTGAGGGATCTTGGTACCTGCAGAGTGATTGCAGGACCCAAACCCATGTTTGGGGCTGAAAATCGTCCCCCTTAACCCAGTGGGAACGTGGGAGGGTCATGGGAGCCATGGCAAGTCTTCATGGGACGTGAAAATGTTTTCAGCCAGCACTGAAAACCTCTGTGCCGTTTTTGTGAGCCATCTCAGGTACTTCCTGGCTTTTGGAACAGACCCTGGGAACGTTATTTCACTGCTGTGTGAGTCCAGTGCTCGCTGAGTTTGTGTGACCTCTCTTTTCCAGGTGCATGAATACCTCAGAAGTAAACTCTGCTCACTGTATGAGAACGATTGCATCTTTGACAAATTCGAGTGCTGTTGGAACGGATTGGACAGGCAAGTGGAATTCTCTGAATTACAGTGGATCCCTGTCAGTATTGTCAGACGTGGTGCTGGTTTTATTATTTAATTTGGTATCTGCTCAAATATTGTTTGAGGCAAAGGAAGGATGGAGAAACTGAGTGAATTTGTCCTCCTGAGAAGTTGATACCAAATCAGGAGCTGTAAAGGATTATCCCAAACTTGATGATGCTGCTCAGTACCTCAATTCATGCAGCTTGTGTGTCACTAAAACCACATGGCCAAAACTGCATTTGGCTTTTGTTGGACCTCAAATCGAGTGATGACACTTGAGGAGCTTAGATAACACTGTGTACTTTAAAGAGCCTAAGAAGTTTAGAAAAGCCATTTCATAAAACATCCCAGAGCCTGTTTGCCTTCAGCTGGAGCAGGTGTGGGCGAGGCTCCCTCCTCTCCATCCAGGTGTGATCTGAGGCATTCCCAACCGATCCCCTTTCTCCCTCCCTGCAGCATTGTCATGACAGGATCGTACAACAACTTCTTCAGGATGTTCGACAGGAACACGAAGCGCGACATCACCCTGGAGGCGTCCCGGGAGAACAACAAGCCCCGCACGGTGCTGAAGCCGCGCAAGGTCTGTGCCAGCGGCAAGAGGAAGAAGGACGAGATCAGTGTCGACAGCTTAGACTTCAACAAGAAGATCCTGCACACAGCCTGGCACCCCAAGGAGAACATCATCGCAGTAGCCACCACAAACAACTTGTATATATTTCAAGACAAGATGAATTAGGGTTGGCATTCCTAACTGAAGAGTCACTTCCTGCATAGTTGAAATACATAGTTGAATCTAGCATTTGTACCTGTAACGAAAGCAAGTGAGGTCCATTATGGCACCCCTTTCCAGTGTTTAAAAATGTGCCATATGACAACACACTTTTATAGCTCCATGGAGAAGGCTCTGTGGCTCTGTTGTCTCCATGCCTGCTAGCCATTTAGGTGAGGATAGGGCACTTTTTAATTTAAATGACTACTTGCACCATCTTGCCTAATGGACTAGACTGGACTGTATCAACATCGGTTTACTCCACTTTTTATGCCTTCCATTGTGGTGACATCAGACACAGGGGAAGCCTTCAGTCATGCTATGGGATTTAATTGTGTAACCTCATTACTGTATCATTCGTGGCCCCCTTTTTTTATTAAATACAGCTCATTCTTGCTGTGGCTTGTAGCATTCCTCCTCCTTCTGGCCTCCTGGACTCCCCCTTCCCCTTCGTCCCCCTCCACCTCGCCTTGGTGGTGGTGTATAGAAAAAAACCCATGGAAATAAAGCACATAAAATGGGTCCGTTTGGGGTCAGTGGTAAAGGGGGTCTGTGTTGCAACAAATGTTTTAATAAACAGTTGACTGTAATCACTCCTTGCCATGTCTGGCACCAAAAAAAAAAAAAAAAACAGAAAAGGAAAAAAACAAACTACTGAATAAAAGTGACAAAGAATGGAGAATCTGTTTTCTTTTTTTTTTTTTTAATCTACCTCTTTATACAAATACTACTCTGTGTTTTACCTTAGATGCATGAAAATAAAATGATGTTTTTTGTAATGATTTTAACCAGTATTAATTATTTTTCCTGGGAATGAAGAGAGGGAGGGGTTTCACAGGTACCTGCCTTCACTTCAGAGTGACCAGAACACCAGCCAGTGTGTGACCACTTCCACCCCAGCACCACCAGCTGCTGTCAGGTGTTCCTGTCCCAGTGCCCTCGAAGGCTCCTTCTTTTGAACTGTTGCTTAAATTAAGACAGGAATAGAATCTTCAGGTTTTAAAATCCACTTTATGGGACTGATGTCTTAATGTTTAGTTTCGGCCTGGTTTCTTTGATGCCTTGTTTTAGGACAAAATACCTGTAATGCCTTGTTTGGAGCACTGAGTCCCCCGTGACTTTAAGGAGTTGTCTGAGCTCACGTGTGGCCGTGGGCTGTCCTGTGGTCTGTAGGCAATCACTGCATTCTGCTGCTCTCTCTGCTGTGTTTTATTGCTAGAACTGAGTGCAAATGTAGCTGTAATGTAAGTGTGTGTTCTGGCTTTTGGCTTTGCAAAGTTCCTGCACTTGCAGAAGTGTCCCTGGGTGCAGCAGTGGGAACTCCTGGAGTGCAGGAGCCGCATGAATTCAGTGTTCATTTAACGTGAGAGTGAAACTCTTCAGCACATGAGGCTTATCCAAAGATGAACTACATACTGATGCTTTATCAGGCTCATGAGTTTTTACCTCCAGGCATTTTTGCTAATTGTGCTTTTAGGTTTTACTCTTCCCTTCATGGAAATGTTCAGTGCAGTTTCAGGTTTGGCTGGGAGAATTTTCACTTTCCGTTACCTGTGTTTAATTATTTCTGTGGCTTAGTTGGAGGTAGTTATTAAAATGCCTTGATGATTTGATCAACTGAGATACTGTATGTGCTGTAAAATTCTGGCTGGGTTATAGAGGTTGTTAACAACACTATTGCAATCACTCTTCAGTTTCTTTACATCCTTGTGCAGTGGTTTGAAAATGTAAAAATTCTAATATTTATTAATCTGGTTCTCTTAAATACAGTATGTCTTGTACCATGCATGCCTGACCATGAGCCTTTGTAAGGATTTTACCTTTTTTTTTTTCACCTGTTAGCCTTGTAAAAAGAAAAATGAACTGCCCTGGGGACAGCAGCTCTTTTCCAGTGGGTGGATGAACTCGTGGGTCCAACTGCCTGTGACTCATTTTACTCCAGTGACCAGACTTGCCAATAGTTACAGAAACAACTCCTTGAGTAACAGGAATGATGTGTGCAGGTGTTTACAGGCTCAGGGCCAAGGCTGATTTATCTGACTGAGGGTGAAGGGGTGATGAGACGCTTTTGCATCAGAGCTGGTTTGTGATGGGTTTAACGATCCAGGTTTGGGAAGAGGAGGGTCATGGCACTGAGGCAGCTCCTGTGCTGTGCGTGTCCCAGAGGATGCCCTGGGATAATTCTCCCACAGGTCCAAAGGATGTGGGGATGAGAAGCCAGCCCAGACTGAGGTCAGTGTCACCTGGAGCAATACTCCAGCTCAGCTGCCTCTGGGATCTCAGCTGGGCCTGTTGGGATGAAGTTTGGCCTGGGAAGGGTTTGGGGTGATCCTTGGCATGGCACCGTCTGAGGTTTTATTTACCCTCACCCAACCCAGCTCCTGCCTGTGGTGTCACAATCCCCAGCTAGAGAATTCTTTAAGCACACTGTCCACTGATACATGCTGTAAATTGTATATTTTATTAATAAAAGTATGCAGAGAATACCTTTTGTCAGGATGCTTTTTCTCCTCTTTGCTGTCCCTCGCCTTTTCTCCATACAGGTATTTTTGAAGTGACTCCCTCCTTCCCTGTGCCCCTTGTTCTTGTCCCACACAGAAAGGTCCATGTGTCACTTTCCTGCCTGGAAAACTCTGGATGTGCAGCAAGCACCTGCTTTCATACTACTCTGTCGAGGCAGGACCGGACCTTTTATTATTTAAATTCATCCTCTTTTATTATCAGCCTAATTGGAAAAAGCTGGGGTGGTGCTGAACTGAAAGCAGAGCCCTGTGCTTTCCCCCTTGGAGAAGAGGGGCTGCTGGATGATGAAATACTGATATTTTTCTAGGATTTTTTATTGTCATCTTGTTCTTGGGCACAACATAACGGGGAAGTCATTTCCTGTGTGCAGCTCCTCAGCTCTCCCCGCGGGCTGTGGAGGTGTAAAACCTCCCAACACACATTAAACACTCCTTTTATTGAATAAAAAGTGCCTCCTTTTGCCCTTTCCCATGGAGTTGGCTGTTGAAAAGGGAAGGGTCGGTATTGGATGGAGGCGGCGGAGAGGCTGCTGTGTAATGGCTGTGGGTGTCGGGCTGTCCGTCTGTGTTTGCTCTTAGCAAACATCTTATTTAACCTGGCAGGGGAAGGTTCGGGCTGGTAAAAACGAGCAGTGGCTGGAACAAAACCAGTGTTTGATTCTGCTGGGGTGCGGCTGAGAGAATAAAAACTGTGAGTTCCATCGATGAGTTTTACCCGTGGGTTTTAAGGATGACAACCTTTCCAAGCAGGGAAACAGGAGTCGGATTGGTTTTTTTCTGATGGTTTTGTGTGCGGGGGATCTCCACCAGGAGGCAAAACGTTACCAGAAAGAGGTGGAGGTGTGGTCACTGTCCCTCGAGGTCACCGCGGGAATTAACAGCGGTTGTTTCCCAGTAAAAAACACGGGAAAAGCATTTTCAGGGAGCGTTACCAGAGCAGAAGGGGAAAGAGCTCTTGTGCTGGTGGGACATTTCGTTACGGCTCTTCAGTACAAAAAGCCTTTCCCAGGAATTTATGGCCATTGTTCCTCTTCTATTAACATGTGGTTTTCTGTCCCTCCAACCCTGCTATTGTCGCAGCATTTTCCATCCAAGGATTCAAATTACTTTACAAACATTAATTACATCATTTAAATGCCTCAAGGAACCTGTGGTTCAGGGCTGAAAGTCAGGCCTTGTGAATGCTATTTCTGGCCCTGCATTGACTCAGTCTATAATCTTGATTAATTTATTTCTGACTCAGAAATTTTAATAGTCCCACTTGCCTGATAAATATTCATGCCACAAGTGTTGTGGCAAACGCTTCCCGAGTGAGGGAGGTGACAAACGCTCGGGTCAGCCTGTGATTTCGGGGTTGCAAAGTGGGACTGGGCGACCTGGGAAGGTTTTCTATTCAAAATCATAAGTACCTCATTGTTCTCAATCCTGTCTCAGAAGTATCTGTGGTCCTTCCACCTGTAAATACTTGTGCCTATGGGCTTGTCCGCTGTAATACTTACAAAGACCCACCAAAAAGACTCCAAATGAACCTTGAAGTTGAAGTGCTGTCAAACAGAATTGAGGTTAATGATTTCTCAAGCTGTGAAAGCAAAGTAAATATTTTTTTTTAAAAAAAGGTTACTGTTTATTAGAGAATGGTGTGAAAAAGGTGAAAAATAGAATCAGAAGAATCAGCTCAGTGCTAAACACATAATGGGCGCACATTAATCTTAAAAAACCTTTAGAGTATCCCAATTGTATTTCGAGGAGCTTCTTCACCCTTGCGTGAGGTGAGAGCCCTCAGAGGTGGCACCGGGCCCGTGTGAGGGGGTGACTGTGGCGGGCACTGAGGGGACACCTCACACCCAGGGCTCGGCTCCTCCAGGGCAGGGTCACCTTGGGTACCGGGGAAATTCCTGCATGGAAAAGGCTGTTGAACACTGGCACCATCAGACGCGGGGTGACAGCCCACGCCCGATGGCCCCGGAGCTCTTTTCCGACCCCAACAATCCCGTATTTCTGTCTTTTCGTCCCTCACCCCCCCAGGCCCTGCGCACGCGCGGGACGTGCTGGGCCCCGGGTGGCGCCATGGAGGCGGGGGCGGGAGCNCGAAGCGTTCCCGGGCCCTGGGGCGGCAGGACCCGCGGGGTGCGCGGCCCGGGCAGCCGAGGGGCCGCGGGGCTCTGTCAGGATGGTTACGGAGCGCTCTGTCCCCTCTCAGGGCGCTGAGGGGGATCGAGGCCCCCGAGGAAGGCGCCGAGCGGAGTTTATCCGAGCGGCGAAGATGGGGATCCAGCGGGGCAGGGGGAGGAGCGTGGCTGTGGGAATGAGTTTATTCGTGGCTGAGTCAGGAGCACTGACGTGAGCTATTTCCCTCTATATCCGGCGTGTCTGTCAGCTGCTCTGCTGCATCCTTTTGTTCCTGGGGTAGCACAGCGTGTAGGCTCTGGGGCTCCCTTGGCAGATGCTTTCCCTTCGTTTTTAGCAGCTCCTTCCATCTAATATTGAGAATACTGCACTCGAGGAGGTGAATAAATTGCATTAATGATTAACTGTTGCCCCCGTGGTTTGCAGTGAAGTTAAACTGACCACGGGATATATTGGTTGGTTGATTTCTCGTAACTCAGTGGGAATTATGTGACGGGAGAATAAGCTGTGCCCGTTCCATGGCGCTGCTATTGTGTTGTGGTAACACCACGTCTTGTGATAACCGTGGCACCTCAGACAACGCTGCCTGAGTCAGACGGGGGGTTTGGCAAATTGTTCGGGCCTGTTGCACTTAAATAACAATTACCCTGTCAAAGTTGCAACACGGCCAGCGCTTAACTGAGTGCTTCCTTTAGGAATGGCAATATTTGATGCTTCTGTGGTTTAATATTATTAGTGTGATGACTGTGGGACACGTTAATGTGCTGTGGGATAGCAGCTCTGCCCGTGGAAGTCCTGGTGCTGGTAGAGGGTTGGATGTGCCCCAGCTTGGCGGCTGCTGGAGGGTTTGAGCACAAGGGATGAGAGGAAATGTTGGGCACTTTGTGCTCCCCGAACAAAACAAATGCCCCCCATCAGCCCCGCACGGGCTTAGAGCTGCTTTCAGACGTTCAGCCCCTGCACAAAGCCCTGGTGGCCGAGGTGCACTTTGTGCCATTATCTTTCAGCTTTTCACTGACCCTTTTCAGGCTAATGAGCTCAGACACCTATTCATTTTGTGCTCTGTCGTTTTTGCGTGATTAGGGCCTTTTATTCAAAGAACCCTTAGCACTTGGAGGGCAGCTGGGAATAACGCTGGTAACCTGGGCTTTGTTGGGTTCACAGAGGGGGAAACAAACCCTGCTTGCTCTGGGGATTCTAGATGCTTCCTATATTTTAGTTATTATAAAGCTCTGTTACATATTGCCAAAAAGAAATCCCACCTTAGGCAAAAGCCCATCTAGCTCTGTCGTGGAAAATCTGCTTAATAATTACCATTATGGGAATCTGCTTGGCTTTCTTTTCCTTTCCCTCAAATACATCCGTGTCCATCCTTTCAAAGGAACAGGGGTTCAGCGTTGGGAGCTGGTGGGGCTCTGGCTCCCCAGCAGGGAGTCGGGAACATGCTGGAGCTTGGTGTGAGATTGTGCTTCCTGGAGTGTGTTTTGAGTCACTCCCGGTGAGGTCAGTGGGAACGTGCTGCTGCTCATGTCAGCTCCTGCTCTGCTCCCGGGGACTCCGCTCACCGGCACTTGTCACTTGCTCCTTAGTGAATTTTATGGATGTCTCATGGATAAAACTACAAAGTAGAGGATAAAACCAGTAAATCTGAGCTCATGCTGCCTATAGGAAGGAGGGGCTGGTTCAGGGCCTTTGGAAGTAGAGGGAAGGAGAATATAAAGCTGCACATGGGGGAGTTTTGTAGGAGGGGGCATGGGGATGAGAATTTTGTGTCAGGAATGTAGAACAGGAAAGTGGGGTGACATAGTTGAGTGATAATTAAAGCTCCAAACTGCAGAGAGAAACTTGGCTGATTAAAATATTAATAATTGAGGGGAGAGGGGAGATTTTCTTGACCAGCTCCTGAGGGTTGTAGCAACAAAAGAGCTTTTAGGGGTGTTTTTGTTGGGGAAAGAGGAACATGTCCCTGTTGTCCCTAGTACATGTCTCTGGGCTCTATGTCAGTGTGTGTTATCTGAGTGCAGCATGTCCGTGTTCTCCTCTGTGTGCAGTTGATAAAGTGAAGATGGTTTAGTCCTGGGGCTGCTAATGACGTGGGGCCGCTAATGAGGGCATGTCTGGGTGCCCCACAGGTTCCTGGGTGGAGCTGCAGATGAACGGGAATGGCAACGGCAACGACAACGGCAACGGGAAAAACGGGGGCCTGGAGCATGTCCCCTCCTCCTCCTCCATCCACAATGGGGACATGGAGAAGATCCTCCTGGATGCCCAGCACGAGTCAGGACAGAGCAGCTCCAGAGGTAGTTCCCACTGTGACAGGTAAAGGAGTGTTTGCTGCCCTTTTTTGTCCTGGTGAAGGTTGATGTGTTCCCGTGTTTGCAGTTCATAGTTGCTGCTTTGAGATAATGTGGAATGTTCCCACTTGTAATGCTACAAAAATATGTGTAATTCACAATATTCACAGTGGGCAGTGTTCCCTAAAGGCAAAAAGGGATTTACAGCTTTTCTGTGTATGTTGAAGCTCTTGGGCTGTGCTTTTGTTTTTCTTCACTGGAGTGCTGGTCTGCTGCCAGAGGTAAGATTGTAAATGGGGATCTGAAGGGTGGTGTAGTGTGTAACTCAGTAGTGTACAGGAGTGGACATGAGTCATCTGAGATTTATCTGCACTGACGATTCTTGAGTTGACAAAGTGACATAACACAATCCATTTTTCTTCAGCCCTTCACCTCAAGATGATGGACAGATAACTTTTGATGTGGAAATGCACACAAGTAAAGACAGTAGTTCCCAGGTATTTTCTTCATTAACTTTTGAAATGCATTCACTTTCAAATATGTGTTTGTAAATGGTGGGTGTTTGATAGAGACTTGAGGCGTAGAGCAAGGTCTGTGTGGTGTCCACAGGCTTTAATTGACATTTGATGAATAGCTTTGGAGAGAGGGGAGAGAACAGGGCTCCATCTCTACAGCTGAGAAATGTTTTCCTGTGAGTGCTGTCACTGTGTGACACGGGGTGTCAGACCTGGGATTAAAGGCTGATACTTGTGCCCAAGGTTTGAGGGTGTTCAGTGATGGCTGTGCAGCCACTCACACGACAGTGAGTAATCTCCAGAGCACAAACTGAGAGGAGACTAGTGCTGAACTCTTAGTTTGATCATGTCATAGAATTTGCTGTCTTCAGCAGTATAAATAAAAAGCATTCCTGGAAGAATGAAACCTTGCATTTAATTCTGTCAAAGACCTGGGACTGGTGCAGTTCTGCCCTGAGAGCCAGAACGAGAGGAGGAAGGTGTTGGTGACTCTGCCAATCACTTGTGACTCTCCTATTTGGTTACCCCTGGGTTTGCTGTGCTTCCCACTTCGTGTTGTAAGTGGTTTATCTCATTTTAATAAGAGTCACTCAGGAAATCGTTTTAATACTAAGGAGGAGTTTGTATCAAAGTCAGTAGCATTCTCTAGTCTAATATAAATTTTAAATTGCTAATAACACTGTTAAGTCAAAATACTGATTTTTGAAACCTTTTTGTTTGACTTTCTGTGCTTTAGTCACGTTCTGTGAACTTCAATTGGAATGCTATGAACTTAATGCTTTTTCCATTTGTAAATATTGTTGCATAGTTCTGGTTTATTACATTTTGCATTAAAAGAATCCTCTTTGTTAAAAAAACAACCAGCTTGAAATGATGTGGAAATCCTGGATATAGTAATAAAATGTTGTGGTTCACTGGCTTCTGGTAGCAAAGTAAAATCTCTTTTCACTAGTGAGCAGGCCAGGAACTCTTGGTGGTTTATCAGGTGCCACCATTTGGTGCTTATCATTTTCCTGCTGTTGTCACTCTTGAGTTCAACACCCTGGGGAGGAGCCAGTGGAGTGTGACAAGGTTTGTCCTGTGTGTGTTTTCAGTCGGAAGAAGAAGCAGTAGAAGGAGAGAAAGAATTGGAAGTTTTGAAGAAAAGTGCAGGCTGGGTGTCAGACTGGTCAAGTAGGCCTGAAAACATTCCTCCCAAGTGAGTTAAACTGGGTTTTTAATGAATATTAATGTGTTTTAATGAATATATGAAGAAGAGTCAGAATTGCATGGAATGACTGTGGCTTTCCAATAAGATCATCTCGGGAAAAGGTGGATTTCTCTTTGAGGAGGCTACAAAAAGTCAAAACAATGGAGTATGAAAATCTTAGTAGCAACAGAATTACTTGAAAGTGATATAAATCCAAAGCAAGCTGATTACAAAATTGTAATTATTGGGAGAGCTGGGTACTTGGAGCTGGGATTCATGGGATTTAGTCTTGGCTTATTGAATGGAATAATGCTGAGCAAGTCTCCTAAATTCTCTGTACCTTTTTTTCTTTCTATGTAAAATATGTAATGTTCATCCACGGAAGGGGAAACCTTGAGATCCTTGAGTGCAAAGCATTTTTGTTAAAATAGAGGATGCTGTCTAAATCTGGCAGACTTCTGTATCTCTGTTTGGAGCAAAAATGAGGCTCTTGCTAACAAATCACATCCTGAAATTCCCTCTCTCGGACCTACCTCTCTCTGCAGCTCCTGCTCCCTTTGTGTCTATACTGTCTGTGTAAGTGGTCTCTCCACAATCCCTCCTATAATTCTCTCTGATTCCTTACTCTGTGTAAGGGATCTTGTGCTTTGATCTCTAGCTCTTTGTACTTAAAAAAAATAAAAAGTAATCCTACAGAGATCTGTGCAAAAAACGAAGAAGGAAAGAGAAAACCAACCAAAAAATCGTGTTGAATTTTCTCCCCTTCCCCTCTTCTTCCAGGGAGTTCCATTTCAGACATCCCAAACGTTCAGTGTCTCTAAGTATGAGGAAAAGTGGAGCAATGAAAAAAGGTGGCATTTTCTCTGCAGAGTTTCTGAAGGTTTTCATTCCATCTCTGTTCATATCTCATGTTTTGGCTCTGGGATTAGGGTAAGTATTATTCACCTAATTCTCACTTCAACTTCTGCACGTGCTTTGCTTGGCTGTTGGATCCTGGTGGACAGAGCTATTTCTAGAATAATTATTGTTGTACCTTGCTTCTGGCAGACTTGGTGCGCTTTTTGAAAAGCAGGAAAACTTTGCAGCAATTAAAACTTCGCAGCCATTAATATGTCTTATTTCTAGACTAGATTAGCTTGTTATATTGAAATTGCAGAGATGAATTTGCAGGTAACCTTTGCATTTGTGACGTGGCATTTGATTATCAGTGTCTTCCACTTAAGTGCTTCACATTGTAGTGGAGGGAAATAAGAACAAAACAAGTGAAACATCACTTTTTTGCCTAAATCCTTGTGTTCTGTTTATCCATCTTATATTCTGGGATGAGGCAAAGATGTGCACTTACGTACATACTTATTTAGCTTTGTTTCTAAGGGTGCAGTTCAGATATGACTGTTGGAAAACAGGCAATGTTCCTGTTTCATACCACCTGCCTTTCCTTTTTCTTGCAGCATCTACATTGGGAAACGCCTGACCACCCCTTCAGCCAGCACCTATTGAACCCTGGAGTGCAAAACCTGGAGCCCCCTGCCCTGTGAAGGTGTTACTGTCTCATGTAGTACATTTGACTTGAGACCATTTTAAGCATGACCCTGACTTCACCTTTCCCCTCCATATCCAGGTTTTCTGCTAACTCTGGAATTCAGTATTGTGTTGGAACTCTGTTGGGGTATTTGGCTCTCTCCACATTCTTTCCCTGTCTCCCATTCCCTGCCTCTTGGCCTGCAGGACACAGCAGAGTTGGAGTTTACAACTGTCTCTTTGTTGCAAGGGCTTCTCTCAATGCAAAATGCCACCAGCAAGTTGAATTTATCAGTGATGCTGTTGCCTCCTTAGTGCAACCCGACTCCTGTGCATGGTATAAATGTTGGCTCTGTGGGCGCGATAGAACAGTCTCTGTGGAAGAGAATTGCTGATTGGAGTGGAAAGGATTTTTCTGTTGAAAAACAAGCTGGTTGTGGAATAAACTTAAGGAATCACTGGCAATAAAAACCCAGTTTAAATCAGCTTTCTGGGGCAATTTACTTGGCCCCTTGTATTGGCTCACAAACACCATTTGATTTGCAGGAGGCAAAGACTGCATTAATTTTAAAGTAGAACTAAATCCATCAGCACATTTTAATATTAGGTAATTGTTGTAATCTTGTCTTTTCTATGAAGTCAGCTCCTTATTCCTTGTAGGAAAACCTGTCTGATACCTAGGAAATATTAGAAAAAATTGCATTGTTTGCATGTGAAGAAGCTTTTTCTTTTCCTTACCTGTTTTCTGAAGGGAAAATTTTAAATGTGAAATTTTCCTTTTAAAAAGAAAAAAAGTAGTTTTAAATTAAGGAAAAACCCAACATCCGTAGGTGTAGTTAAGCTCTGTGTAAAAGGAAATTACTCTGTTTGTTGTGGAACCATTTACAGCTACAATGAAACGGCAGTTTCAGCAGGAAAAGCCTTGGATTTCTCATTACTGATTCATCATTAAGGGGGACAATCTTGCAGGTGCATAAAGGTTCAGAAGTTGTAAAGCTCTGAAATGTCTTCTGCGAATGATTTTTCAATATTCCTCTCTCTCGTTGTTTACTGTACAATCTCCTTTTGGGGATACTCGGAACCTGAAAGTCACTCGTGATGTCTCATGTTAGGTAGACTCTCACTAATGTTATTTTATCTTAGGGAACATTAAGCCTTGTCCTCCTTCAGTGACACTTCTTTTCAAAATGTGAAGCTTTAGTACCAAATTGTTACAAAGCGTTGGGACACTGATGTCCTTAAATAGATTTTATTGGGTTTCAGAACATGTAGCATGACTCTGAAGGATAGAATACTCTCTTTTATATATATATATATGAATATATAAAAAAATTATATAGACTCTAATACTAAGTATTTAGGGAACCAATGCTAATCTTGAGACTAGCAAAAATCTTAATTAAATAAAACACTTTAGCAGGCTGACTTGTAGAAAATGACATGGTAATTAGTCAGCCAGTTTGGAGAGAACAGCTCCCTCTAATTGTTTGCTTGCATCAAACTTTATAAAGCTGATTATTTGATAGATCTGTGATTTCTTGAACCAGTTGATGCATAGAAGCTAAAGCCCAGCTGAGATTTGGTTTAAAAAACCTTAGTTAGCTCCCAGGAAGTGCAAAGTTAAGTGTGGACCCACCGCTGAGCTGTATTTATTTTTGTTCTCTGCTCCTGCAGCTGTCAGACAATGCTCCCAGGGCAGCCTGACAACAAATTCTCCTGAACAGTAATCTGCTTTTTCCCTTTCACTGGTGAAAACTTAGTGGCACTTGAGCTGCCTCCAAGTGTGGATTTGTTCCCGGCTGGAGTTTGGGTTTCACCCAGAGCTGGGGGAGGGAAGGGGGAAGTGCTGGGGGTGTTCAGAGAGCACCAAAAACTTCATTTTACAGCCCTAAAGCCCACGGGACTCGAGAAAGGCTGAAACACTTCCAGTTCTAACACAGCACCTTGTTTTGTATGGAAATTGGAGTAGTGGAAAAATAGATTTTTACTAAGTAACAAGTACTTAAAAAAACACCAACCAACAATGAATTACCCCTGTCTCAATTAAAAGGTAATTCTTCAGAATATCTGCTGAGTAACATTGCAAGCTTGTGGCTGGAGTGTCAACACCACTTACGATATTTGAAGTAAAATGGAGTAGGACTTGTGCAAAGTCAAGCTGAGGTGACTGTACCACTGGCTGTGCTACAATGCAGTATTTATTGATACCCGACATAAGCTTTGGAGGAAAGTCTGAGACTTCCAGTTTTACAGTGAACAGAAACAGATTGTTGTACAATTTGAAAAGGGGGTTTCAACTACTGAGAGTTGAAGTTTTGTTAAGATAAATGTTGTTTAAAAAGCTTTATACCTGTTTACAGTTTTGGAAAAAAAAATAAAAAGTAGGCTTCATTTTTCTTACATTCAGTGAAAACTGGCTTCGACTATTTGTAAATAGAATCAAGAAAAAAAAATGCATAAACTCGCACATGGAAAATGCAGCAGGCTGACCTAACTGCAGCAAAGGCATCTTTACTCACTGTTTTCAAAAGTGAAAAGCTGAAGATTGTTGGCAATTCAGATTTTTTAATTGACATTTGTTGAACTATTGGAATTAACTGAGCCAAAGTGATTATGCATTCTTCATAAATTAGTTAGCACTTTGTAACATTATATACAGTTTACATGTATAAGTTGTAGTTTATAAACATTTTGTGCCATTAAAGCTCTCACAAAACTGGGTGTCTGCAATCACTTCCTGCTGCGCCTCCCTTTTGCTCTTTCTGCTCTTTCCGTTTTTTACAGGACATTTGGGAAATGTTTTGTGGAATTGTTGTGTTCTGGGTTACATGGACGTTGAAGCTGAAGTTTGTAGACTGGAATAATTTTTGGAAGATTGCTTTGGTTTGTTTTGGTTTTATATCTGGGGTTTGTTTTAGTGATCTGGGATCATCAGCTTCATTTCCTGAAGTACTTAATAAAAATATTGCCCTGGTTGGCCTTGGTATCTGGGCCAAGTCCTCCTGCACCTTCGCCAGGAGAGCCCTGAAAACAAAACTATTCTGGTGGCATTTGAAATGTAAAGTGGAATTGATGAGATTTTGTATAACTGGGCATGTTGTACCCCCCGTGTTTGTCTTCTGTTTCCTGATTCTGTTAAATCTGCAGATTAAAGAACAAGGGACATAAACCCTCGAAGTCAGTTGGCTGCAGTGTCCTAACAAGGAGTTAAACCCATCAGTGACTTAGAAGAGGAAGCTCCTTCCTCCCCCTGAATCCGCTGAACAAAAATACGGATCTCCAGCAGCAGGAAGCTGGTGCAGGAATGTGCCCAAGGCCCAGATTTGTGCTGTGCGGGGTGGTTTTTCCTGGGCCCTGTCTGTGTGTGTGTGTGTTTGGGCACACACAGAGCAGAGGAGGAGTGGCTGTCCATAGAGGAGGGGGTCCTTTCCCGCATGGAACACTTTCCCATAGGCTCCCCTGCTGTAGGTGAGGGGAGCGGCTGCAGGAGACCCTCCCCAATTGGCTGGTGCTGCGGTGGTGCCATGTGTGATGTCACCCTGGCAGCCTCACACGACATCCTGCCGGGGGCTTTTATTGCCTGCCACAAACGCCTTCCAGCGAGAGGGAGAGATGCTGCAAGTCCTGTGTTCTGTGGCCCTGGGTGACAGTCCCTTATAAATCACCAGGGCAGTGGGAGCGAAGTTAACGAGGAATTCGGGGGTGGGATTAGATTCCACTGCTTCTGCACAGGAGCTGGGGGTTCTGAAGAGCTGCCAGAAATCCCGGGGCTGGTGGATGCAGGAGGAGGGGGAATGCAGTGGCACTGAAATTACCAGGAATAGATAATGAGATCACTGTGGAAAAGGAGGAAGGAAAGGCAGAGCAGAAGAGGTTTTTCTTCCGAGCACTTCTCTCAGTTCCTCTGACTCGGGTTTTGTGACACTGAATGCTACAAACATGGGAATGTCTTTCCTGCCCCAGAGCTCTTGTATGTTGTTCTTGCTGTGCACACCTAGTTGAGTGTCTAATTTGCATGTATAATTGACATTCCCTCTGCCGGCCAAGCCACACGGGCTGTCCAACATCACACTTTGCACCTTTCCCTTGGCAGCTGATTTTACTGTCTGCCCTTTGTGGTGAATGTGACCCTTTAAAATATATATATATATATGTGGTTTAATTTGAATTTTTTCTCCAAGTGCAAAGGATTTTATTTTTGAATGGGGCTAGAAATAGGAATTATGGATTTGTTTTCCAGGGTGAGCACTCAAAGCAGCAGCTGCCTTTATGCCACTGACTTAAAACTGGCTGTAGGAAAGTCCTTGTGACAGTCTTCATCTGTAAAATGGAAATATTAACCAGTCACAGAAGGGTGTTCATGACATCAGTTAAAAGCAAACGATTTCTCTGATACTTTTGTGTAATGATCTCAAACACCAAAGGTGTTTTTTCCAGCTTCTCAGCCAGTGTAGATGATTTCAGTCAGCCAGTTACATGCTGGATGTTGTGCTCCCTGACCTGTGCTGTTTTGGTTAGTTCTGGATTATGTGCTGTGTCTGGTTTAGTTCATAAGACCCAGGCAGCAGTTACTGAATTTATATTCCTATGGAAGAATATTCTTACGAGATTCAAATTTGGAGCCCCGTGATTTTTGATGGGTTGGTTTTGTGGGCCGTGTCTCAGGGAAATAATGATGTGCTGCTCTTTAATCTTAAATTACTGGCACTGTCAGTGTGCTGAGTCAGTGAGAGCAGTTCTAATCTCTGGTTTTGATAAAGTGCAATGTAAATAATTCATATGCAACAGAACGCTGTGTTTTTCCGTGGGATCAGGCAGTGGGAATCCTGCATGAACTGAGCTACAAGGGTCAGGAGCTGAAAATCTATTGCCTTGTTAGTGCAATTAATTGATAATGTGCATCCTTGCTGGAGAGGAACACAGTGGGTCTGTGTTCAGCTCTGGAGAAGAGGGGACCCTCCCTGAGGGTGGAATATCCTCAGGAAGGGGTGATTTTTGATGCTGAGGAGGGTGGTTGGAGGACTGTGGCTGGTGGGGTAAGTACTTAAGAATGATCATGAGCTGGGCCCTTTTGGATAATTGATTAATTACTCTCGTTTTACTAAGCAATGTATTAAGTCGGGTTCAGTGCACTAAAAACTCATTAACAGGGCAGTCAGGGACAAGCACAACGAGCACATGCAATTTGATTTTCACGAGGGTTGCAAAACGCTCTCACGTACACACAGAACCCCTTTTGAAGTCCCAAGTCTTGCCTTTGTGCAGCCTGGAAGGGCAGCACAGCTGAACTGCTCCTCCTGGGCCTGGGTGCCCTGGGCAGGGGCTGGTGGGACCCCGGCGTGGGGACTCAGTGGGACTTGTGCTGTGACAGCTCTGGTCAAAGCTGAAAGGTGCAAGAGAGAGAACTGAGACTGTTCAGCCTGGAGAAGAGGAGCTTCAAGGTGACCTGATTGTGGCCTTTCAGTCCTTGAAGGAGCTACAGGAAAGATGGAGAGACTTTGGGCAAGGAGTGACAGGACAAGGGGGAATGGCTTCCAACTGAGAAACTGTTTAGATGGGATATCAGGGATAAATTCCTGGCTGTGAGGGTGGGGAGGCCCCGGCACAGGCTGCCCAGAGAAGCTGTGGCTGCCCCATCCCTTTCTCCTTCCTGGCACTCCTGGGTGAGGAGCAGGTTGTTTCTGTCTGGAAGATCCAATTAAGCTTCAACACTGAAAGAGTTCGAGGTGGCCCTTGCAATTCAATATCAGTGGAACAGGAGGGCTGCCTGATATCTCATTTATTTCACATCTTTAAATGATTTTCACTTGATGTGATAATTGAAAATATCATAAGCGTAGATAGGAATGATTTTGTAAGAGTTACAGGGATTTGCGGAGCTGAGATTGTGGCTTTTACTTTCCAAAAATGGGATTAACCAAATCTAAACTCTACACAGAAGAATGCGGAGACCTTTCTCAGTATATATTGACATTTTAGTGGGCTCTGATTCAGTTCTCCCAGACAGCGCTGAAAAATTAAATCAGATGTTATTTTTAACTGTGTAAGAGTAGATACAGAAAATAACTGGAGGATAATTAAACAGTAAGTGTTATTTTCATTGGATTTGGCTTCGTTTTCTGCTTTGGATTTATCCACTGACGCATCAAAGTTTTCCTCAGTGTCTCTGTTTATCAGAAGCAGCCCCTGATGGATCTCTGTGTGTAAATGTTGGTGAGTGTTCAACACCCTTCATGGGGGTCCCTGTGCCAAACCCCTCCACGCCTTGCCTGGGACCCGTGTAACCTTCAAATTCAGTATTTGGTGTGGGTTTTAAATCCTCAGTAAAATGGGGGTGGTTTAATTTCTTCCTCCTTTGCCTTCTCTGGGCTGTGTAGATTTGGGCTTTGGGCACACACAGCTCCAGTTCTGTCTCATTGTCACTGACTGACAGCAGAATTGGTGCCAGCTCCGTTCCTTGGGACTCAGACGGAGCTTAGTTTGTCTAAAACCTGCTTTGTGGCCAAACTAATGCACTTCGTGTCATCTGCTGCTGATTTTGTTGTTCCTCGCTGAGATTTACACAAGATTTCACATTCGATGCACATCCGAGGGTATTTCCCTCCGGTTTCTTGTTTATTTATTTTAATCCTTTGAGTCCTGCTCTCTGGGAGTGGAAACCTCTCAGCAGCAGGACGAGCAGGACGAATCCAAGGCGAAGGCAGGTTCCAGCAGAGCTTGCAGAGGCCCAGGGTTGGTGATGGGTAACCAAGGCAACGAGGCCTCTTCAGAAATCAGTGTTTGCTGCAGCCCCCCAGTTTGTGCAGGGAACTGGTCAGGATCAGAAATCAGGCAAGAGGAGGCGAGATGGAGGAGGCAAACAAAGGCCTGGGCAGAGATCAGTGGTGCTGCCTCCCAGCTGACTGTGCGAAGGCAGGACCGCGTGGGGATGGATGGGCAACCCAGAGATGAAGGCAGAGATTGCAGGGACAACGTTCTTTGGTAAAAGTGGTCCCAGTCTGCCCTGTTTTCGCACTGTGGGTCTCTGGCAGACCTCAGGCTGCAACTGCTGTAATAGGAGGGGACAAATGCAGCCCAGAGCCTTCACTGAATGGGGAAATTCCTCTGGGTCTGATTTTAATCGCTCGATTTGACATGGGGATAAGTGGGAGGGAGACACAGAGAGTGTTTTAAGCCACTTTTGTGCTCCCATCATCTGTTAAAAGACCCGGGGGTTAACAGGTATTGTGGCTGCTTTAATTTACATTCATACTGGGATGTTCTTTGACGGATCATGTCTTTCTTTTCACTTAATATCCCTTCAATCTGTCCTGGACAATACGAAGTTGTGATTTTAGGCTTTTAGGAAAGGATTTGTGGTATAGGGAGAGGATCTGGTTTGGCTGCATCTGACCCAAACACAGGCTGTGGGTTTTCTGACAATTGCAGGGGGCTGGTCCTTGTCCCAGTCAGTCCTGGTCCAGCATTCCCCAGGGCTTTTCCAAGCTTGTGTGTGGACAATCGGATCTGCCAAGAGATGAGCTTAGTTTTGCCTCAGCACATATGGAGGCTGTGATCCCCAGAGCTGAACCAGCAATTGATTTCAGGCAGCCCAGGACTCGTGTGCTGCTGGAATTGTGTTGAATCCGGACGCAGGGGTTGGGTCAGGGACAGCCCAGCTCTGCAGGAACCTCCTGGCAAGGTTTGAACCTGGTCCTGAGCGCCTGGGTGCAGAGTCTCTTGTGTCCTTGTCACACCTCTGGCCAGTGTGATCACATCCACCCACCAGCAAAGCTTGGACGTGTTGGAAGTGCACAAATCTGTTCCAAAGCTGATAAACTGCCTGGAAAATAGGCATTAGAGGAGGGGTCTGTAGCCACAGGATATTTCCCTGCCCCATGTTTTGCCATATAAAATGAGCCCAGCCTTTCTTTGTGCAGCTTTTTGGCTGCTCCAGAACCTGGAGAGTAAAGGGATGGATGTCTTGTCTTCAGTGGTGTTTGAGCTAAAATTCAGGGATCTCCAGTAAGGATTCCATGGAGGGGAGGGTGTCTCGATGGAGCAGAGCTGAAATGTTTGCAGCCCTGGTGTCCGTCCCGGCTCTCCTGCCCCCTGAAGTGCCGCATTCTGCTCCCATTGCTATAGTAACTTTCTGCCTCCTGATTTTGTTATGAATGGCGCTGGGAAAGCCTCCGTGCCGGCTCCAGCTGATGCCCTGCTGTTCCAAACATCCTCACAGCTCCGCTTTCCTTGTTAACCCTTGAGTGCACGGGCCTTTTTAGCCGGGGGTTCTTTTGTGAGCCTGTGCTTTCTTCCTTTTGTCTCTGTGCTCTCAACAACCAGCCACACGCACACGAACTGGGGAAACTGGGAGCTTTAGGGTTGGATTTGGGAGCACTGGGAATTTTTGGCAGTTTGTAGTGGCGTTTTTTGCAAGATGAACCAGAGCCGGTGGGTTCGGTGCTGGGCTGACTTTGAGCTCCTTTATCACGATCCAGGCATCCCTTCTCCAGACACAATGCAGCTCTTTTCCTTCTGCCAGCACACTCTCCCTGCGGGGTTTGCTGCTGCCATGGAAAACAGGGAAAGCACGGGTGAGTCTGTCCTTTAGCCAGAGGAGCAGCTCTGCCCTTTACCAGTGACTGTGGGTCCCTCTCAAGTCACTTGGGTTCTGGTACAAACAAAGGCTGTTTATGTGCCAGCACTCCCAAATTCCTGAGCTCTCCCCCAGTTCTGGGGGGGTCCCCACTCCTTTAACCTGGTCTCAAGTTTATTTAACAAATTGGAAAGGCTCTTTTGCACAGGATTTAACAGAACCTGATCCCTTGGTCCTGCTCTCCTCCAAGAGTTTGTGATTTCATTACAAGAGACCCTTTGGATGATTTTAAACAAATATTTCCATGTATAAAGCAGATATTGGAGGCAATGCAATCTGTGCTCTTTTTGAACCAGTAGTCCTAATTTTATGAGGTGTTAAAGGAGCACCCTGGATGTTCCTGTCCTTCCACTGACCCATCCCAAGTGCTCGGAGCTGCTTCAGCCCTTGGGACCATTCCCAAGGACATTGGATTTGTCAGGAGTGCCTTCTGCAGGGATTCATGGGGGACAGGCACAGTCCAGGCAGGAGTTAATTCTCTGGCGGATCTGGGAGGCACACAGATTTATGAAATAAAAGCTTGTAATACAGTTTAATAAGATTAGATTTATTTAATAAGTGCAACATGAGGACATTGGTTCATGTCAGTAACAACTGCAAGGCCCCAGACTTCATGTGCTCTGCAGCACAAAGGGGGCCGAGCTCTCCTGGATGGTGCTGTTCCCTGTCCCTTTTCTTACTACTGATGTCATGTATTCCTGCCCCTGCCTGAAAATAAGGGCTGAAATCTGAGAGATCAGAGCAGTGTTGGGCAGGAGCATCCCCAAACAGGGGGATCTGGATCTGCCTCCACACAGATCAGAGTCTTGCCGTGTCAGAGGCTCCTGCTGCGGTTTGGGGTGAATTTGAATTTCTATGCCTCATTTCCAATGTGTACAGTGAGGCCAATAATGCTGCCTTTGTCTGTCCCGACTGTTTAAAATGTAATGAGATGAGATTTTCAAAAATGACAAATGATTTTCGGAGCCGTGTGCGAGCGCTCAGCTCAGGGCTCTTCAGAGGGGCCTGAGCTCTCCTGCTGGGCACTGTGGCCTGCTGAGGTTTTCAAGCTGTGTCAGCAAAATGGAGAACCTGAGCAGTACAAAAACCAGCCCAGTGCACGTTTCTGCTTGAAGCTTCTTCTCAGCTTGACATTAAAATTCAGCAACACCAACGTGTCTTACCACTCAGCCTGGGCCTTCCTTGGCATCACACTTGGGGAGAGGAGAAACCTTGGTGAGAACAAGAAGGGAAAAGGAATATTTTTTTTCCCTTGCTTTCCAAATTATGGGCTTTGATGGCTTGGTTTGATTTTTTGTTTTGACATTTCCAGAATGAAATTTTTGGTTAACTCTTTGTCTTCCTCATTTGTCTTTCTGCCATTGAGCCAAATCCCAGTTCCCTTGAAACACTTGTCAGCAAGGAAATCTTTGGGAAAGGTTTCTGCTTCTGTGCATGTTTATAATATTATACATCTCATGACCTGCTGCAATAATGATATGGAGCATATATGAAGCTTTAGTTCTTTCTGTTTTAATTGAAAGTTCTGCACTGCTTGGAAATCTAATTTGTATGTTTATTCCCCATTTTTCCATGGTACCAACCTGGCACAATGTCCCAGTTTAGCCGTGATGTCCATTGGATTTCCAGTGCAGTGATTCTCTCTGCTCTCAGAGCTGGTTTTAAATGCCTACCTGTGCAGACAGGTGCACTGGGTTTAAAATAGGCTCCAAAGCCAGCACCAAACATGAGGTGAAGCTGCTTAATGCAGCTTAAGGCTAAGATGCTTCTGTGCCATGAACTGGCAGAGATTTCAGCCAGTGAAGCTGAAAAACAGAACCCTCAGCACAGGCGGCACCTTCTGAACTCACCTGGACATTTTCCTCCAGCATCCCCTCTTCACCTGGAGCCCAGATGGGCCCTCCCTCCCTTTGCTTTTAACTTGTGGAGCTCAGATCTCCACAGTGAAAAGCCTTGAGTTTCTGGTGAGGGATGGGGAAGAACGTCTGTGCTGGTGGGAAGTGCAGATATGAATGTGTGATGGATATTCCCAGCACAGTCCTGATCCAAGTGTGGATTCAGTCGCTGCCTCTGGGTGCACAAAACTGGCTCCAGTGCCCAGGGAAGCCTTTTGTGAGCCCATCATCCTGTTCTGCGCGTAACAAAGCAGGTGATGAGCCAGGATATTTTTATATTAGAGTATTTCCGCTCCAATAAGTGGTGAGGCAGTTTCACTTGATGGGAAGTGCTGCAAGAATTGCCAGGAGAGATCATGGACAGTGGAAAGGGAAGGTGAGGCTGGATTTCTTTTCCGATGCAATTGCAGCATGTTAAGCCAAGTATTACTTTTTGTCATGAGCCTGGGCTGCTTCTCATGTCAAGTTTACTGCAGACTTCTGGGTTTAGTGCTACTTTGTCCTGTCACAAAGGAACTCAGAGAGCTGCAACACTCAAAGTCAGGTGAATCACCCACAGACCACCCTGTGCTTTATGACCCTTGCTGTTATTTTTGTCACCATTATTTATTAGTGTAATCCTTAGAAAGTGTGTGAAGTCACATCTCTGGGATGTGACTCTCCTTTGCTTTTTGGCCAGAGCTCCCTGGCTTGGAAGGTCCTTTTTTTAAGCCATGTTAAAATTATAAAGATTTTTGTTATCCATTTTGGGTCCTTTTGGAGAAGTGCTGGCAATATTTTAAATAATTCCAGTCCACAAATTGAGAGCTGTTTGCTGTGGAGCCCCAGGTCTGTCCGAATGTTGTTGTTGGTGAGCCAGGAGCTGTCATGTTGAGAGAGGTGTTCAGAGGAAATGTTAATATTTAATGATGTCTTTTTGCGGTTAGATGTGTGAGTTTTCTTAATGACACTGTCTGGAAGAACAGATCCTCAGTCCTTACTCGAAATCCATCTTTTCCAGAGCTTCCAAATATCACAAGGCTCAAGGAAATCAGAATTGTTGGGACTTTTGTCTTAAACCTGAACGGTTCAGGGTGATTCCTATTGCTTCTGTCCATGGTTATCACCCTGGGAATGGCTGAGAAAATTCTGATTTCAGGGCAGGCTGGTACCTTTCACATGCTGAATTAGTAAGAAGAGATTTTGATGGCAGTGGGGTTCTGCACTCCCTGTGGAAGTCAATGGGACTTGTGTGCCTAATTTCCATTTCTGCCTTTGGAGAATCCTCTTGTAATTGACTAAATATTTGTACTATTGGCTGTGGGGATGGTGGCACAATGTGGCTTTCAAACCATCTGTTTTTATGGACTGAAAGCCACTGGCAACAAACCTTGATTGGCAGAAACTCGCCAGGGCTAGTTTGCATCAGATGAGGTTGCTGGGGACAAAACCATAAAGGAAAAGTGAGGCATAGGAGAAACAGAAATAAAGAGGACCATGGAAATAAATGAGCTTTGTTTCAGCGTTTGAATGGACCTTGCTCATTTATCAAAGGACTTTCTTCTGGCCTTTAATGTTTCTGAAATAATGTGTCTCGTCTTTGAGTGCCCAATGCCAAGAAAAGCTGTCAGCCACTCCAGCAATTATCATATCCCAAAGGGAAGCTGGTTAATGATTTCTCTGTAGACAACTTGGTCTTTCAGTTTTTTTGCTCTTCCAGAACAATTCCAACCCAGTGAAGCATTTTAGGATTTGGTTTGATTCTTAATATTCAAGGAATATTCTAGAAATACAGTTGCTGACTGCCACCTCTTGATACTGAGCCTGCACCTTAGGAAAATAAATTACAGGGTTGGATACAGGGAGCTGCAGCAGGTGAAGCAATACCCAGAGAGAGGGAAGGTGGCTTTCCCAGCTTGTGGCCAGGCAGCGAAATTCAGACTATTGCAGTGGCCCAGGCAAGAAGTTGGTATTTTTAAAGGCTGCATAATTTGGTGAGCAGTGGTGGTTGCAGAGCTCACCGCAGGCTGTGTCAGGCCCTTGCTCTGAGAATCCCTGAAATTTGGTTGTTGATTTATATTTGAGTTTTGTTCAGCTTATTTTTGAAAATCATGGGATGGTTTGGGCTGGAAGGGACATTAAAGCCCATCCAGTTCCATCCCCTGCCCTGAGCAGGGACACCTCCCACTGTCCCAGGCTGCTCCAGCCTGGCCTTGGACACTTCCAGGGATCCAGGGGCAGCCACAGCTTCTCTGGGCACCCTGTGTCAGGGTGTCACCACCCTCACAGGTAAGGACATGGTCTAGCTAGGGGGTGTGGGGCTGGATGGTCCTGGGTCCCTTCCGGCTCAGAGTGGCCTGCTAGACTGTGAGGGAACTAGGTTGTGCTACCGCTCTGGGATGGGCTTTCAGTCTCTGCACGGGTGTTAGATGGTGAGTTGGACTAGATGATCCTTGTGGGTCCCTTCCAACTCATAATATTCTGTGATTCTGTGTGACTCCTTCCCAATATCCCATCTGCTGAGTGTGTCCTCAAGTGCCTGTGGAAAGGCAAAACCCTTGGAGATGAATGTTCAGTGTGTGGTTGTTGTTTTGAGAGGTTATTGTAAAAGAGTCACATCTGTCTGGCAGGAAACCTGAGCTTTTGGGACTGACCTTTATCAGGTTTGAGATGTCTGGAGGTTTAGTCCTCTGCCTGCAGGGTTTCACTCTCGTCTGGGTCCCTTCCCTCTGTCTCCCTGGCACAGCACTCCCTCCCCATCCCTCTGCAGAGCCCGTGGCCATCTGAGCATCTTCAGGGTTGTGCCAAGTGATGAATGAGCTGGATTTCAGGCCATCCCTGAAAGCCACTGCCTACATTTCAGCCAAGTGCAGAACGTGTCAACACAATCACTCCGGGGCTTTCTCTCCTCTTGCTGGAGCTCCGGCAGCACTTGCTGCAGCTCCTGATCAGCAAAGCTGTGGCAATTAATATTTATAAACCCTAAATAATACAGCAATTCTGTGTACCTGGGAGACCATCTGTTGGCCTCCAATCCCCAGGCAAGCACCTGAGATCAGTGTGGCTGCAACTCCAGTGGATCCACCAGGATGGTCCCAGAAGGGGAAGGAGGTGGGGCTGTTCCCCTGGAGAGCTTTGAATTCCTCCCTCCTTCATTAGTTACCAGAGCACATCATCCTCATCCTTCGGGGCCAAGCTGCAGGCTTATTTCTTTCCTTTTAGTCTGGAGTCTTTTATCACTGTGCTGTGCATTTATTACAGGGCTTCACTTAGTTGTGACCTTGGCTTTGGTGGTTTTCCATCCTTTGGTATTAAGGCCTTGATTGGGGTGTGGTTTGCAGGGAGAGACGGCCCAAAGATTATTGTATTTTTTAGGTACATCTTTATTTATTTATTTTTATGGTTTGAGATGTTTCCTTTTTTTTTTTTTTTTAATCTTTCCAAGGTGCTTGGTGGCCATTTGGACACAGATGCCTCTCAATTAACAATTAATGTATGCATGTGCAAAGATGCATACCGATGAATAATGCATGGTAATAACCAGCTTGGCTCTGGGGTTTGGTCTGCAGGAATATTACATATGGATTAGCCTGAAGGCCCCAGATCACACGTGAATTACGTGTATCAGGTGGAGACAGCCACACCAAACCTCTTGTGTGCTGCACCTCTTACCTCTGCGACCCAAATGTCTCTGTTCCCGCATCCTGAAGGTCTCAGGGTCTGGTGGCTCTGTCCAAACCAGCCCTTCGGGAATGGCCACAGCCCCCAGCCCTGGACAAACCGCAGGGAATAAAGTAAAAGAGCGGGTGGGTTGGAGGCCGGCACTGAGGGGGCTGCGGTTGGACCCCGAACCCCCCGGGCCGGGCGCGGGTGGTGCTGAAGGGACAGCGCCGGTGGCCGGGCCGGGACCAGCCGGGGGTCCCCACCCCGCCTCGCTCCTCCGTCTCCCCTCGCCCCCCATCTCCTCTCTACTGCCCATCTCCCCTCCGCCCTCCTCTTCTCTCGGTCCCCCCTCTTCCCTCCCCTCCCGTCTCCCCTATGCCCGGTGTCCCCTCTCCCCGGGTCTCAGGGTCACTGTCACCAGTGCAGGGGCGCCCGGGGCTGCTCTGTCTCCTCCTCTGGAAACCTGCCCTCAGCTGGAGCCGCCTTTGGCTCCTGATCCCCGCAGGGAGAGCCGGGGGGCTCCTGGCACTGCAGAGGCTTAATTGACTTGCAAGGTCACTATTTTCGGCTCCTGGAGGTAAGTCCTGGTTGCTGGCTCGTTTTCCTCTCTGCCCCGGTTCCCACACCCTTCTCCCATCTGTCTCTCTTTCTCATCCCCTCTCCGGTGCCATCCATCAGCCCTTTCCCCGTCTGAGGAGGGTCTGCAGCCGCGATGGCCCAACCCCGGGCAGCTGAGTCAGCGCTGCGCTCCCGCAGCCCCCCTGCCCCAGCCCGATCCCAGCTGCTCCCGCCCTGCGGCTCCGCGCCGCTGGGAGAAGTGAGGAACAATGGGATTCCCGGAGCACTCCCCGGCTGCACCATTGCGGGGCTGGGGGAGGCAGGGGAGAGGGCGGTGGGAGGGAGGGAGGAGGGCAGAGCCCCTTCCTGCCCTGCCCGGAACATCACAACCCCTGGATCGGGAGCCGCACGCCGGGGAAGGGGAGGGGGAGAGGGTGGGTGTGATGGGGGCTGTTGCTCCAACCTGATCGAGTCCATTTGCCAATTCACCACTCGCATCACTTCCGGAGCAGTCCTCAGTTTCTGCTGCAGAGTGAGCATTTTTTAAATTATTTTTTTAATTTTTTTTTCTCTCCCTCTCTCTTTTTCCCTCCCTCCCTCCCCATCTGGATGCTGGGAACTTGAAACCTCCTCCCTTGATTGCAGCAGGATCTGCCCCATCCTTCCCTCAACTTTGCGCTGCATCAAAGCTCCAGGGCGAGCCACAGGCTGCACGGTGCCGATGGGGGCAGGGGACCTGTCGGGCACAGCCCTTTGCAGCTGATGTTGCCGTGCCTTTAGGACCCAGAGCCTTCGCTTTCCCAGCGCTTTCCTTTTTTTTTCTTTCCTCCTTTCCCACCTCTCCTCTTCCCGCGTGTGTGTGCTCGTGTGTGTGTGTGTGAAGGATCCTCCCGGTTACTGCTGTTGTTCTTTCCCCTCGGCAGGGAGACCACCCGAGCCATGGCTGAGAGGAAGCAGAACGGGCGGCAGGGCGAGGAAGAAGAGGTGCCAGCCTTCTTCAAAAACCTGGGCTCGGGCAGCCCCAAGCCCCGGCAGAAATTCTGTGGCATGTTCTGCCCGGTGGAAGGTTCGCTGGAGAACAAGACCATCGACTTCGACTCGCTCTCGGTGGGCCGAGGATCCAACAAAGTCGTGGCAAAGCAGAAGGATGTTGCCCACCTGGGTCCGGATGCTCAGTCCGTGTATTCCAGGCAGAACGGGAAGGGAGGGGAACCATCTGTTGATTTCGGGAGAAAGGTGGAGATCAGGAGTGCCACAGGGAAGGAGGCGCTGCAGAACCTGAATGACAAGGTGGGTGCATATACATATATATATTTATATCTGTGTATGTGAGACGAACTCGAGCACACCATGGCTGCAGAGGGGATGCATCTCTTTTATATCCAGCTTTTATGTCACCTGCATCCATGTGGCAGCCTGGGAAGCAGCATCTCTCCCAGAGCCTTCTCTCCAGAGCTGTGCTGCGTTCGGTGTCTCTGCAGGTGTGCGTGTGCTCAGGGAGGAGAGCAGCAGAAGAAAGGAGCCTCCCTCCCGCACCCACAAACACCCCTCCTTTTTCTCCCTGTCCTCCTGTTTGGGGAGAGACACCGACTTTTCTGTTCCTTGAGCGATTCCCCGGCACGAGGGGAGGGAAATGCCCCACCCAGGCAGCGAATGCAGCTCCCGGAACACAAACGCGATTGTTCGCAAAAGAACATCAACGAGCCTCCACCTACAGGGATCAAATCCCTGCTGGCTTCTTCCAGGGAAAACTCCTACCCCTCCTCCCAGGCGCCGGAGTGACCCCTGGGAGCTGTATTTCAATATTAATTTTAGGCAGGGCATCTGGCTACAGTGGGAATTTTTGACTCGGGAAGATCTGGGATTTTCACAGGAATGTGGTGTTCTCCTAAAAACCCACTGAGCTACCAGGGTTTGAAGACTCCTGAATATATTTTCTCACTCTGCATGTGCAATAAATCCCATCCTCTTCCTGAGGTAAAACCCACTGAAGCCATAGGTCTGGTTGACCATGCCCATTTGCTTTCCTCAATAAATGGCTTTAAGGAAGCTTTTTTCAGGGCTGAGCCTTGAAATGCTCAGTGCACTCCTCAGAAAATGCTGGCTCCTCTGCAGAGGCTGGAAGAGCAGAAATGAATGAAGCACCCACCAACAAACTGATGAACTCCTGGCACTGGGCCGGAGTTTCTCCCAGTGGTTTAGAGCAGTTCTTTCTTCTGGAAACTGTTTCTAGGATGTGCCTCCTGATTTTTGATACTGGGAGGGATTGCATATACAGGACAGAAATCTGCCTGGAATTCAGAATATGGGCTTGTTCTCCACTTTATCCTGCTTTCAGAAATGTGAAATATCTCATCTTCAGACCCAGGATTTCTTGAATGAGGCAACAAACACTTGGCCTGGCTCTCTTGGCCTGGCTCTCAGGAATTGCTGTGCACCTGCAAGAACATTTCCTGCAGGGGAATTTCATGTTCAAACAGCACCAGGGCAGGGAGCTGTGGAAATTACTCACAGAATCATTAAGGTTGGAAAAGCCATCCAAGGTCACTATGTCCAACTTTTGACCCATCCCCACCTTGTCCCCCAGCCCAGAGCTCTGAGGGCCATGTCCAGTCCTTCCTTCGACACCTCCAGGGATGGGCACTCCAAGCCTCCCTGGGCAGCCCCTTCCAACTGTTGACCAGCCTTTCCATGAAGAAATTCCTCCCAATGTCCAACCTGAGCCTCCCCTGCGTGACCTGGGTCATTTCTCTGAGTGTCCTTCCCAGGTTTCCTGTGTGTGTGATTGTTACTCCTTCTGCCTTGGTCACCTTTTGGGGACAGGGACAGTCTTTTAGGGAACATCTATCGAGAAAAGCAACATTTGATTGCAGAGGGATCACAAGCCTGAGGCTTTAATCTAAAAACTCTGTTTGCATAGAGAGCCTGAGTTGGGGCTAAGACACTTCAACACAAGAACAAGCCCTGCGATCCCAGATTTACCCCAGTGATTCAGCTGGTTCCCCTATGCACCTTTGCATCCCTTTTTTGCACCCCTTTGAAACACTTCATGGATCTTGGGGAAGCTGAGAGTGTGTGTGAACTGCTGGTCTAAACAAACAAGGCCTATTGTAGTAAGTAACAATAATAAATAAACAGAGAATAGGAAAATATTTTTATTTTAGAATTGACAGGAGAGAACTTGCTTGCAAAACACTGCCGTGAATCTTGTGACACAACTGGACTTTTCCCTAAAACCTCAAAGCTCTCAGGATCATATTTGTTCATTCCTGGAGAGAAATGATGAACAACAGGATATTGTTGAGAGCTCAAATAATCGCAGACTCTGGAACATTAATGGAACTGTTGTGTCAAACAAAGGAGCTTTTCCAGACAGCTGGAAATGCAGTTCTAAGTTTAATTTGTTACAATGCCTGCAGTTTTTGTAGCCTTGTTTCAACAACCATTGCTTACAAAATAATCACACAGGAGGATGACTTGCATGTCCTTCCAGGGGGTCATGATAGTTTGTCTGAGTATGGCAAAAAACCCAACACAGAGCAACAAACAGTGACGGGCACAATTGCCAAATGCCTCTTAACTTCCACTCTCAAAGCCATTATTCTGCCCAGCTGCTGTTTCATATATCCAAAAGGTGTTTTGTGGTTTTACATCCAGAATTTACCAATATCACATCCTCAGGCTGGAATGTGCAGAGGGCTGTGATTCATTCAACACAACCAGTGTATAATTTGGGTCATAGGCTGGAGGGAGAAAATTAAACACCTGAGCCAGGTGTCCCTGCTCAGTTTGGAACTGGTTTTAAATCAGGGGATAGACACAGTTCCTGACACCACCAGAGTGGCATCTTGGTGTACCACCCTTATGGCAGTGCCTTGGCCATCAGTGGACATGAACCCTCTGGGTTTAGTAGCAGTTCTTTAGGCTGTTTCATGAGAAGTTGTGTGATTTTTACCTTCTCATAGGAGCACATTTCACCTCTTTGGCCATTTCCATATCATGACACTAATTTTCTCATGTAAGATAATAAAACAAGAGATGCTCATTGGTAGGTAGAATTCCCCTCTGTGATTTAATTTATAGCAGTTAATAATGGACAGTTCTTTCATCATCTTCTGGGAAGGACAGATGTAGCTCCTTCTCCGCCTGGATTTAATCCTCCCATCACTTCCTAAGGTTTGCTGGAGCCATGGAAAATTCCTTTCAAGCAACTGAGACTCGGAACTGGTACAACAATTGGCCTGGGCAGAATCATGACCGAAATTTAGGTGGGTGAACTCCTAAAAGCTCTTTTGGCTGAGTCCTGGTGCCTCTGATCAGAGTAACAAGACCCTCACCGAGGTTGGGAGGGGGGAATTCTCCAACAGTGAATGGGATTTTTTGCTTCTCACGAGCCTAAGGGGAACTCTAGAGCCAGAACTTCAGATACTTCCAGAAATGGTTCAAATCCATCTCTGATTCCTCTTTTCATTGCATTTCAAAACATGTATTTCCATTTGCAAGTGTTTTAATTCATGGCAAAATGTCCTTGTGGTTAAACCTTAGAGAATTCAGTAGGAGTCAAAGGAATTGGGTGCTCCGGTGAGGGATGGATGGGAGTGTCCACATCCCCCGGGAATGGAGGGCGTTTCGCTGCGCCCCGCGGCTGCCTCACCCTTCCTTCACCACCTGGAACTGCCCCCTGTATCCCATCCTGTCTGTGCCAGGCTATCCCAACCCATCCCAGTCTATTCTGTATTCCATCCTGTCTGTGCCAGGCTATCCCAGCCCATCCCAGTCCATCCTGTATCCCATTCCAGTCCATCCTGTATCCCATCCCAGTCCATCGTGTATCCCATCCCATCCCGTCTGTCCCGGGCTATCCCAACCCATCCCAGTCCATTCTGTATCCCATCCCAGTCCATCCTGTATCCCATCCCCGTCCATCCTGTATCCCATCCCGTCTGCCCCGACCTCTCCCAGCTCATCCCA